>OY720441.1:94628474-94651972 GCA_963082915.1 Dolichopus griseipennis | reverse complement strand
TGAAAATAGTGGTTTTTTTGATTATGGTTTCGGCAGAACAAAAAACATCGCAAAATACATACATATGTTTGTGTATTTTATAATGTGTATTTACATGTCTAAAGCGTTTTGTATGCCGAGGGGTTTGAAAGCTTATTTATATACTTTTCCATAATATATTTCACCCGGCTTTTTCCCATTTAGAATTCTAATAAACAAAAATTTTTAATTACATTTTTTAGTACAGTTAAAAACCAAAAAATTATAAAAAATATTTTACATATTTTAAACTAACGAAAATTTAAAATACATAGGTACATTGGAAGACAATTTATAGAATTATTTTCTAACGATTTGAAAAATTTGTAAATAATGCAAGTAAAAAAATATAAAGCAAAAAAAAGAAATTTCATTCTTCTTTTTCTATCAATAATATTTTTTTATTTTATAATCAAAATATACACAAACTGCGTACATACATAATACAGCGATTGATATGATATACATACAAAAAAAAAAAATAAAAAAAAAAGAGAAGAAATATATACAAATGTACACACATCGATTGACATACAGACAAAAAAATAAAAAAAACTAAAAATTAAAATAAAAATAAACTAAGATACGATAAAGTTGATTTTACGAAATAAAAACACTTGTCTAACTTTTTTGTTCTACGTGAATACTCGATGTATATATGTCGTTACTTTATGATAATACTAAAAACATTTTCTAATTATTTTATCAATTCAAAAATATTAACAATTCTTACTAATTTATCTATTTAAAAATATTAGACAACAAACAAGCTTGAGATAAATGGATTCGTAAAATGCAATTACAAAATTACATATTTAAAACTTTTTATCAAGTTCAAAGAAAATTTTACACACATGCAGCAATTACTTCTCTTCAGGATTTTTAGCTGTAGCGCTATTACTGTTGAATGATTTAGTACCCTTAATTAATTATTTAAATTCTAAATAATTTTTAAATATATTCTCTTAATTTATAAGTATATTATGTTTTATATAATTAAACTCAAAGTTATTCGAAAGAAATATTAATTTATAATAATATAAATATAAAAGTTTATATAATTTTATGGTTTTTACTTACTTACTTGTTAGGCACTACAAACCATGAAGGTTCTGGGCCTGATGTAATATCTGCTTCCACTCCTCTCGGTTTTGCGAAAATCTCTTCCAATTGGTGATGTGAAGTTTTTTTTAAATCTGCCAATGTTTCATCTCTCGTCCCAAGGTAGACAAACTCCTTAACTACCTCAAAGTTATATGCACCGACAGTGATAATGCATTCAATAGGATGTTGATTGGATTCCGAATTTGTCGATGGCATATACCTTGTTTTATTCTCGTTTACACCAAGATCCACTTTGTTTTCCTCTTTTTCAATTTGGGTGAAGATTGAAAAAGTTACAGGACAGTGCATCACATTGCCTGAATCCAGAGCATGTTTAGACTTTATCAGACATATTGCACTGTACTGTCCTGTAACTTTTTCAATCTTCACCCAAATTGAAAAAGAGGAAAACAAAGTGGATCTTCGCCCGACATTCATCATCATACCATGGGTTTCTAACCTTTGTTTCAAAACCTATGATTTGCGAAACCACTTGCTTCATTGCGTCTGCGCAGTATTTCCATTTCTCATTAACGGAGGGATGATGAAGAGGTTCGGCTGTGAGTATATTTTCAATACAATCTGCATATGCACTGGCAGTCTCCGGTGCTTCGAGGGCCTTAATGTTAAATTTTCTTTTTTACTTGGGCAATTTATTCTAACATTAGCTATTCGAGCTCTGAATCTCGCACCCACTAGGAAATGATCAGAGTCGACGTTAGCTCCTTGGTATGTTCGCACATCTAATACACTTGTTGCGTGTCTTGAATCAATAACAAGATGGTCTATTTGATTCCTTGTGCGCCCATCCGGAGATAACCAGGTTGCCTTGTGAATGTTCTTGTGTGGGAAATTTGTGCTACTTATGACCATATTTTGAGCTGCCGCAAAATCAATGGTACGGTATCCATTATCAGTTGTTTGTTCCTGAAGGCTATGGTCACCTACAGTTTTGCCGAAAATTCCTTCCTTCCCAATTTGCATTAAAGTCGCCAAGTGCGATTTTAGAGTCGTACTTAGGACACGATGAGTAGGTCTTTTCTAGGACTTCATAAAATTCATCCTTTGTTACATCATCCGCATCATCGGTGGGAGCGTGCGCACATATTACGGATATATTGTAAAATTTTCCTTTCAAACGGATTTTAGCTAAGCGTTCATTGACAGGTGTAAATTCAATAATGTTTTGTCTTAGCTTACCTCCAACTATAAATCCGCAACCTAATATGTGGTGTTTTCCATGGCAGCTATAATAAATATCGCTTTTCCTTTTTTTAATTACACCACTGCCTTTCCAACGTATTTCTTGAATAGCAATGATGTCCAATCCTTTTATCCGAGGCATTCCCTTTTACATCTTCCATAACTTTATTTTTGAAAAAATTTTTATGGGTAAGGCAGTCAATCTTACGCCAACCCCCATTTTGGAGGGCCTTAGTTGTTTGTGGTTATTGGATGGCGCCACTTCCCGCCATGTTGCAATGAAATCATTGACCAGTCTCGAGTTTTGTTTTTCCAGATGCAAGTGCAGTAACCACCCACACCCACCTGGAGGACCTCCTTCTATTTCCCTCCCTCCTCCTTTTTCAGCCGGGCTTGGGACCGTCCTTGGCGGAGTTTTATGGTTTTTAATGTTAGTTAAAACCATTAATGCTTCCATTAGCCTTTTATCACATAATTTAATAATCAAAATACGCAATAAATATGTTTCTACAGTGATAAATTTAAAACTTTCCATACAATTAATTTAAATATAAAAATAAATTTTACAACTTAAGTATCGCACACAATTTCTTAATTATATATTACCTATGGTAATAATTCAATAAAATATGGATATGATATAATAAAAATTAAAAACAAAAAAAATTTCGCCGTTTATTAAAAAAATATTTTGTTTTTAATTTATAAAATATAATGCATAATATGTTTTATAGTAAAACTCTTAGTCTTTTAAAAATATAAAAGTGTTAAATAAGAACGGAAACAGGCAATAGTATATCAAATTTGATTTTTTTATCTTTAAATATTTCGAATATATTATGCTTTAAGGTCTTGGGAGTAGTAAGAGTGATACGCAAACCTCTATTCAAATTCATCCAAAATTTTACGTACACAAAACAAATAAGAAGAAACACCTGTGTCCCAAATATAAGGTTCTATCTTCTTTGGTTTCGAAATTATGCTAATTTGACCCCAATTCGATCAAAAACTTCTGGAATCCGAACTCGACAAGAACCAATTCCCATAGTACTTTCATTACTAGTAACCTAGAATATAAATTTCATCGAATAGCGTAATTAGTTTCTGAGTTATGGTGTTTTTAAGATATATGTTTGTTAGCACTTGAAGTTTTCAAAGGTTGCAGAACCCGAAACCATGGTACGATTTCGCCCATATGCAGTCCTCGTCATACTTTCAATACTAGTTAACCCTTGTACACAATTGGAACATTCTATATTAATCTTAAGTAACTATTTTAATTAATTTTGGTGATAAGCTTTTAAACCTTGGAAGGTCTAAGAGAGTTACCTGAACCACCTCTCCAATTTATTATAAATTAGGAGAACACGTAAGAAATAGTAAAGAATAGCCTTGTGTCAAATTTAAAGCTTCTACATTTGTTTGAAGTTACTATCTTTATTAATTTCGAAAATATGCTTCAAAGTCTTTGAAACTATGTACTTGGTCCCCGATCCATTATTTCAATTGGTCCTAAATTTCAAGAACTCTAAAGACATAGGAAGAGGCACACTGATACCAAATCTGAAGGTTTTATCTTCATTGGTTTCGGAATTATGCTTGTTTGGTCTAAATTCGATCAAAAAGTTCTAGGACCGTACGCAGTCCTCGCCATAGCCTCATTACTAGTAACCTACACCACAAAATTCATGATTTGGCGCCATTAATTGTTGAGTTATCCTTCTTTTTTTTATATGTTCGTTGGCCCTTAGAACAATTAAAAGGTCCAGAATCCGAACCCATGGGCCGATTTCAACCATATACAATCCCCGCCGTGCTTTAGGTCTACTAACTTACAGTAAAACATCAAGATAGCTCAATTAGTTTTTGAGTTATCGTGCCTACGGACGGACGGACTGACATGGCTATATCGACTCAGGAGGTCACGCTGATCACAAATATATACACATTTCCATATCTAGCTCGCTTCCTTTAGGTTGTTACAAACACCATACCAAAGTTAATATACCCTTTTCCTATTTCATAGGTGTAGGGTATAATAAAGCAAAAAAATAATCAAAAATTTGATTTTACCAAAAATACGGTCATCTTTTACGAAATACACCAAATACTATATTGGGGTGATTTCAAATCAACAAAATTGACCAACATTTTTTGTTCTAGATGAATTCTCTTTGTCTATGATTTTTTTATGATTCGTATGGAAATTTGAACACTAATTCCACGATGTTATGGAAATAGTGGAATAATCTTTTGTTTTATTGCACTTATATTTTTATCCCACTTCAGATTTTCATGTATATGCACTCCTAAATATTTCACACAATCAACTCTATTTATTAATTGATTGTTTACAAGGATATTCAGGTTGTTATAGTTTTTTCTTTTTGGGTTAAAGACTACATAATTAGTTTTTTTAGTGTTTATAAAAAGTTCATTATAATTCAACCAGTTACAAAATTTGTTCAAATCTTGATTCAGGATTGTTTGAAAGCTTGGGATACTTTTCGCCTTAGCAGTAAAGTCTGTATCATCTGCGTAGATATTTTAGTCTAAGGTAAAATTCCACTTAGACATGTTCATTATGTAAAGTAGGTACAATAAAGGTCCTAGAAACGACCCTTGAGGCACTCCTATGTTAATTTCCAATTTATCACTAAATGATTGGTTTATTTTTGTGCAGTGTGTCCTATTTGCTTAATAGCTTGCTTTTAGTCTATAACTTGCTACGGAAACACACCGTCACGAAAAAAGTAGTAAATTATATTTATCAGTGGCTTTTTTATCAGTACTACCAAATGTTGTAGATTGAACTGTGATGTTACCTAGTCATGTTGCCGCATTTTTATTCAAACTCATTATTAGGTTATGAACCTCGTTTTTAGTAACGTTTTTAGTAACTGGATAGAAACATGGTTTTGTTATTATATATATGACTTCCTGAAGATTTGCAACTTATGTTATTCTCCTTGATGAGTTTGCTTCCAATTTCGTTAAAGAATTTATTTAATGTTAAAGCTATTTCTGCATAATTTTTTACGATATGTCTATTTTCATTTACTCAGCTTTCTATGGTTTCCTTTTCAGTGCTGAAATTATTCTTAATAAATCCGTTTATGACTTTCCAAATTTATCTCGTATCTATCCCTGCATTTTCGATCATTCTTTCAGTATATTGAATCTTGCCTGTTTTATTAATTTACTTGCTTCCTTTTTCATTTTCAAATATTGATGTTTTTAAAATATCATATGAAGCACGGCGTTTAATCAAAATTTGTAAAATTTTTATTGAAATCCAAGAATTTTTTCTGCATCTGACTATGTATTTTGTGGTGCTTTGTTCCTTAGTATGTTTAATAATTCCCACTAATTGTTGCAAGTTAGATATACTAATCTTTTCCAAATCTTTGCGCACAGTATGAAACATTTTCGTGTAATTAATTTTTGTTTTAGTAACCTTTCCATGCGTTTACTACTTTGTTCTATAGTATTAATAACTGCTAGAGTAATTTTATGATCTAATATCGCTGTGTCTCTTAAATCAAAGTTTATTTTAACCTCATCTGAGAGATTCGAGATAATGTGATTAATTAAAGTGTCCTTGTTTTTAGTACTTCTTTTCAGGCCTCTAATTTATTATTGATGCTATAGCGAGAAATTGTTATTAAGTCCAAATATTTTGTAACTATATTGGATTTTTCAGACGGATTTAAATTTACATACGCAAAAATTAATAGATTAGAGAAATGTTTTAACTTGTTTTCAAGGATTTCTAGGAAAGTATTGTTGTGTTCATTCGGTGCTTTATAAAATGTTCCCAATTTGATTCTTGGTAAAGTGTTGGTTACTTCAATTATTGTGAGATTATATAATTCTTCTTGCAATAAAATGTTGAAATTTAAATATTGATGTAATAGCTGTTTCACCACCTCTATTTTGATTCTGCAATTACAAATTACTTCAAAATTTGGTAAGTTATAGTATGACTTTTCATAATCATATAACCAAATTTTATTTAAAATTACAATATCAATATCTCCTAGTTAATTATTTATATACAAAGTTTTCAAACCACTTTTCTTGCGACTATTTTTATGTCCTATCATCTTGGTATACTTGTCATATAGTTTGTCCACGGTTCTCTAATTCTTTGAAGGTACTTCCTGTATTTATTGTCAATATGAAGCCTATACGATATTAGATATTTTGAAACAATATTATCTGCAATTTCTATAGTTTCATGGTATTGATTATATAACTTGCGTAGTTCCCGATAATCCAACGGTAGTCCTTCCTGATTAATAAGTACTTTTAAGCTTATTTGTGTTATACCATCATAACGTATGTCACCATGATTATGAAAATAAGACAAAAATAATTTTACGTTATTATATATTCTGTGATCTTGAAAGTAGATACCGTCGTCTTTTTCAATTGCGCTTTTTGTCATTCTTACAATTGGAGGAACCATTGCATCAATAAAATTGTTTTTCCCGTTTTGAAGATTATTCCCGATTGAAGATTGTGGATTCTCTGTTTCTCCCTTTACCCAGTTAGTGAATTTAGATTTTACGTTTACATTACTATTATCAATGATATTTACATTATTAATATTGGCTATTTTGCTGGGATTATTATCAAGGACGTTATCCTCGTTATTTTCTATAAATTTTTTACTAGGTAAACTGAAGTTTTTCACTTCATTAATAGATTCATAGTTAATATCTATAAGCGGTTTGTTTTCTTTTTCTGTTATTACTTTTAGACTTAGTGTGTTTTGTTGACCATATTTTAGGAATATAATTAAGGATATTTACTGATATTTTTATACTCTACACCTATAGAGTAGATAAATGGGTATATTAACTTTGGTATGGTGTTTGTAACCACCTAAAGGAAGCGAGCTAGATATGGAAAGTATATATATTTGTTATCAGCGTGAACGCCTGAGTCGATATAGCCATGTCCGTCCGTCCGAAGGCACGATAACTCAAAAAAATAATGGAGCTATCTTGATGAAATTTTAACTGTAGGTTACTAGAACTGACAGTAAGGCGGGGATTGCAAATGGGCGAAATCGGCCCATTGGTTCGGATTCTGGACCTTTTAATCGTTCCAAGGGCTAATGAACATATATAAAAAATCACGATAACTCAACAACTAATGACGCTATCTTCATCACATCTGTGCTGCAGGTTACTAGTAATGAACCTACGGCAGGGATTGCGTACGTCGAGATTGGACCATGGGTTCGAAACCTAGAACTTTTTGATCGAATTTAGGCCAAACGAGAATAATAAGATAGAACCTACAAATTTGGTATCAGGTTGTCCCTTCATATTTCCTTTAGTGTCCTTGAAATTTGGGCCCCATTGGAGTAGTGGGCCGGGGACCAGCCACACATTTCCGAAGACCTTAAAGCATATCTTTAAAATTAATAAAGATAGCAACTTGAAAAAATGAAGAAGATTCAAATTTGGCACAAGGGTGTTCTTTACTATTTCTTGCATATCCCCCTAATTTGGGATCATTCTGAGTTCAGTACCCCTCTTAGACCCCCGAAGGTTTAAAAGTTTATCATCGAAATTAATAAAAATAGTAACTTAAAATTAAGATAGAACGCTCAAATTGTGTACAAGGGTTAACTAGTATTAAAAGAATGACGGGGACTGCATATGGGCAAAAAAGTACCATGGTTTCAGGTTCTGGAGCCTTTGAAAAGTTCAAGGGCTAACAAACATATATCTTAAAAACAGCGTAGCTCAAAAAATAATGCCGCTATTTTGATGAAATTTAAACTCTAGGTTACTAGTAAGGAAAGTACCATGGGAATTGCTTCTGGTCGAGTTGGGACAATGAGTTCGGATTCTAGAAGCTTTTGATCGATATGAGGCCAAACAACTATAATTTCGAAGCCAAAGAATTTATTTCCTATTTCTTATGTGTCCCCGAAATTTAGACTTAATTGTAGGAGTGGTTCAGGAGCCTCCTAAGAAATCCCAAAATAAAAAGCTCATTTTCGAAATTCATGAAGATAGAAACTTTAAATTTAATACACGAGGGTTCTTTCTTATTTCCGTTTTTATTTAACACTTTTATATTTTTAAAAAGAATTCTCCCATAAAACATATTTTGTATAATATTTTATAAATTAAAAACAAAATATTTTTTTAATAAACGATTAAATTCCTTTTTTTTAATTTTTATTATATCATATATTTTATTGAATTATTACCAAAGGTGATGCATAATTAAGACATTGTGTACAATACTTAAGCTATATTCAAAGGTATTCAAAGGTAAATTTTGAATTATTAAATATATTATGCTTTGATTAGCTTTTTATCACAAAATTTAATAATTCAAATTTTTTCACTTTTGCAATTGAATTGAAATAAATATATGTTCATTTATTTCAAGTTTTTTTGATTTTTAATATTTTTAAATAGATAAATTAGTAAAAATTTGTAATATTTTTGAATAGATAAAATACTTAGAAAATGTCTTTAGTATTATAAAGTTAATTTCGTTAGCTATGTCTTACGATCAAACTAATAACAGCTTTTATGGTTTTAAAATGACTTATGGATATCTCATTAAATTTGAACCAAATAGGTGTAGGGTATTTCTAAGTCGATTATACCGACTGACTGTTTCTTTACTTGTTTTATTTTTACTTTTAACTGTTTCCAAATCAATTTTTTTGCTATTACAAAGTTCACTATTATTATTATGTTCAATTAGGTTAAGTTTAAATGTTTCAGTTTTATGTGTTTTTGTATCCATATTTTTACTACAAAGTTCACTTTTAATACTATCATCATTAGATGGAAAATCGATGTTTCCTTTTTTATTAAGCACAATGCTTTTTCACTTTCTCCACATTTTACATATTAGTCTCCTCCATATTCTGTAGTTGCTAATATCCAATTGTTGATAGGCAGGACACAATTTGCTAAATGTTTTATGATTCACATCCACTTGTAATTTTAATTTACTTAATGCACCTTATGCAGTTATTGATGTTCTCATTTTTGCAGTCACTTGTTTTATGAAATTGGTGGCATTTTAAACAAGTTTCCTTATTTGTACAGTCCACTGATTTGTGGTTGAACCCTTTGCATTTGAAACATCTTAGTACATTAATAGAGTCTATCATTTGCGCCTTTCCCGTCCTATGCACATTCGTTCGTCTTCCAACATTTTTGGAAAGCTTTCCTTGTCTTCTTCAATTATTGCGTTAAAAAGATCCCTGTTAAATTTTTTTACACTGTTTTATCAATTTTTCCACAATTTAAATAAAAACTGTAAAATATTCAAATTCAAAATTGTCAGATACTTTTCACATTTATCATATTTTTCAAAACAAAAGAAAAAAATTAAAGGATGGTTCGATGGTAGGTTGGATAGTGTATGGTAAGGTTTGTAAACATGTTCGCGTACCAAGATAATATATATTTTAAAAATATGATAATAAAATTTTTATAAAAATGTTATGTTAAAGACGGTATTTTGATGGTTTTGTCAATGTTTGAAAAAAATATTGACAAATGACTTATTATTTCCAAATTTAATAAAAATTTATAAATTTGTGGCTTTACTTCCGCAATCAAATGCTGAAGCGGAAAGAAAATTTTACATGGTAACTGATGTTATTAACAAAAAATAAAACCATATTGGTGAATCATTTCTTAACAAGGTATTAGAGATCTGCACATAAGAATGGTAGATCATGCCCTATATATAAAAAAAAGTTAAGCATAAGAAAACAAAAAATCGGGTACTAGCAATTAAGGAAACTATATAGAAGAGGAAGATAATAAATTAAATATAAATGTAAATGAAAATAAAAAAAGTGATTCTGCATGCAGAACTGATAATAATGTTAATGATAATATTAATAAGAATAATACTATTTGCTAATGTTAAAACAAAATGTTAATAATATTAGAGACACTAATAGTGATACAACTCATATAAATAATAAAAATAATAATAATAAAAATAATAATAATAATCATTTTCTTGGAAATATAGGTGAATCAGTGTCATTTGCTAATATTTAAAAAAAAAAAAGACTGTGTAAATGACTTTCTAATTGTAATGAAAAAAGATCTACCGTTAATAATTAAACCAAAACAAAAACAAAAAGAAGTCACAACAAAAAACGACTTAAATATGAAGGTAGATCCAAAAAATTTAAAAATAAAAAATATCGTAAATAGAGTTAACGGTACTATTATAATTAAAACAGAATCTGAAGAAAATCGTGAAAAAAACAAGTAAAGCAACAATCAGTCGGTGCAACCGACTTAGAAATACCCTACACCTATTTGGTTCAAATTTAAGGACATATCCATAAGTCATTTTAACACCATAAAAGCTGTTATTAATTTGATCTATGTCTTACGCTAACCAAATTAACTTTATAATACTAAAAACATTTTCTAATTACACTATCTATTAAAAAATATTACAAATTCTTACTAATTTATCTATTTAAAAATATTAAAAAACAAAAAAACTTGAAATAAATGAAAATATATTTATTCTAATTCAATTACAAAATAAAAAAATTCTAGCTATTAAATTTTGTGATAAAAAGCTAATCAAAGCATAATATATTTAATAACCCAAAATTTTTCAAAATTACAATTATTTTAAATGGTTAGTTTATATACCTAATAGAAAAGCTTATAAACGCAAAATATGCAATAAATGTATTTCTAAAATACAATTACAAACTTAGACCTTTTCATATAATTCATTTAAATATAAAAATAAATTTTACATAAATGCTGCAAGTACCTTTGAACATAGCTGAACCACTACAATTAAGTCTAGATTTTGGAGACACATAGGACATAGGAAATATATTATCTGGCTTCGAAATTAAACTCGACCACAACCAATTCCCATGGTACTTTCATTACTAGTAACCTAGAGTTTAAATTTCATCAAAATACCGGCATTATTTTTTTAGTTATGGTGTTTTTAAGATATATGTTTGTTAGTCCTTGAATTTTTCAAGGGTTCCAGCACCCGAATTCGATTTCCCCCATATGCAGTCCCGTCATACTTTCAATACTAATTAACCCTTGTACACAATTGGAACGTTCTATCTTAATTTTAAGTTACTAGTTTTATTAATTTCGATGATAAGCTTTTACACATTGGGAGGAGGTACTGAACCACCACTCATCCCAAATTAGGGGGACACGTAAGAAATAGTAAAGAACACCCTGGGCCAAATTTGAAGCTTCTACATTTGTTTCAAGTTACTATCTTTATTAATTTCGAAAATATGCTTTAAGGTCCTCGGAACTGAGTGGCTGGTCTCCGACCCACTACTCCAATGCGGCCCAAATTTCAAAGACACTTACGAAATAGGAAGGGACACCCTGATACCAAATTTAGAGGTTCTATCTTCATTGGTTTCGGAATTATGCTAGTTTGGCTTAAATTCGATCAAAAAGTTCTTAGTTCCGAACCCATTGTCCAATCCTCACCGTACGTAATCACCACCGTACTTTCATTACCAATAACCTACAGCACAAATTTCATGAAGATAACCTCATTATTTGTTGAGTTATCGTGATATTTTATATATGTTCGTTAGCCCTGACACCGATTAAAAGGTCCAGAATCCGAACCCTTGAGCTGATTTCGCTCTTATACAGTCCGCGCTGTACTTATAGTACTAATTAACCCTTGTACACAATTTGAACGGTCTATCTTAATTTTAAGTAACTATTTTTAGTAATTTCGATTATAAGCCTTTAAAACTTGGGAGGTCTGAGAGGGGTACTGAACCACCACTCCAATTGATCCCAAATTAGAGGAACACGCAACACGATAGTAAAGAACACCATTGTGGCAAATTGGAAGCTTCTACATTTTTTCAAGTTGTTATCTTTATTAATTTTAAAGATATGATTTAAGGTCTTCGGAAATGTATGGCTGGTCCCCGACCCACTACTCCAATGGGACCCAAATTCCCAATACACTTAGGAAACAGGAAGGGACACCCTGATACAAAATTTGGAGGTTCTATCTTCTTTGGTTTCGGAATTATGCTCGTTTGGCCTAAATTCGATCAAAAAGTTCTAGGTTCCGAACCCATGGTCCAATCCAGAACTTACGCAATCCCCGAAATAGTTTCATTACTAGTAACCTACAGCACAAATTTGATGAAGAAAGCATCATTAGTTGTTGAGTTATTGTGATTTTTTATATATGTTCGTTAGCCCTTCGATCGATTATTAAAGCTACTATTTTTTGTGTGTCCCCCTAATTTTGGATCGATTGGAGTGGTGGTTCAGTACCCCTCTTAGACTTCCCAAGGTTTAAAAGCTTATAAATGAAATTACTAAAAATAGTAACTTAATATTAATATATAACGTTCCACTTGTGTACAAGGGTTAACTGGTATTTAAAGTACAGCGTGAACTGCATGTGGGCGAAATCACCCCAAGGGTTCGGATTCTGGACCTTTTAATCAGTCTAAGGGCTAACGAACATATATAATAAATCACGATAACTTCAAACAAATTTAGACATTTCAAATTTGGTACATGGGTGCTCTTTACTATTTCCTGCGCGTTTTCCTAATTTTGGATCAATCATAGTGCTGGTTCAGTACCCCTCTTACACCCCCGAAGGTTTAAAAGCATCATCGAAATTATTAAAACTAGTAACTTAAAATTAAGATAGAACGTTCCAATTGTGTACAAGGGTTAACTAGTATTGAAAGTATGACGGGGACTGCATATGGGCGAAATCGTACCATAATTTCGTGTTCTGGAACCCTTGAAAAGTTCAAGGGCTAACAAACATATATCTTAAAAACACCATAACTCAAAAAATAATGCCGCTATTTTGATGAAATTTAAACTCTAGGTTACTAGTAATGAAAGTACCATTGGAATTGTTCTGGTCGAGTTTGGTCAATGAGTTCGGATTCTAGAAGCTTTTGATCGATTTGAGGCCGAACAAGTATTATTTTGAAGCCAAAGAATATATTTCCTATTTCATATGTGTCCCGAATTTCAGACTTAATTGTAGTGGTTCAGCTATGTTCAAAGGTACTTGCTGCATTTATGTAAAATTTATTTTTATATTTAAATGAATTATATGAAAAGGTGTAAATTTGTAACTGTATTTTAGAAATACATTTATTGCATATTTTGCGTATAAGCTTTTTTATTAGGTATATTAACTATCCATTTAAAATAATTGCAATTTTGAAAAATTTGGATTATTAAATATATTATGCTTTGATTAGCTTTTTATCACAAAAATTAATAGCTGGAATTTTTTCATTTTGTAATTGAATTGGAATAAATATATTTTCATTTATAACAAGTTTTTTTGTTTTTTAATATTTTTAAATAGATAAATTAGTAAGAATTTGTAATATTTTTTAAGAGATAGTGTAATTAGAAAATGTTTTTAGTATTATAAAGTTAATTTGGTTAGCTATGTCTTACAATCAAATTAATAACAGCTTTTATGGCGTTAAAATGACTCATGGATATGTCATTAAATTTGCACCAAATTGGTGTAGGGTATTTCTAAGTCGGTTGCACCGACTGACTGTTTCTTTACTTGTTATATATGTTCGTTAGCCCTTCGATCGATTAAAAGGTCCAGAATCCAAACCCATGGGCCGATTTCGCTCATATACAATCCCCGCCGTACTTTCAGTCCTAGTAACCTACAGTTAAAATTTCTTCAAGATAGCTCCATTATTTTTTGAGTTATCGTGTCTACGGACAGACGGACATGGCTATATCGACTCAGGTGATCACGCTGATCACAAATATATATACTTTTTCATATCTAGCTCGTTTCCTTTAGGTGGTCACAAATACCATACCAAAGTTAATATTTTTTTTTTTTTTTTTTTTTTTTTTTTTTTTCCTTATTACTCCTCTTGGGAGCATAGGATATCTACTAGGCATCTCCACCTGACTCTATTTGGAGCAGTTATCTTTGCATCCTCCCATGTTTTCTCAATTGAAACTAGCTCTTCCGAAATCGTTCGCCTCCAGGTGTTATTAGGGCGGCCTCGTCTTCGGGTTCCTTGTGGGTTCCATTCTAGTGCTTCCCTTGCTATGCTATCTTGCGGTTTTCTCAGTGTGTGCCCTATCCATTTCCACTTCTTCCTTTTGATCTCTTGCCCAATTGGTTCTGTTTTGGCAAGTTTCCATAGGTCCTGGTTACTTATTATGTTCGGCCAGTATATTCTGCATATTATCCTTAGACATTTGTTTATGAAGACCTGTAGTTTCTGTGTGATGTTGTTTGTAACTAACCAGGTTTCACTTCCATATGTTAAGGTGGTCTTTACGCAGGTTCCAAATATCCTTAATTTTGTCCCCCTGGACATTTGTGCGCTTTTCCATACTGGCTGCAGGCGACCGAACATTGCCCTGGCCTTTTTGATCCTGCTTTCGATGTCGGCGTTTATGTTACCGCTGTTATTTATGATGCAGCCTAGGTAGTGGAAATTATCTACATAGTCGATTGGTGTGTTGTTTATCACCGGACGGCGTGGGTTGTTGATGTTAATGGCCATCGCTTTCGTCTTTTCGATATTTATTTCCAGGCCCACACTTCGAGCTAATGTTGCTAGATGGTCTATTTTAGCTTGCATATTATTTATTGTGTGTGATAGCAGGCAGATGTCATCGGCATAGTCCAGATCTTCTAATTGCCTGAAGAGATTCCATGTTAATCCAGTTCTTTTGGTACTAATCTCTTTCATTATGTCATCTAGCACTACTGTGAAGAGGATTGGTGACAGTGGACAACCCTGTTTTACTCCTATGTTGGTGGTGAATGGTTCGCTGGTATTACCATTGTGGAGTACTGAGAGTTGTGTCTCTTCATACATGTTCTGTATTATATCTATTATTTTTTCCGGCACATTTCGGTTTCTAAGTGCTTTCCATATGGCTTTTCTGCTTATACAATCGAACGCTTTCTTGAAATCGATGAAAACCAGGTATAATGGGGCTCGCCATTCTATTGACTGTTCAACGATGATTCTGAGCGTATTAACCTGGTCTATGCAACTTCTATGGGGACGAAAACCTGCTTGTTCATCTCTTATTTGGTTCTCAAGTTTCTCTTGCAGCCTTGTTTGTATTATTGTTGCCATAATTTTGTAGATTGTGTTTAGCACTGTTATGCCTCTCCAGTTGTCGCACTTGGTCAGATCACCTTTCTTTGGAAGTTTGATGATTATTCCATTTTTCCATGTGACCGGTAGTCTGCCCTCATCCCATGCTGTTGTGATGTGAGGTTCTAAAAGCTCGGCTGATGTTTCTGGATCTATTTTTATAATTTCTGCTGGGAGCCCATCTTCGCCTGTTGCTTTGTTTATTTTTAGCTTTCTTATTGCCTCTTTGATCTCTGCTTTGGATGGTTTATTTATTCTGATGTTGTAATTGTTATTATTTGTGCGATTTTCTGGTCTGGTTTCTTCTAGGTTGGGGTCGTTGTTATTACTGGATTCTGCGAAGTGTTGTCTCCATATTCGGGTTTGTTCTTCGGGACATGTTATTAGTTCACCATTTTGATCCTTGATTGGGTGATTTTTGTTGTTTCTTCTGCCAGTGAGCTGGTTTACGATTTTATGTAGCTCTCTTGTGTTGTTGTGTATGGCAGCCGTTTCCGCCTTATTTGCGAGATCGTTAAAGTATGTTCTTTTATCTCTTCTTGCAGCACTTTTGACTTGTTTAGCTATATTATTGTATTGTTGTCTTATAGCGTTATTGGTATTCAATTGCTGTTTTAGGTTATTTCTTTGTGTTATTAGATTCCAGGTGTTATTGGAAATCCATATCTTTCTTTGCGGCTGAATTGTCCCTAGGTGTTCTTCTGCTGTGTTTTTGAGGGTCTCGACAATGTGGTCCCATGTGTGTGGTTGGTTTATTGGGAGGGTTTGGCGTATTGTTTCTACGATGTTATTTCTTATTTCAGTGTTACGGAGTTCTAGGAGGTTTATCTTTCTTCTCATGTTTCTTCTGGATCTTCTTTTGTATTTCTGCCATATTCTTACATCTCCGGTTATTAATTCGTGGTCGCTTCCTATATCTGCACCTCTCTTGTTTCTGACATCTTGCAGTGTGTTTCTCCATTTTCTGCTGATACATATATGGTCAATTTGGTTTTTCGTTTGACCGTTTGGTGAGGTCCATGTATACTTATGTATGTCTTTATGGGGGAATAACGAGCCGCCGATAATTAATTGGAATGTCTGGCATATGTCTATGAGTCTCTCTCCGTTATTGTTTCTAACTCCGCAGCCATGTGTCCCTATTGTATCTTCTATACCTTGATTGTCTGATCCTATTTTAGCATTGAAGTCACCCATTAGTATCGTAATATCTCCTTTCCTTATGCTGTTTAACGCCGTTGTTAGTTGTTCATAGAAGTCGTCTTTAATCTCGTTTTCTGCGTCTTCTGTAGGAGCGTAGCATTGTATTATCGTTACACTTTTACTTTTTGTCGCAAATCGTGCCATGAGTATTCGGTCTGATATTGGCTTCCAACTGCTTAGTGAGTTACGAAAATTCCTTGATATTATGATACCTACTCCGCTTTCACCACCCCTATCTTTTCCACTGTATATTAGTTTGTTCCCATTTGATGTTATTTCTTCTCCACTTTTGTTCCACCTCATTTCGCTAATTCCGAGGATATCTAATTTATATTTGCTCATTTGCTGTTCTACTTGCGCCAGTTTGGATGCTTCACGTAGCGTTCTGACATTCCACTGTCCTATTCTTGTCCTTTTGACTGCATTAAATGTTGTTACCGTGAATTCATTATTGTATCCGAGGCTCTGCCTTGTGTTTCGAATCGTTTTTCCTTTTTTTCAATTAAGTAAATGATTAGTCTACTGTAATCTATCTACAAGATGTCGCTTCTTAATTTTTTCCCTAGTGTCATCTATCGGTCAAGTAGAGAAACCGTGTCATGTTTTTAGGTGCGTACTGCCATTGTAATTGCATATGACAATTGCAATTACATTGTTGTTTCTGTCACATATGTCATCTCTGATCATATGTACATATAGGTTATTATTTTATTCAGTATTAGTTATTAGATTATAGAGTAAAGCTGGAAACACGATTATAGGTATATTTTTATATTATTTGTTACTAATTATTTATTATTATATTTTTAGGTATAGAATTATTATATTATAATTTATTATATATTAATTTATTATAATTGATAATTTTATATTAAACCAAAGTTAATATACCCCTTTACCTATTCTATAGGTGTAGGATATAAAAACGGAACTCGAAAAAAAAATGAAAGAGGGATTTGATATCAAAATTCCTGTTGAAATAAATCCAAAATTCGAAATAGTGCATATGAACAATAAATTTACTGAAAATGAATAATAGATAAACTAAAAAAACAAATAGTTTTATAAAAATGAGTGATTTAAAAGTAGTAAATTAAACGTGATATCAAAGTATAACAAGGAAATGCAAAATGCAATAATTGAAGTGGATAGGGATTCCTCTTCTAAAATAATGGCTGCCGAAAAACTATGTATTGGTTGGGAAAGATGTAAAGTGTTTGATGCTATCACCGTAAAGCGTTGCTACAAATGTAAAGACTTCAATCATAAATCGGCTGACTGTACAAATACAGAAAAGTGTCTTAAATGTCACAAAGACCATAAGACATCTGATTGTGATAAGCAGCAGGAAATTAATGAGTGCATCAATTGCAAAATAGCCAACGAAAAATTTAAACTTAGTTTAGAGATAAATCATAAAACATTTGACAAATTGTGCCCAGTGTATATAAAAAAACTAAAGGAAAGAACAAAAAATCGGCTACTAGCAATCAAAGAAAGTTGCAGGTGATAGAAAAATACCAAATGATCATATTGAAAATAATAATATTAATAACAATAAAAATATCCATAATGCTGATAATAATATCAATAGTAATAATAATTATAATACTAATAATAATTATAATACTAATAATAATAATAATAACAATAATAATAAGAATAATAATAATAGTAATAAGAATAATAACAATAATAATAATAATAATAGTAGTAATACTAATAATAATAATAATTATAACAATACAAATAGTAATAATAATAATAGCAATAATAGTAATAATAATAATAAGAGCAATAATAACAATAATAGTAATAACAATAGTAATAATAATAATAATAGTAATAACAATAATAGTAATAATAATAATTATAATACTAAAAATAATAATAATAATAAAAGTAATAATAACAATAATAATAGTCTTATTAGCAAAAAATCAAGTCTATTTTCAAAACTAATGCACTTTAGTAAAAATAAACCACCCCTCAAAACTAATATGATAGATAAAGTTCCTAACAAAGATAATAAAAACTCTTATAGTATGCAGGATCGAGAAATTGTTTCAGTCAAAGAAAAAATCAGAACAAAAAAGCTTCTAAGCAACGGTTATTCAAATTGGGTTAAAGGAGAAGCTATTAACATTCAAAATAATCCTAAACTGGGCAAAATAGATGAAGAACCTAAGCATTTAAGTACAGAAGACAGTCTGAAAAGTTTTGTCAACCCCATGATTCCACCAATTGTTAGATTAACAAAAAAAGCAATCGGGTCTGTTGAAAATACGTATGCCTTATCTAGATTAAGAGAACACAGAATTTACAACAATGTGAGATTTTTTTTATCATATTTTCATGATAAAGAAGGTATTTGCTATGATTGTACTAGGCCAACAAGTCTAAAAGTACTTATTCATCAAGTAGGGCTGTCAAATAACTATGTAGAACTCAGTAATTTATATTTTGCTTATCATGATAGCACCGGAATATCCAAAAGCGAAAAACTTAAAGATTCAGCTTATTTTAGGAGACATATTGATAATAAATACAGAGACCACTTACAAAAAATTAGAGAGTGTTGGCAAAATTATATGATTAGTAAACCATGACACGTAACAAACACAATAATATAAATATGGTGCACTTTAATGCTAGAAGTTTAAGGAAAAATATGACTGAAATCGAACTTTTTGTTAAAGACCGATGAAGAAAAATTTTTTAATATACGTGGCTTCTCTGCACCTTTTAACTCTAAAAATGAATCAAGAGGAGGTGAAACCGTTATTTTTATTAAGCATAATATTCAGTATACGGTCTTAGAAATATTTGAGCAATTCAATACTATATTCTGATAGACCTAGAAAAGTTTGACTTTTACATTAAGCTTCACGATATAGTTAATCTGGATCATAAAGCGATTAGTGCCAAATTAAATAAAGTTTTAAGAAAGATTGAACCTATTTTTAAAAGGGAAATCTACAACACATATTTTAAGAAATATAAAGAAAATGTTAGAAAGTTACTTGAAATAAATAAATGTCGTAGTGTGGACGACCTTATAAAAATATTGCAAAAAGCAAAGGTGAATTCTACAATTAAAACTCTCCGAAGAGTTAGAAACAAAAATCATTGGATGACAAAGGAATTATTAAATATGATCAAAAAGAGGAATAATTTGTTTTAAAAAGTTGAAAAAGCATCCTAACAATCTAGATATTAAAGCTAATTTTAAAAATGCAAAAAACAAGATGACGTAAGGAAATAACTAAAGCCAAACAAAATTATTTTAATGATAAACTACAATTAGCTGGTGGTGACCAAAGAAAAATTTGACAGTTCTAAATAATCTCATCTTTAAAAAAACAATCGAGTCGAGCAAGGTTATTAAATAAATAAACGGTAATGGAATCAGAACATGTGGTAGATATAATTGCTGATGCTGAAAAATACGTAATAAAAAATAGATTCGTTGTAAAGTCTATTTTTCTTAAACCTACAGATAAAACAAAAATGTATAGCATCATCATGCAATTATTGCTCTCCTGGAGGTGACAATGTTTCAGCTTCAGATTTAAAACATGTTGTAACTTTGATAAAACCTACAATTGTATGCTTGATAAATAGATGTCTAAGTACTGGTATATATCCTGAGTGTCTTAAATCAAGTATAGTTGTACCTATCTTTAAATCTGGGTCAACATTGGATGTATCAAATTGCAGACCAATTGCTCTCTCAAGTTGTATTGGAAAAGTATTTGAAAAGGTTATAAATTCCAGAATACAGGAATTCGAGCAAAAAGTTGTAGGATTTGATACAAATCAATTTGGTTTTCAAAAGAAAATTGGAACAGAATCTGCAGTTCTAGAATCCACCAACTTAATTGTAAATAAATTGGATCAAGGAAATTATGTTTGTTCGGTATTTGTTGATCTAAAGAAGGCTTTCGATACAGTAAATCATAATATTTTACTTAACAGATTGCATGAAATTGGAATAAGGGGTAAAGCTAATAACTTACTCTACTCATATCTGAATAATAGAAAAACTATTACAAAAATTAATGGAGTTTTTAGTAATGAAAATAATATAAACATTGGTGTTCCTCAAAGATCAGTACTTGGTTCTACATTATATTTATTTTACATTCATAACATCCAGTATGCGAATTTGCGGGGTAACTATAAGATCTTTACTGACGATATTTTATTTATCTATAATGCTAGAACCTGCAAAGAACCTGAAACTCTTGTAAATACTGTTTTGGGGATTTACGAAAATTGGTTAAAAGGTAATAAATTAACTATAAATGCGGAAAAAACTAAGTTAATAGTATATAAAATAAAGAATAAAATTGATATAAATCCCAATCTATTGGTAAATAAGACTAAAATTGAAAGAGTTTCTGCATATAAATATCTTGGAGTTGTAATTGATGAAAAACTGAAGTGGGAGGAACATACAAATAAATTAGTAAAAAAAATTTTGCCTCTGCTGGGTGCCTTCAAAAGAAGTGGAATTATATTGAAAAAAAAAACTGCAGATAAGTTATATTATTCTCATATTATTTCGCACATCAGATACAATTTATGTAACTGGTCCAGCTGTTCATTATGGTTGAAAGATAAAATTAGTGTTCTAATAAACAAAGCCATTAAATGCTTACATAAGTACGACTGGCTTACACCAACAAATGAAATTTTTAAACACACGGGATATCTGAAATTACCCGAATTCATTATTTTGGAAAAATCTAAGCTAATTTTTAAAATAGAAAAAGGAGACAAAAAAACATCATAATTACCAGAAGAAACAATATTCATAATTACAATACAAGAAGGTTAAACAATTTAAATGATGCCAAATCAAGAATAGAGTTATCACGAAATATTTATCTCTCGTCATCAATAAGGATTTATAATAAACTGCCGTTGGAGTTAAAAAGAAGTTCAAACTTGGATATATTTATCAAAAAACTGAAGCATTCATTAAAGAATAACCGCTCGTAGCACATATCTGTATGAGCTATTATATTTGTATTTATATAATTATATATGTATATATATATATATGTAAATATTTTTAATATTAAATAATTTACTTTGTTGAATAGTATTAGGAAGTAACTGCGATGTTTTATACCAAAACTATAAGTTTTGTTTATATCACAGTTAGAAAAAAAAACAAAAAAACAAAAATAAATGTTAAAGTTTAAGAAAACAAAAACAAAAAAAAATGTAAAAACATATGTTTATCACTAAGTAAATTTTTAGCAATAAATAAAATAAAATAAAATAATTACAGAGGTTTGGATTTATGATTATGAAAAAGATACCTACAACATAACCAATTTTTAAGCAGATTACAACTAAAATAAACAAGTAAAGAAACAGTCAGTCGGTACAACCGACTTAGAAATACCCTACACCTATTTGGTTTAAATTAAATGATATATCCATAAGTCATTTTAAAACCATAAAAGCTGTTATTAGTTTGATCGTAAGACATAGCTAACGAAATTAACTTTATAATACTAAAAACATTTTCTAAGTACTTTATCTATTCAAAAATATTACAAATTTTTGCTAATTTATCTATTTAAAAATATTAAAAAACAAAAAAACTTGAAATAAATGAATTGAATTATTAAATTTTGTGATAAAAAGCTAATCAAAGCATAATATATTTAATAATTCAAATTTTTCAAAATTGCAATTATTTTAAATTGTTAGTTTATGTACCTATTAGAAAAGCTTATAAACGCAAAATATGCAATAAATGTATTTCTAAAATACAATTACAAATTTAGCACTTTTCATATAATTCATTTAAATATAAAAATAAATTTTACATAAATGTAGCAAGTACCTTTTAATATAGCTTAAGTATTGTACACAATGTCTTAATTATATATCACCTTTGGTAATAATTTAATAATATATATGATATAATAAAAATTAAAAAAAAGGAATTTAACCGTTTCTTAAAAAATATTTTGTTTTTAATTTATAAAATATTATACAAAATATGTTTTATTGTAAAATTCTTTGCCTTTTAAAAATATAAAAGTGTTAAATAAAAACGAAAATAGGAAAGAACCCTCGTGTATCAAATTTAAAGAATCTTCATGAATTTCGAAGATAAGCTTTTTAGATTTTTTATATATGTTCGTTAGCCCTTGGACCGATTAAAAGGTCCAGAATCCGAACCCATGGGCCGATTTCGCCCATATGCAATCCCCACCGTACTTTTCAGTTCAAGTAATCTGCAGTTAAAATTTCATCAAGATAGCTCCATTTTTTTTTAAGTTATCGTGCCTAGGGACGACCGGACATGGCTATATCAACTCAGGAGGTCACGCTGATCACAAATATATATACTTTTCCATATCGAGCTCGCTTCCATTAGGTGGTTACAAACACCGTACCAAAGTTAATATACCCCTATACCTTTACTGCAGTTCCACAGGTCGCCGATAAGTAGGGTGCTAAAATTCCAAAAAAAATCTTAAAATTACATATTACTGAATATAATTTAATTATAAAAAAATGTCAAAGAGAAACTATTTTACCTGTTTTACTTTTTAAATATTTTATTAAAAAACAATAATATATAACATACAGGGTGTTCCCGACTCGATGGTCTTCCTTCAAATGGGTGATCGGGCATATCGAGCAGAACAAAAAATTGTATGAAAGGGGGGGGTCTATTTTCATTAGTTTAGAAGTTATTGGGCCTTAACTATTTTTCAACCATAATTTAGTTTTATTTTGATAAAATTGGAAC
>OY720441.1:94306520-94628274 GCA_963082915.1 Dolichopus griseipennis | reverse complement strand
ATAAGTTTAGAATGTTTATTTAATTAAATAATTGGCCATTGATACCAACATATTACAAAACAAAAAAACTTATTTTTGACTTTTTATTTTGACTTAGTTGGCTGTGTTTTACTGTTTTAGTAGTATTTTATTTGTCGAGCGGTGGATTAAAGATTTCTGGGAGTTGTAATTCATGCTTTTTGCGATTTTCCATTGACATTTTTGCAAGTTTGTATATCTTTAAAATCTTTGTTATATGTTTTATATTTTAAAAACTATGTTTAAGTAAAACTAAAATAAAAGGAAAGATAAATGTGCTAACATCGATATATAATTATATATATATATAAATATATACATAAATTTAAAAAAAAAGTATCATTATTTAAGTAATTTCTTTATTGAAATAAATGTAACACAAAAAAGGTGAAAAAGTTAACCTACAAAGAAACAAAAAATTTATACATTTAATTATAATAAACTAAAATATGGGTAAGAAAATAAATTAATTTTAAAAAAATAAACTAGTTTAAAAATTAAAATAAAATTTTGAGAGTTGAAACTTTTTTAAAAAATGTAATTAAACTGTTTAGTAATTAAATAATGAGTTTAAAATAATTAAATTCACATCGTATGACGATGTGATGACGTAAAAAACTTCTTTTAATTTTTGACACGCAAAATTCACATTTTTGAACCTTTATTTATAGATTTTTCAATAATTAATTCTAATGATAAAAAAAATTTTTATATTTGTTTTGTTTATATCCTATTTAATGTTTTGTCTAAAATGGAGTATTTAACTACAAAACTATATATTTAGAAACAAAATATATATATAATTGTTATGCATCCTCTATAAATTACCTAGGTACAAACATTTGCTAGCAAACTAATTTCATTTTCATTTTTTTCTGTTTAATTTGCTTAAAAAAATTTTCTTTTAAATTCTTCAAAAATCACATTTTCTGTTACTCTTTTTTTGCTCTTAGTTTTATATAACTTATAATTATTTCTATTCTGACTCAGCTATTTAAAAATAGAAAAATTGTTTACATATATACCTCAGTATATATAATTATATGAAAAATTATTATAATACATACGTAAGAATTAAACTTAAAATTTTTTATAATATTAAATAATAATAAATCATTATAATGTTCAATTTCATTTCATCCAAACTTACTTCACTTATTGAAAAGATCTTATAGATTATTTTTAAAAAATATTAGGTATATAAAGGTAAAAAATGTTGTTTTGGTAGATATTTTGTTGAATAACTATTTTATTTTTCACTAATTATAGTTATGCATATATAAATTAGTTATAGGTGTGGGATGTAACCATGTATTTATGTATAATGCTTAAATAAATTTGTGAATTAAATTCATTTGTTAATTTATTACTTAAATGTTGGAATTTTAAATATATATTTTAATTAAATTAACTAAATATCACAAATATACAAGAAATTCTGAATCAAATTAATTTTTAGTTTTAATCCTTTTCTACTATTTTTATATTTTTTGGTAAGATTCTCTATATTCTTTCAATAAACGAAAATTTTTTTATATTGTAGCAACGTTTAAGAAAATTATTCTCTTTCTTTTAGGAATTATTCTTTAATCTTTTAAATTTTCTGATCTTTATAATAATGGAGCAACTAAATTAATTTCAAGCCAAAATTTATATGTATGTGTATACAATTTATATCAATTTAGAACAGTTATCAGGTCATAATTTATATTTCAAATTATATCATTTTTACTTACTTTTACAACAAAAAATTAAACAATCTGTGTTGGTTCAAATTGTTATCATGATTGAATCGTGCTACATTTCAATGTACATGGTCGACATATTAAATATTTTTTAGTTTTAAATTTGAGTTTTAAATGGTATACCTACTTAATTTGAATACTGAGTAGTAAAGAAAATATATAATAACAAAATATAGTACTGAACATAACCACAGGCACATTCATTTACAACAGGGGGAAATATATTCATATTATTACAACTGATCAAATGAATGTCGCATACAATTTAAACATGAGATAGTACTACGCCTCAATAATATGTAGAAATGTCTTAGGTTTTCAATAGATACAGTTCTATTTTGTTTACATTGTAATAATTTTGTATTTGAGTTAGGTATATGTTATTCTAGATTTGTGAGTTATATTATTCAATTAAATTATTTCTTTATATTGCTATATTAATGTATTTTTTATTAAAAATATAAAATTATTAATTATTGATTAAGCCATTAATTTGAACCCAATGGCGAATGGTAGCTGAGTCGAGATAAAAACCAGATAAAAGTTATTCACTTTCATTGGGATCCGAAACCGAAGTTTTCACATGAACACTCTAACCACTGCCCAGCCGTTATTCTTTTGATTTCATACTAACTTAATTCTATTTCCGCATTTCAATGCGGAAATGAAGCCACAAATTTATAAATTTTAATCACATTTGGAAATAATAAGTCACCTGTTAATGCTTTTTTATTTTCAACAATTGACCAAATCTAAAATATTTTTAATACAAATCGTAATAAAGTTTTCACAACTACTTTTAACTTTAACTTGTTGAGAATAATCAAAATATTCTGAGGTATAGGAGATAAATTCACTATTAAATTTCATTTCATTTATATCCAATTTATTATTTTCATTTATAAACTGTTCGCACTGAATCTCACAACCAGAAAGAATATTTTGAATTGCACTATTTTTAAAAATTATTTGAAAATATTAACAATATTTGTTTCGATTGGTCATAAAGTTTATGTATTAAAAGGTCATTTGGGCTCTCAGACATATATGAACATACATTTTTCAAAAATATTTCACATTCATCTGGAATACATATCATGACACTTTTTACAGCTAATGCTGATAAATGACATGTACATTTAAATAACAATAATTTGTGGTCAATGTCTTTTTGCATATTGTAAAAAAGGAATTATTTTTTCCTAACATTACCGGAGCATTATCCGAAGCTAATACAATAATGTTATTTATTGATATTTTTTATTTATTAAAACAAGACATTACAAGATTCCGCATTGCTAAACCTGAACAATATTTTGCATTAATTTCGATTAATTGAAATAATTGTGTATTTATTTTATTATTTTTGAAAAATCGAACCAAAACGCATATAGGTATCTTATTTACTTGATATGTCTGTCGATTCATCGACTAAAATAGAAAATTTTAATTCTTTCAATATTAAATCTAAGTCATCACTTTCACACATTTTTTATTAAATACGTGTACTTAGTTTTACCTAGGTGCAAATTCGTCGAAATTTTTGAATCGTCAAATATATCCTTTAATAAAGGAACTAAATCATCAATTATTTTAAAAGATACATTATGTTCCGCAAAAAAAACACACTTAATTTAATTTCAGGTTTTTACACTTATTTTTTTTTAAATTTTTTAAATTTGATAGGTGTTTCATACCATTATGATGCTTTATTAGTTCAGTTTTATAACAAACTTTTTGCCACAACCTTTACACATTGCCTTATTTTTTTTTCATTTTTTACTGGAAGAAGCCAAGCCACAATATAAATGTGAAATCTTCATCCAACTCTCCTGAAATTGTTTTTCTTTAGAAAATTCACTTTTTTTTGTTAATGTCTTCCTTCTTTTTACTGGTGTTTGATAGGAATCAAATCAATTTCTTCCAATTCTATTGAGCTTTCGCTTTCCATTTTGTCTACTATTAGAAAATTAAACTACATTTTATTTCTACTTCAATAGTGCACTATTATTTTTGTTAATTTCCCGGTTTTTATACTGCTGAAATATATATTTTTGGAAGGTTTGAATAACTGAATCGCTAACAGAAGGAAACAGCAGTTATAATTTATAAATAAATAAAACTCTCCTGAAATTGTTTTTCTTTAGAAAATTCACTTTTTTTTGTTAATGTCTTCCTTCTTTTTACTGGTGTTTGATAGGAATCAAATCAATTTCTTCCAATTCTATTGAGCTTTCGCTTTCCATTTTATCTACTATTAGAAAATTAAATTACATTTTATTTCTACTTCAATAGTGCACTATTATTTTTGTTAATTTCCCGGTTTTTATACTGCTGAAATATATATGTTTGGAAGGTTTGAATAACTAAATTGCTAACAGAAGGAAACAGCAGTTATAATTTATAAATAAATCAGAATGTCAAAAAAAAAAAATTTGTTTGAATTTGAAAATTTAATTTTATGACGTTGGGCTATCAGTATTGTCATTTCGGTATTTATTTTTAATTCAGTATTCAGAAGTCGTCAGTACTCAGTAGTCAGTTGCACCTTGTGTTTTTATTCGAAGCATTTTTTTGACAGCAAAAAAGTTCACAAAAAAATAAACCAAATCTAAACAGGTACTTGTTAGTTGATTTGAGTAGTTATCAGTGCGTAAATTTTTTCAATAATTTTGAATACACTAAATTCCACGATTTTGGGTCTTTTTCCCTTTTATACCTTAAAATTACCATTAAATGGGAAATTTCCCATGATCTGACAACACTGGATTCAATCAGTCTTACCCAGTGTTGTTACTTTCAGCAAAATGTTTCGTAGCAGATTTAAAACAAAATAGAAATGAATCCGTATTTTACGTGCCAAAAATTTAAAATTAAAATCTTTAAAAAATAAAAGAAGTTTAGTGATTTTTTTGTCAACTTTATTTTATTTTACTTTATAAAATTTACTTTTTAATATGTTAAAATTAAAATTTTTGAAAATATTTTAGTAAATCTAATCATAATTTAAGTCTTCTTGAAAACATTAAATTTTCGACTGTTTTAATACGAAGCCGATTTCGAAAATTACTTTTAATAAGATAAAGCTGTGCTTTGAGGCATTGAACATAAAGTCATAATGAACTCAGATATTACATTGTCCTAAAGAATTCTATATTGTTTTCAGCTTAGCACAAAACTTAACAATATTTCATCAAAATTTTATCAAGCTGTTTCTTATTATTAATATTATATTTGTTCAGGAAAAGAGGTGTAACAAACGCATTCAATTAAACGTGATTTGTTAAATATGTTTAATTATAAAAAAAACGAGGAAGATTATAGTTGCCCTTGTCAACTTTTAGATACCCGTGCATACCCACTAACCGTTATTTATTTCCCCTATGCTATTATAAATATTACAAAAAAAATATAAGAAAGTAAAATAGTTTAAAAAATATTTAACTTATTAGGTATCCCATAATTTTTGATTAACTTATTATCCCATAAAAAAAAAAATAATAGCCCACCCTAAAAGTTGGTCCGAGTGATGTCCAACTTTGCCAACTAACTTGTTCTATTACTGTACCTGCCCAGTTTTGATTTTAACTTCGTAGCTTCATTAGATTCACAGTTATCGAATTGATTACTTTGTATGGCAGCTGCCCGAAAACGGGTCCGTAACATTTTGAAACTTCATATAAGTGCTCGATTCATTATATAACTAACAGTGTGTAATTTTTATCCTCGTAGTATTATCAGTTTCCAAGAAATTGATATTGGTGCAAAGAAGTTGTATAGCAGCCCCCAGAAAATGGGGCCGTAACATTTTGAAACTTCATATAAGTGCTCGATCCATTATATAACTAACAGTGTGTAATTTTCATCCTCGTAGTATAATCAGTTTCCAAGAAATTCATATTGGTGCAAAGAAGTTGTATAGCAGCCCCCCGAAAATGGGGCCGTAACATTTTGAAACTTCATATAAGTGCTCGATTCATTATATAACTAACAGTGTGTAATTTTCATCCTCGTAGTATAATCAGTTTCTTAGAAATTCATATTGGTGCAAAGAAGTTGTGTGGCAGCTCCCCAAAACCTTGATCTGGTCTTAACCAAAAAGAATAGGGAACCTCAAAAATGTCCCAAAAATGTTTTGTGTGAATTTCAAAACTCTTGCTCTAATTTTTCAATTCCATCTCTTATAATTAATTTTTAATTCACGAATATATTAAACTTAAGCCAAATCAACTTCATATGATCATTATTCATATAATAATCATCATGATGATTCATCATATATATTCATAAATATCTATCAATATCAATAAGCCATTTACTTAAAAAAAATCTTTGTGTTCTTTTTTGCTTATCTTAAATAAACTACGCATCATTTAAATCAGCTATGTCCAACCTGCGGCCCGCGGGCCGCATGCGGCCCATTCAATAATTTTGTGCGGCCCGTTTTGTAATGAAATATGAAATATAAATTTTTATTGTAGTAAAATATCACATGTGCATTCAAAATTTTTTTTAATGTGTATTTATTTATTTTTTTATGCAAAAAAACGGTTACTTTTAAGAATTTTTTTTTTAGTTTTAACACAAAAGACGGTTACAATTTGTGTAAAAATCATAGCAACAGTTTTATGCATGGTGACTATGACTATCATGCATAAAATGGTTGCTATGGTTACAAGTAAACAATTTCTACACATTCTTAAGTTGTAACCGTCTTTTGTGTTCTTTAATCATTAAGTGTTTAGTTTTTGTAAAGTAAAGAAGTTCATTATTATTTTATTTATAATTATCGAACTCTTGTGCTAATTTAAAAATATTTGGTATTTATTAAAAATATTGTGTGAAATATTGTGTATATATCAAAACGGAATCAAATATCATTGAGTAAATTATTTTTAATTTCATTTTTAATTTATTTTAATCTTAGTTTTTTATTAAGGACTTTCTATCCATTATGTCTGATAAGAATAAAAAAAGAAAATTTGAAGATGAAAACAGACAATTTCAAATTGAATGGGAAAATTTATATTTTTACACGCAGGTGAAAGAAAACGCTATATGTTTAATTTGTCGTCAATCTACCTCAATATTAAAATCATATAATTTGAAACGACATTTTGAACAAAAACATGATGATTATAAAAAATATACTAAAGACGAACGAAAAGTGAAATTAGATACACTTAAAGCAAATCTGAATGCAGAACGAAATATATTTCATAAACAAACAATTCAATCTAATGCCATCGTTAATGCCAGCATGCGAATATCACACATTATTGGGAAAAAAATGAAGCCCTTTTCAGATGGTCAATACATCAAAGAATGCCTTATTGCTGCAGTTGAAGAAATTATTCCAGAAAAAGTTAAGATTTTTGGTCAAATTAGTCTATCACATCAAACAGTATCACGAAGAATTGATAACATTTCAACTGATATTTGTTCTACACTGGACATGGTTTCTAAAGAGTTTGTTTATTTCTCACTGGCTTTGGATGAGACAACAGATATTAAAGACACTGCACAACTTGCTATTTTTATTCGAGGTGTTAATAGTGAAATGAGTGTAACTGAAGAACTTCTGAATGTTATGAGTTTGAAAGGCACAACTACCGGAAAAAATATACAAGAAGCTGTCGTAAAATGCACACATGATCATGGTCTGAACTTAGCAAACCTAATTGGAATCACTACAGATGGTGCAGCCTCAATGATCGGTAAAAATATTGGAGCCGTAAAATTAATTCTTGATTATAGAAATGCCATGGAAAAAGCTTCATTATCTCCGGACCTTTTTATTTGTCACTGTTTTTTACACCTTGAGAATTTATGTGCGCAAGTATTTGATATGAATCATGTGATGTCAGTCGTTATTAAAACAGTTAACGCAATAAAAAATAATTCCTTGAAACATCGTCAGTTTCAAGATTACCTTCAAGAACTAGAATCTGAGTACAGTGATTTGCTTTTTTATGCGAAAATTCGCTGGTTAAGTCGTGGGAAATGTTTAGAAAGATTTTGGAATTTGAGAGAAGAGATTGGAATTTTTATGAATGAAAATGACCAAAATGTTCCTGAATTATATGATGAGCAGTGGCTTTTGGATTTATGTTTCCTTACAGATATTACTATGAAATTAAACGAACTGAATAGGCAGCTTCAAGGTGAAAACAAGTTGATCACAGACTGTTATGGAAATATAAAAGCATTCATAACAAAACTTAAACTTTATGAAAGTCAATTAAAATCAAAAAATTCTGTCCACTTTCCCTTATTGCATATATTTAATAGTGACGAAAAAGATTTTTCTAAATATGCACAAGAAATTACCAATTTACTACAAGAATTTCAGGAGAGATTTTCATATTTAAAGAAATATGAGAATATATTTAATATTTTCCTATGTCCATTTGACATTGTTGTGGAATCAGCTCCAACAAATTTGCAAATGGAGTTAATAGATCTCCAGTCATCTTCTGAATTAAAATATATGTTTGAAGCCAATGATAAAGTTCAGTTTTATAAAAAATACATATGCAATGATAAATTTCCTAATCTAAGAAAACTAGCGATAAGCGTTACAGCTGCAATGGGGACCACGTATCTTTGCGAATCTTTTTTTTCAAAATTAAAGATTGTTAAATGTAAAAGTCGTAATAGATTAACTGATGCAAATTTAGAAAACCAATTACGATGTGCAACTTCGAAAATACATGTGGACATAAAAAAATTATCTGAAAAAATTGAAAAACAAGTTTCACATTAAGTAATATGTATGTATATGTAAAACATAATTTAGTTTGTATAAATTTTTTATAATAAATAAATACGTGCGGCCCACATTATATTTTTATTTTTTATTTTGGCCCAGTAACCAATTTCGGTTGGACACCACTGATTTAAATCATATGAAATTCTAACTCGAAATCGTACAAAAAAAAATACAAAAAAAAAAATAAACAAAAAAACAAAAAAACAAAAACAAACAAAATTCATATAATTTCATGTTACAAGGTGCATAGCTAATTTTCAAATTTTTGTATGAAAATATTGGAGTTAAAAAAGTTAGCTGTTCGAGAGCTACCCGAAGTTTTGGTCCGATCTTAACCAAAAAAAATAGGGAACCTAGAAATTGATTGAAAAATATTTTGTGAAAATTTCAAAACTGTAGCTCTTTTAGTTTTTGAGTTATCGTGCTGACACACGGACGGACGGACGGACGGACAGACACACATAGCTAGATCGACTAATTTTTCGATTCTGAGCCGATACGTACCCTTGACACTATATCTAGCTCGTCTAGATCGATGCGTTACAAACGGAGGAGCAAATCTAATATACCCGATGTCATATATGTATGCACGGGTATAAAAATGTTAATGTTTTCTTGGATGTGTTTTATTTTAGAAAATATAATATCATAAATTATCATAAGCAGGCAAAAAAATATTTTATTTATTTTTAATAAAAAAAAAACAACAAAAAAAAATTAAATAAATAAAAAAAATTTTTTATAAATTTAAATTATTTTAAATGTTTATGAATTAGTTCATTTCAGTTTATAAAACTCACAGAGTATTTTCTGGAAATTTTATATAAAAAGTAAAGCATTTTGATATTCAAAATTAAAACTATGCTTCACAGTAATATTTCTGTATTGAGTCTTCATTATTTTCAGTAAAAAACTGAAATAACGGCTAAGGGCCAATGCACACTTTGTTGCGTAGTTCGAAAAGCAAATAAACCAAGCAATGTCAAAGTTCATTGAATGTATGCACCATTGAAAGCAAATAATATATTTTATTTTTAACTTAATTAGGTATGTTAGAACAATTCAAAAAATAAAATTTATTATTTGATAATGGAAAACTCAACATATTTAACCCTTCGATACTCGCGCTATATTTTTGTCGTAAGTGCTTTAATCTAATAATACATAGATATGTGTTAATAATCCAAACAACTTTTTTTTTTTTTTTGGAAATATAAGTTCTTTTTACAAATAATAAAACTTTTTTTTTGTTATATTTCAATATTTAAGTTAAAAAAAAATTAAGAAACATATGCATAGTTCCATTTTTTTGTGCAGGTGTAAAAGTGCATCAAAATTTATGAAAATTTGGAGTTTTATATAAAATTTAATGATAAAGATTTCTCCAATACAAAGTTTAGTAGAAATTGGAACAAAAAAATCAAACTAAAAACAAATAAAAATTCATAGAAATTAAAAAAAAAAAAAATTAATTCAATTAATCAGATGTATCGGCAGGAATATTGCAACTTTTTCGCTGTGGCAAATGGTGCAAACTGTTATGGTGTGCTCTCCACAAATATATCGTTCACAATCAAAGCATAATGTCTTTGTTTTACGGTCTTGTGACACTTGGCATAATTGGCATCGAGATCGTTTTTCACTTTTTTTCTTTTTCGAGGTTAGGCCAGAAGTAATTTCTATGGTACTAGAATATTTTTGACAAATTGATTGTAAATTTAAATTCATCTGTTTTTTTTTTCGCATCAATTAATAACTGTATAAGTGAAAATGATGGCATATTCAATTTAAAAATAGTTTGCGACTTTTGTATTTTGTATTACAATCATTATTGGAAGAAAGAATAATTTGTGCATTTATACCAGCTTATTCATCATTGAGTAAAAAATCACATGTGGCCATCTGCGACAGTTTCTGGCAACATTATAATTTCCGCATAGCTGGTTGGTTGTATCCACACCCCCTTTTAATTTATTATAAAGTTCAATTATTTCTGTCAATGCTTTATGAATGTCTGACCTTGTTTCACCTGATCGATTAAGCGTGGATAAAACCAGTACACATTTATTTTTTTTTGATACATGTGATAACAGAGGCATCTTTTTTTGATATGCAAAAATTGTGGATTGTGTTCGCGATTTTTTGTTAAAATAAAACTTGGAAGAATTTCACGCTTATTTTTTCGAATAGTGCCGACCATTGTTGTTTTCTGCGATAATAAATCTTTTGCAAGTGGAATACTTTTAAACCAATTGTCTATCGTAATATTTCGTGCAGAATGCAGTAAGTGAGAAGTAATTCTTTTTACAACTTCATGAGGTTTGTTGCAAAAATTATATGATCCAGGAGGTTGTATACCACAATAAACTTCTAAGTTGGAAGTGTAATATGTGTATGCGCATCAACAGCAGAAAATATTTTGATTACATATTTAGCTGGTTTCTTTTGTATGTATTGTTTAAATGAGCATCTACCACGAAAACTCATCTACTGTAACGTACATTCCAATGTTATAGCTTTTTTGGCAATTTTGGTTAAATTATACGTTCAGCTCGATCAATAACATTATCAAAACGAAGACAACGCATTAAAAATAGAAACTAATTATAGCTTATGGTTGCAAAAAATATCATCAGCTTGCCACAAATCTCTAACATTGGTATGCGATGATTTGTCCAATCCTGCAATATACAATAAAGCCAACAATCCCCTTATTTCTATTATATTGGTCTGTAAAGCGTCTCGTAGTCGGTGGTATTTTTGTTACTCTTTTTCAATATAACGATTAGTGCACTCAACTATTTTTTCAACAAATGAAAATAATAACTCCCATGATTCTACAGGTGTTTTCGAAGTATCAAAGAATCTTCAGTCAACTTTGGTTTATTTTGAAATATGTTTTCCGTACAATAAATTACATTTGATCTAAATGGAATATTTTTCCACAAAGTTGTCTCATCTCTTCCATAAATATTCACTGAAGCAAAATTAAGGTTGCCTATAAAGATTGATTCTTCATTGACATCCTCTCTATCTGTTGAATGATTACTTCCATTTTCATAATTTTCATAAATTAATTTTGAATTCTTAAAATAACTATAATATATTGTTTTATATTCGAAATGAGTTTTTTTTAATATGAAAATTTAAATCATATTAAAAATTTCTGTGTTAAAATTTACACTAATATTTACTCGTAGTTCTATTCGAAATCAATCGAAAGTCAAATCAAAAAATTTTTTTTTACCGTACCCATTCTATATTTTACTTACGCAGTAATAAAATAATTTTTCCAATACTAATTTATTGAAGAATCAATAATATAATTTAATAAAAAATATTTTATTTCACATACATATAAATGCGATAAATTGGAGAACAATGAACTACAATGAAACTTATACGACTGATGAATAACAAAAATAAAATTAATTTTATAAAACAAAATAGGGAATTTCCCAATTTAAAAAGTAAAAAATAAAAATTTACCAAAGAAATTCAAATATACACCATTACTCGCGTTGGGTCTATTTGACCAAAAATACAAAGTACCATTACTCGAGCTGGGTGTAAGTGACTCGGAAAGCTTTTCAAGTTACGGATATGGCTAAAGTTTTTAAAAAATCAATGAGCAAATGACGTTTCAGATAATATAAAAACTCAGCTAACATGAAAATGGAGGGAATAACTCTTCACAAAACAAAGTTATACGCTTTTAAAATCGATTTGGGTTGAAAGGGCCCTTACGCAAGTACTGTAGGGTTAATAATATTTTATGTCCATAAAATGCATGTTGAGAAGGTACATTATAGAATGTTGGCAACAAACAAGTATTTCGATATGAATTTAAACAAAGGTTGTGAAACAATTTACATAGCTTAGCAACATTTTTTAAAAATATGTATACAAACAGTTAATAGATGGAGAAATAAATCATTATTGAAACAAATTATATGTACAAAAACATTTTAAATCTTTTTTTAACCAACAAATTTATCGAATTTAAAAAAGTACGTTGTTAAATAAAAAAAAAATATTAATTGAAATTAAAAAAAATTTCGCCAAAAAGGGATTTGAACTAACGGCACCAACATTTTATCAAACTCAAAACATACAAAAGTAGACTACATAAATTATTCATCTTCCAATTTTTAAGATACAACAAGAAGTTATGTAAGTCATTTGTCTTTGTTTTGGGTATTTATTACTAGAATCGAAGCACGATCTGCGTAATACAAAATGTAACGGTTGGCATTTTATTTAACATAGTATTGATATACATATCAAATTTTTAATTTTATTTTGTTACAATGTTATTAATGAACTGTTAGAATTTATTTTTTTAATAAGTATTTCTAATACAATTAATGTATAGTAATTTGTTTAAATCAGCTTGTTCTTATTTTCTTTAAGTCAAATAAAATCAAAGTAATTATATCGTTTTTAAAAAGTTTTTAATGTTTTGCTCAATAATGTATGTATTATATGTATATAATGAAATAAAAAATAGTTCTTCATTAGAAGATGTTTTTCTTTCAATTGACCTTTCTGTCATTCTGTGACGGGTCAACAGCTAGTTACCTATAAGGATTCTCCATTGCATATTTATCTTCTCTTTATCACCTTTGTAGAATTGAAATTCCATTAAAGGAGGTAAAACGGAAACTTGAGTTCCGGATGAAATTTCTCAGATATCTAAATATTTCAGCGAGCTATATTTTTTATTATTGAAATCGAAGCGTTTTTTTATTTCTTTACATAACATAACGTAAAAGTCTAATAATTTTATTTTTAGTACTCTATAGATTGTAAGTCTTCTTCAAATTTAATTCCAAAATGCATCAAATCAGATTTTAAATCAAAAAAGTTATTTTCAGGTTTAATGAAACTTTTCTAAATAAAGATTTTTAAAAGTAATAAATGTATTTATGTCAGCCAAGCCAGACGGGTAGTATCAACTGTTGCATCGAGGTATTTTGACGTAATGTTGACGTAATCGGTGAAAATTCTGTATACACCAAAACCGGTTTGGTAATTTTTGTATTCACAAAAAACCGGTGTCGTTGCTATCAAATTTTACTACAGTCTGCCCTCGAATATAAGAACCGGTCCTTCTATTTGAATGAATAGTCATTTTGTTGTATTACGAAAGTTAATTTATTTATTAAATTTAATTTAATATTTTCGAATATAAGAGCTTTCGAATAAAAGAACTAGTTCTAGCTGTAGATATATTTTATTAAGAATTAAAAAAAAAAAATAAACAAAACATAACGAAGTACTTCAGGTACTTATAAAATAAAAAAATATAATGAAAAAATTAAAACAAAAAAGAATTCAATTTATAACTATAAAAAATATTGAAAAAAAAATCATGAAATACAAATATTTTAATTTTTAGTTCCGAAATACTCATCGGCATTTATAATTATGATTTCTTTTTGCGGGCGATCAACAGTGTAAATTATTTCATTAATTTTAGCATAATTGTCATCTAAAACGATAACTTTAATCGTAAAATTTTCTATTATAGATATGGCCTTAATTTCTATACCAGATGAGTTGTTAAAACCATTTTTAAGAAGAAGTTTTTCTGAATTATCATATAGCTCATTTAAATCTTTATGACTCTCCAAAAGGTTTATTAAACTTGGTAGATAGGATTGCAACCATGTACAAAAATCTTCATCGCAAATTTCTTTATCACAAATGTGATGCATAAAGCATCTCAACAAACTTGTTTTTTGATCTAAAGGCCAAAACCATTCAGAGTCATCCTCATCAAAATAACATGTTTCACTGATAATATGACCATAAGTTTCTATCCAAGCTTCGGAATCACATAGGGGCAACAAAATTTTTTTTAATGGCTCATGTAGTGTATTTAAATCAAAATTATCTCTCTCACCAATTCCAAATATTTTGAATGATTTTCTAATATCTTCTTTATCTTGTACAGCCACCCATTCTAAATCCCATTGCGACACAGCTAAATACGACGGAACTTTTGGATTTCCTGCTTTTGTTTGTAGCTGTTAATCTTCAAGAGCATTGGCTATATAAACGTCATACGATGTATTGTAAGCCTGTTGAAAACTGCGGTTGGAATACACATCCAATGGTAGGAGAAGTCCTGTTAATTTCGGTGGAATTAAGGTTATATGAATATTATATTTTTCAAGCCTTTTACTATTCATCAAGTTAACATGTGGGCCATAATGGTCAATAAGTAACAGAGTTGGCTGCATATAGAAAGTTGTTTCGGGCCGTTTAATTATAATATTTTCTATATAGCTATTGAGAATACCTTCATTCCACATACCGGTTTTATTTACATGTACCAGGCAACCCTGAGATACAGTTGGTGTCTTTATTAAATTGTAAATGTGGTTTTGTAAATTTTTATGTGGTTTTGTAAATGTAAATGTGGTTTTGTAAATCTTTAGTAAATGTGGTTTGTAAATTTTTCCTTCCATATTAATAGCAAATGTAACAGTGAACCTTTTATGTGATGATGAAGCCTTTCGCATCAAAATATTTCGCTTACCTTTAGAAGTAATTGTTGATTTTTGTTCTGATTCAAAGTAACGTGGAACCTGATCAAAATTAATTACGTTTCGTGGTTCAATTTTATGCTTTTTTATAATTTCAAAAACATCATTATGAAAAGCCCTGATAATATTATCTACATTCTCAGGTAGAATCCGTGAAGTTGTTAGTCTTCTAGAAACAAGATGATGTTGATGTTAAAACGTTCGCACCAACCAGACGATTATATAAAAGTAGAATATTTTTCGTCGCCATATTTTTCGAATAGCACTCTACTTATCTCTAAAGCTTTTAGAACTATGTACTTGTCTTTAGCTCGTAAACCGTTTTCGTTTCTAGATGTTATCCAATCCATTAAATTTGATTCCAGTTCACAAAATTCTGGTTTTCTACCACCACCTATTCTTCTTGTTTTTCTGGTCTTAATTTCAGAACTTTTTAACATTTCAGTTAGTTCAACTCTTTGTTTGTACCAACGCTTAATATTGGCTACAGGTACACCTGTTTCCTTTGATAAAGCTAAAAAACCTTCCCCTTTCACATTTGCAGAATATCTCTGAATGATATTAATTTTTTGTTTAATTGTGTAACATTTTCTTTTATCAATCCTGGATATAAATTTAAAAATTATATAAACAAATATAAAAAATATATGAATTACTTTTTTCATACTCTTGAGCTGTCATCTATTCAGTTTCAGTTACAAAACACAAATAATTTTTAAAATATACTTATACTACAACCAACTGCCATAAGTTGATTTGTTTTAACGAATTTGTAGTTGCGTTTAGCAAATTTGTGGAGCTGTCCTGTAGTTGATTTGTCGTAACAAATTTGTAGTTGCTTTTAGCTTATTTGTGGCGTTACCCAGTACAATAATTATTATTTAAATAAAGGTCTGTTGTACAATTTATTTTTTATTTTATCCCGAAAAATAATGATTTCTCATCAAAACTTGTTCATGGATAATCCTATGCAATTATTCATATAAAAGTAAAGAATTGCCTAAATATTCAGATTTTTTAATGTTAATGTATTTCCCCCGAACCACTGGTTCTTCTATTCGTTTAAAAGAACTGGTTCTTATGTTCGTTGGAAGACAGTAGTCATACTCGATGCACTCACCTATACAAACAAAAAAATGTTTTTGTTTTTCTTTTATTTTTTTGTTGTTTTTGTTTTTTTTTTCATTATTTAAAAATTTTTGAACTGTCCTCATTTTAAATAAAAAAAAATTGAGACCGGACGAAATATAAAATATTTGTGGTATTGGAAATTGATAAAAATCAATATAAGATTACCATATTAGGTTTTATTTCTATTTGTTATTTTTTATCTTTCAAACTAAATACTAAAAAAAAACAAAAATGAACAAATATATTTGTATTATATTAAATATATAAATATATTTTGATTGATAAAATATAAAATTTAGTTAATATAAATAATAACAAAAAATAATTAATGATATAAAAGACAATTAGTTTAAGGAACAGATTTAGAACCTAATTTTAAAATTGTATAATTATGAATGTTTGCTCAGCCCCACAGATGTTAATTAAAATAATAATCCATTTTTAAATGACCTAGATATGATATAAGGAAAAGAAATTTACCTACTTACTCAATGTAAATAAATAATTAAATTTCTTATATTATCTACAAATCCATTTTTTTATTTAGGTAGCTAGCTACAAACCTTTTTTTTTTTATATGAATAAAAAATTACAAAAACTTTCCGCTTTTGAAAAATCAGTTGACTAAACATTCTCGGACGATAACTATCTTCGAATGAACTAAATTTTACACATACATTCATAAGTTCATAAATTGGTGACAAGACTTAAAACTACACTTGTGTGGGACTGAGTAATATTCACTTGCGTTATTCATAATGGAAAAATACGTGAATTTTGCTTGACCGAGTTTTTTCATTTGAACCCCAATTAATTTTATTTCAACGTTCGAATTCTTAACGGGAGATTTCGATAAGTTGAAATGTAAGAATAGTGGACCAGTCACTTTAAACGGTAATTTAAAATGGTAATTCCATCGGTAATGACACTACCGTGTTAATAGCTTTTTCAACAGAAACATTGAAACCTTACACGCAGGCTGTTAATTGAACATTGAATTGAATTATTAAAATTCCCTCTTCTACTTCAGTTCTGCGTAATTAATTTTATTGACTGACTTATTAATATGGTTTCGAATTTCAGTTCGAAGAATTCTTACGCTGTTGTTGAAAGTAATAATAACATTAATAATAACAATAATAATAATAATTCTAATAATATTAATAGTAATGTTTATAATAATAATACTGATAATACTGATAACAATAGTAATAATATTGGTAATAAAAATAGTGATACAAATAATAATATTGTTAGTAATGATAGAAATAGTAATAAGAATAATAAATGTAATAGTAATATTAGAAATAACAATATTAATAATAATAATTATAAAAATTAATACTAGTAATATAAATAATGGTAAAAATAAAAGCAATAATAATTGTAGGAATATCAATAATTATAATTATTATTATAAAGGTAGGACTAATAAAGGCGGAAAGAATAATAATATGTATAATAACAATGTGAATAGAAACAATAATGATAACAATAGCATTGGTCTACCTGCTAGTAATAGTAATGGTAGTACTTGTAATTCTTCCACCTAACAAGTAGTTTCCCATAACAAGTTCATATTTCTCTCTCGTTTACATCCGAATACAGAACCTTGTGATATTTATCACTACTTATCTAGCATGTCCAAATTGGTTGTATATTGACAGCAGCTTAACGCATACTCCTCTTTTAAAATAAGTATTCCAGATAACTTACTTCAATACATAATAAATCACAATAGATAGCCTACTGAAATACTACTTAAGGAATTCGAATTGCGTAAAAAAATACTATACAATTCAAAGATCTTCCACCAAAACGTTAGATTCGAACTAAGACACACTTTGCGTTTTTAAAATCTATGACTCTTTCTCACGACATTCTAGCTTTTCCGGAAACTTGGCTCAACTCTAATTTCACAGTGAGGGACTATTTTCTGAAAATTATTTTGTCTGTCGTATAAATATAAACATTTCTTCCTCTTTTGGCCAGCGCGGCGATGGAGTTCTGTTAGCTGTTAAAACAACGCTAACTAACGATCAGTTTAGTTAAGTGATTTGTGTTCAAATCTCCTTTAGTGTCTTAAATCTATTTTATTTATCATATTGGCTATATATTGGCTTTTATTGATTTTGTTTCTGCTTTTGTCTTTTTTTGTTTTTTTTTTGATTTTTTCTAATCTCTTTTTATATATAATCTTTATTAGTTTTTGAATTAAATTTAGTTTTTGAATTGAAATTTTTTTTTTTTTGTATAGAAGTTTTACTTTTTAACTATATCAATTTTGTTTATAAATTATTTGCTTTGTTTTATTATATTTCAAATTTGCTTTTCTATATTTTATGCTCCACCCTCTAGTTTATAAATTTGTTAAGTTATTAGTTTTGTTAAGTACAATGCTATAATGTGGTTTTAATACTAAGTATTTTCTTGAAAAATAAAAAAACCACTATTCTCTCAATTTCAGTTCATTTCATATATATATATTTTTTTTTTTTAAATAAATCATTAAGTTTTTTAAAGCATTTGTTTAAAATTACAGTTCATAATAACAGATTTTCTTAGATTAAGTATTTTTTTTTTTTTTTAAGTCAGAAATTATATAATATGTTTAGGTACATTCCCATACTTTGAACTGTAGTATTTAAAAATAATGTAAGTTTTTTGTTATTTTTTTATGAAATATTAAATTGAATTAATTGAGAATGAAAAATTAATAAATAAAAAATATGTCTCCCAGTAATTTAAATAAAGTTGAGTGTTATAGCGAGCACATTATTGCCATTAACAACATCCATTGCAAACTCACAACTTTTGATAGTCTTTTAATTCTAGGCGATTTTTATCTTCCAAATTTAAAATGGTTATGGTCTGATATAAATAATTTCATTTATAATTTGCATTTATAATTTTAAGAATTATAAATAATATAAATTATAAGATAATGTCTCATTTAACTTTGAATCATTTTTTATTGATGGCTTAAATAACCTAGATCTGCAACAAATTAGTTCTGTTACTAATAAGGCAGGCAGAAAACTAAATCTTGTTTTTTCTTCAGACCATGAAAATTGTTTGACATCCCATAGCGAATTAACATTTATCAATTTAGATGACTATCATCCTCCAATGGACGTAATTCTTAATATAAATCACTCTAATGAACAATTTTGTTTTGAGAATGATCCAAAATTTGATTTTGCTAAAACAGATTTCACACACTTAAAACTCTCTCTTAGACTCTCTTGATGTGGAATTTATGTTCTCTTCATTAAATATAAACATCTGTCTACAGTTTTATGAGAAGTCAATAACATGTTTTCGCTTTGCAATTTTTATTAAATCTCATAAAAACTTTAACTACTCAGTTCCATGGCCATCTAATGAATTGCCTTCTTTGAGGAACAAACGTAATTCTGCATGGAAAAAATATGTTGAAACTAATTCTGTTGACCACTTCAAAACTTTTCTTGACATTTATAATAGATTCAAGTACTTATCTGATATTCTTTATAAATATTATTTATCAAGAATTAAATCTCAACTTTTATCTAATCCGCGACGTTTTTTTGATTTTGTTAATAGAAAACAGAAGACTGATGCTTATCCATCAGCTTTGCGATACGAAAATTCAACATTAAATAACTCGCAGATTGATGCTAACTTTTTTGCTACATTTTTCTCCAAAACCTGTCAACATGAGGGTATTTGAACCAAATCAGTCTTATTTTAAATAATTAAGTCCTCCATCTCATTCAACTTTTGACATTAAGTATTTTTAATAAATGAGAAGAAACGAATAGTTAAACACATAGAACACATAGTTAAATCGATAACCTCACCACGTGATTGTGAGTTGTTGCAACATGATCTCAATCAATTTGGCTCATGTTGCAGAAACAACAATTAAATGTTGACAACCAATAAAAAGAAGGGATCGTGCTTCTGATTTCGGATTGATCATTGATAGTAGATTAGATTTCTAGCATCACGACAGTTTTATAATTATAACTGATCCAATATGTCTTTCTTCCTATGAAGCTAGAATTATTTTTAATATGAATTCCCTTCAGTCACACCGTATGGCGATGGACATAATATTTGTTCAGCAAATTATTCGCGGTGAAATTAATTCACCTGCTATTTGTGAATAAATGGGTTTAGAAAAAATTTAAGAACATTTTAGGATAAATTAAGAACGGTCGAGCTTTTTAACGTCTCACAGCATTCTACAGACTACAATAAGAGAGACTTAAGAGAGACTAACTTAAGGTCCGAGCTCTTTGATACTAACATTAACAAATTAACATTAAGAGCCAAACTTTACGCGAGCATGAGTAGTTTTCGCAGATTGTATGACTGATCTAGCATTTGTAATTTAACTTGCATGTTTGCAATGCTTGGGTCAGTGGTGTTGCAATGGATCTTTAACGTTTGTTTTTTTTTTGTTAACCTATATGATTTTTGGACTTGTTAAAATATTTCGTTACTAATATTATTAATTTTATTTTTTTGAATTTTAATAGTGGAGTAGCATCATTTTACTAATACACTGACCCGTGTAAATGATGAATTTTCAGTTAATTGTAATAGTTCACTAAGTGAGTAACATTTACTGATTTAAGCAATTGTCTGATACAAAATATATGATAAAAAAGTAAATACAATTTGTTAATCGGATTAATAAGAAAATGTTGAATGTCTTAGACATTGGAAGAATTCAATTCCTCAAATGTATTTAACGTAAAATAGTACTTAAGAGCTTCTAATTGGCTTAAATTCTGTTAACAGCATTTTTGTTTGATAACAATTTTTTTTAAAATCATCTCTTTTTATCTAGTCTCTTTTAAATTAAATATATGTATTTATTTTATGTATGAGAAATTGTTATTTTATAGAAAATTTGACAGAAAATTCTCATTTATTTTTTTTTAATATTTTCATAACAAAATTCAAGCCTACTGAAATACTACTTAAGGAATTCGAATTGCGTAAAAAAATACTATACAATTCAAAGATCTTCCACCAAAACGTTAGATTCGAACTAAGACACACTTTGCGTTTTTAAAATCTATGACTCTTTCTCACGACATTCTAGCTTTTCCGGAAACTTGGCTCAACTCTAATTTCACAGTGAGGGACTATTTTCTGAAAATTATTTTGTCTGTCGTATAAATATAAACATTTCTTCCTCTTTTGGCCAGCGCGGCGATGGAGTTCTGTTAGCTGTTAAAACAACGCTAACTAACGATCAGTTTAGTTAAGTGATTTGTGTTCAAATCTCCTTTAGTGTCTTAAATCTATTTTATTTATCATATTGGCTATATATTGGCTTTTATTGATTTTGTTTCTGCTTTTGTCTTTTTTTGTTTTTTTTTTGATTTTTTCTAATCTCTTTTTATATATAATCTTTATTAGTTTTTGAATTAAATTTAGTTTTTGAATTGAAATTTTTTTTTTTTTGTATAGAAGTTTTACTTTTTAACTATATCAATTTTGTTTATAAATTATTTGCTTTGTTTTATTATATTTCAAATTTGCTTTTCTATATTTTATGCTCCACCCTCTAGTTTATAAATTTGTTAAGTTATTAGTTTTGTTAAGTACAATGCTATAATGTGGTTTTAATACTAAGTATTTTCTTGAAAAATAAAAAAACCACTATTCTCTCAATTTCAGTTCATTTCATATATATATATTTTTTTTTTTTAAGTAAATCATTAAGTTTTTTAAAGCATTTGTTTAAAATTACAGTTCATAATAACAGATTTTCTTAGATTAAGTATTTTTTTTTTTTTTAAGTCAGAAATTATATAATATGTTTAGGTACATTCCCATACTTTGAACTGTAGTATTTAAAAATAATGTAAGTTTTTTGTTATTTTTTTATGAAATATTAAATTGAATTAATTGAGAATGAAAAATTAATAAATAAAAAATATGTCTCCCAGTAATTTAAATAAAGTTGAGTGTTATAGCGAGCACATTATTGCCATTAACAACATCCATTGCAAACTCACAACTTTTGATAGTCTTTTAATTCTAGGCGATTTTTATCTTCCAAATTTAAAATGGTTATGGTCTGATATAAATAATTTCATTTATAATTTGCATTTATAATTTTAAGAATTATAAATAATATAAATTATAAGATAATGTCTCATTTAACTTTGAATCATTTTTTATTGATGGCTTAAATAACCTAGATCTGCAACAAATTAGTTCTGTTACTAATAAGGCAGGCAGAAAACTAAATCTTGTTTTTTCTTCAGACCATGAAAATTGTTTGACATCCCATAGCGAATTAACATTTATCAATTTAGATGACTATCATCCTCCAATGGACGTAATTCTTAATATAAATCACTCTAATGAACAATTTTGTTTTGAGAATGATCCAAAATTTGATTTTGCTAAAACAGATTTCACACACTTAAAACTCTCTCTTAGACTCTCTTGATGTGGAATTTATGTTCTCTTCATTAAATATAAACATCTGTCTACAGTTTTATGAGAAGTCAATAACATGTTTTCGCTTTGCAATTTTTATTAAATCTCATAAAAACTTTAACTACTCAGTTTCATGGCCATCTAATGAATTGCCTTCTTTGAGGAACAAACGTAATTCTGCATGGAAAAAATATGTTGAAACTAATTCTGTTGACCACTTCAAAACTTTTCTTGACATTTATAATAGATTCAAGTACTTATCTGATATTCTTTATAAATATTATTTATCAAGAATTAAATCTCAACTTTTATCTAATCCGCGACGTTTTTTTGATTTTGTTAATAGAAAACAGAAGACTGATGCTTATCCATCAGCTTTGCGATACGAAAATTCAACATTAAATAACTCGCAGATTGATGCTAACTTTTTTGCTACATTTTTCTCCAAAACCTGTCAACATGAGGGTATTTGAACCAAATCAGTCTTATTTTAAATAATTAAGTCCTCCATCTCATTCAACTTTTGACATTAAGTATTTTTAATAAATGAGAAGAAACGAATAGTTAAACACATAGAACACATAGTTAAATCGATAACCTCACCACGTGATTGTGAGTTGTTGCAACATGATCTCAATCAATTTGGCTCATGTTGCAGAAACAACAATTAAATGTTGACAACCAATAAAAAGAAGGGATCGTGCTTCTGATTTCGGATTGATCATTGATAGTAGATTAGATTTCTAGCATCACGACAGTTTTATAATTATAACTGATCCAATATGTCTTTCTTCCTATGAAGCTAGAATTATTTTTAATATGAATTCCCTTCAGTCACACCGTATGGCGATGGACATAATATTTGTTCAGCAAATTATTCGCGGTGAAATTAATTCACCTGCTATTTGTGAATAAATGGGTTTAGAAAAAATTTAAGAACATTTTAGGATAAATTAAGAACGGTCGAGCTTTTTAACGTCTCACAGCATTCTACAGACTACAATAAGAGAGACTTAAGAGAGACTAACTTAAGGTCCGAGCTCTTTGATACTAACATTAACAAATTAACATTAAGAGCCAAACTTTACGCGAGCATGAGTAGTTTTCGCAGATTGTATGACTGATCTAGCATTTGTAATTTAACTTGCATGTTTGCAATGCTTGGGTCAGTGGTGTTGCAATGGATCTTTAACGTTTGTTTTTTTTTTGTTAACCTATATGATTTTTGGACTTGTTAAAATATTTCGTTACTAATATTATTAATTTTATTTTTTAGAGTTTTAATAGTGGAGTAGCATCATTTTACTAATACACTGACCCGTGTAAATGATGAATTTTCAGTTAATTGTAATAGTTCACTAAGTGAGTAACATTTACTGATTTAAGCAATTGTCTGATACAAAATATATGATAAAAAAGTAAATACAATTTGTTAATCGGATTAATAAGAAAATGTTGAATGTCTTAGACATTGGAAGAATTCAATTCCTCAAATGTATTTAACGTAAAATAGTACTTAAGAGCTTCTAATTGGCTTAAATTCTGTTAACAGCATTTTTGTTTGATAACAATTTTTTTTAAAATCATCTCTTTTTATCTAGTCTCTTTTAAATTAAATATATGTATTTATTTTATGTATGAGAAATTGTTATTTTATAGAAAATTTGACAGAAAATTCTCATTTATTTTTTTTTAATATTTTCATAACAAAATTCAAAATAGTTTTTCGAAACATTACAGTTAATACAATAGCAACTATAATAATTTTCAAAAAATAATTAAGATAAACAAAAAATCTATGGCTTGGTGGTTTGGATGTCGATCTATCAATTAAAAAGTGTTGGTTCGAATCTCGTCCAGAGCATATTTTTTTTTTAAATTCGTCTTTTTTCTTAATTTTTTTTTGTAATTAAATATAAAAAACAAATATTTCGAATTTTCTGCCAAACAGTTCAATTGCAATATATGAAATTTTTATTTATTTAAAACATAATAGTGAGCACGCACGGATATCTAAAAGTTGACAAGGGCAACTATAATCTTCCTCGCTAATATATTTTTCTATTGTATGCGGAAAAGCTTTTGAAATAGCGAAAAGGAGAATGGGAAAATACAAATGAAACTCATAAAAAATAAATCAGTTTTTATATTTTAAAAATCTAAATTTTAGACCCGTATTACCAGCTGCCATACCTGCAGCATTATCAGTCGACAAACCAATGAAATTATCAATAGAAATTTTATTTTCGGTTAACCCATTTTGAACAATTCCGAAGAACTTAAATCATATCTTCGAATTTAATAAAGATAGTAACTTCAAAATCCTGTGTGTCCTCGAAATATGGGCTCAATTGGAGAGTTGGTTCAAATATCTCTGTTAGACCTCTCAAGGTATAAAAGCTTATCATCGAAATTAATAAAAATAGCAACTTAAAATAAAGCTAGAACTTTCCAATTTGTTACAAATCTTAACTAAAAATGAAAGTGCGGCGAATACTGAACATGGGTGACCTTTTAGGAGATATATAAACCGTTTAGGAGATATATGGGACCAAAAATTTTGCAAAAATTGAGTTTTATATAATGGAAAATTTTAAGGGGCAAATTTCTGTAAAGCCTATAAAAGTAGCTCTCTTATACCGTTTTTCGATTGAAAATAAACTTAACAGAACTCTTGTTATATCAATTTAAATATAGGGCTTTTTTGGAATTTTCAGGGGCTGTAACTTCGTCACTCTTCAAAATTAAAAAAAATCTTTGATAAATGTTGAAATATAATTATAGAGCTTTGAATTTTGTATATTACTAAAAAAAAATTTGGACAGGTATTCAAGTTACACGTGTTTAAAAATAGCAAACTAATAATAGTACTAATTTCTGAGTATCTAATTTCTCCCAAAATTTCAAGACCCTAGCTTGAACCGTTCAGAAGATATGTGTGGCCAAAAATTTTACAAAAATTGAGTTTTGTGTAATGTTAAATTTTAGTACCGTATGGCAACTCTAAACATTTGCCTTTTAATCGTTTGCCGTTTTCAGATTGAAAATATATGTTACAGAACTCTTGTTATAACAATTTAAATATAGGGCTTTTTTCAACTTCGGTGGGCTGTAGCCCCGTAACCGGTGGGGCTAAATAAAAAAATTCTTCTACGAAATTATTTTTTTTGCAAAAACTAAGGTGTGGTCGTAAATGTAAACTTTTTGACGTAAAATATGCCATTTGACATTTATTATGATTTTAAGACCAAACAATTTGCAATCAGTAAACATTCAATTTACAAATAAATTTTTGTGGTCGTAAAAGTAAATTTTTTTAAGTTTTGCAATGGATATAAAATCAACAGATTGTTTTTGTTTTCCACTTTTGAAATGAGTTTCCATCGCAAATCTTGTACAAATTAGTAGTTTTAAGGTGGATGTGTCCCACAACAAACTTTGTGATTCACTTTCAGTTTCACTCCTGTTAATTTAAATTTAAATTAATTTTCCAAAAAAGACATAATATTTTCTTACTTACATTATTAATCATAAAAATAAAACAACGCTGAACGTTCAAAAAACTGTACCTTACTACTTGGTAAACTGATTGTAAATAAAAAATTTAGTTTGCATAGTTGACGTTTACTTTACACATATTTCACATTTACGACCAGGTTCAGTTAGCAATGATTTTTTACATAATTTTTGGTCGTAAATGACTACCCATGGTTAAAATTTCTGTACTCTATTTCAAACGGTGTAAAAGTTTTTATAAACATACGGACGGACGGACAGAGTTAAGTTATATAGGCACATTTTTATAAAATTTTTTGAAAATGTGCTAAAAAGTGGAAGCGGATTTTCTTTTCCTCCACTTGCTGATATAAATATCCATATCGTATCAGATTCAAAAGAAAAAGTGAATTTGTTTGGCAGTTCACTTCTAACTCGTCACTGCCTCAGTCAACTCAAAGATCCGTCTATTCTAGAAGTTGGTAGAATTTGGTAGAATATACTTCACGACGCGAGTAGTGATGAAACTCTTGAAAAATCTTGATACTAAAAAATAAACCGGTCCGGACCGTGTTACAAATACCGTCCTCAAAAACACATATACCTCCATTTCAAAACCTCTGCGCAACCTTTTCCACCTTTCCTTTACTTCGGGTGTTAATCCTACCGAATGGATGCACATGTTTTTCCAATTCCTAAAAAAGGCGATAAAAGCGATACTTCAGTCCTTTTCAAAGTAAAAAGTAATAAACTATAAGCTTTTGAAATATATAGATCGTAAAGGTTTGCTTAGATAGTTGACAGAGTTGATTTCAACCCTAAAAAAACTCAATGCTGTGTAGTCTCGCGAAAAATAGCAACAACTATTCCGAACCTTTCTTTTCAAGGAGAAGTTTTGTACTATACAGAAGACTTGAACTTTTGGGATTAAGCTAAACCAAAAACTGACTTGGTCAAATCATATTTTTGGAGTAGCTAAGGACGCTGCTAAGTGTTTGGGTTTCCTGTATCGCTGCAAAACTTATTTCTCCTCCTCTGATCTCCTTAACATCTATAAAACTTATATTAGATCGAAAATGAAATATAATGCACATATTTGGGCAGGTGCTCCAACAACGGCACTGGGATATATCAAAAAAGTGTAAAATAGAGCTATTCATCTTATAAATGATCCCAGTGTTATCTCAACGTTCACTCCACTCAGGCATCGCCGCACTGTGGGGTAATTGACCTTGTTTTATAGATAATTGACTTCCATTCAAGATTTTCCAACGGGAAACAAGCAGGGCAACAGATGGTCATCCTTACACAGTTGAGCTAACCAGATGGCGTAACATGGCTTTTGGAAATTCGTTTATCATTCGCCATATTCCACCAAATGTGTACCCCAAAGTTGATAATGTATACAAGTACGATTTAACCACATTTAAGAAGAACATTAACATTTTTCTTCGAAATATCCCATCCAATTTTCCCCATCCGTCATAATCCAGAAATTTCTAATAACTTCTACCATAATCCTAAATCCTTCCATATCCTCATCCCTGTAACCAAACTTTGGTTAAAAAAAGGTGTTGTTTTGCTGTGTTAAAATCGCACACTATCCAAAGAAATACCACATAGTTTCAATGGGTGGCTTTCGAGCTTTCCATTCCCTCGTAAAAAAAAAAAAATAAACTATTATTTATCGAATATAGTAAATACTAAGTAGTATATATATTCAAGCGCGTGTTTCTAAACAGTTTTTGGCAAAATGACATTAGCATACTATAGATTACAGAACTTTTAATACAATTCTTTTATTATGTACTTGGTACTACACTCCTACAAATTACTATCCACGACGAGTAATGCCAGTTAAACCGTTGAAAACTTACTAATAAGACTCTAATGCTTTAGCTTTATTTTTTTATTAAAAAAATTAAAATAATCAAATTTAAAAAAACAAAATTAATAAAATTATTAAAAATATAAAAAAGGGGGAAAAAGTTAAATAATAAATAGTAGTAGATATTATTGAGTACGTACTAAAAATTATTTCTCTCTAAAAAGCAGCAGATTTACTATGATTGTGTACCACTCGAAAAAATAAAAATGTATCCAATTCTTAAAATATAAAGTATCTTTTTTTGTCGTTAATAAAACGGAGTATATTAAATTAATTAATTAATGTATTCGTATGTATTTATTTATTCAATATAGCCAAATATAAAATTTTAATAAAAATAAATAAAATAAACAGAAAAAGAATAATTCACATTTCCTTTTCCTTAAAATATTACAAATCTGTTTATTTAAGAATAATAATAGGATTAACTTAAATAGAATTAAGCAAAGTTTTAAATTTATATAGTAGAATGAATATATAATAATATGCATCTATATACTAGTGTTATAACCAATTATATTTTGCGCAAATGGTGGGCATTAAGGTTAACTACCTTTGACAAAATTTCAGATACTCAGTTTCTTTATATATATAAAGTTATTCTCATATTAAAAAAGAAGTTGTATAGCAACTACCGATTCCGCCACTAGCTCAACAAAATTTTCCACAAACTTTGGTTTTAAAACTGAACTACTTTTGGCAAAGTTATAGATTCTCGTTTAATCAAGTATGCTGTTATTTTCATATAAAAAAGGAATTGTATGAAAGCTACTCGAAATCGTTGAGCAAACTGGCTGGATTTCAATACCGATGACGACTTTGCATAAAAACGGATTTGTGGAAATTCCAAAATTGTAGCTTTTTCAATTTATGAGTTATCTTGCGGACAGCTGGACGGACACTTATCTATTAATTTTTTTCGATCCTCATCCGATTGTTCGAAAGTTATTATATTTGATAGGTCGGAAATATATTACCCAAAATCTGGATAGTTGGATACATTTAAAACGAAATACTTTGTATCCTGAATGCGACAATTTTATATTTTTGCACAAATTTTTATAACGCATTGATTTTTTTAGTTTTTTTTTAACTCTCCCACTTTTATTTCTTTAATATAATCTTTTTAACAAGGAAATTATAGTTGTCCTTGTCAACTTTTAGACACCTGAAAATAAATTCCCTCATAAGTCATAATATTGTATTTAAAAAAAAAACAAAAAAATATAGTATGTAATAATTGAAAAGAAATTGGCCTTTCTACGCCATATTTTTTTTTTAAAAAACAATAACAAATAGAAAATAAAAAAATATTTGGTCCACTTTTACTCCAAATATAAAAAAAACAAAAAAAGGTCCCAAAAGTTAATCTTTGTCAACTGACAATCGAACTTGCCTACTTTTATTTTCAACTTTGTAGTGTAAATAGTTCTGAAGATATGTAAGCAGGGTTCTGAAACTCCATAAAAGGGCTTGCTCTATTATATAACTTTCTGTGTGTAATTTTCATTCTCGCAGTGTTTTGGTTAAAAAAGTTTGAATAACAGCTACTCGAAGCCTTAGTTCGATTTCAACCAAAAACAATAGGGAACCTGTAAATTGTCTAAAATCACTTTGTGTGAATAGCCCTTTTAGTTTTTGAGTTATTGTGCGGACGGAAGGACGATTTAATTTTCGATGTTGATCCGTTCCATACCTTCTATATCTAGCAATTTTAATATATCCGAGATCTTATTTGTATCAACGGGTATAAAAATAATCGAGTTAGAAATTTTGTTTTTGGTTAACATGTGATACAGTAAAAAACACCATTAAGCTTACCCGTTCATCATAATTACGACACAATTACATTTTGTTGTGCCGATTTATGCAATACAAATATCTATATCTATAATTTAATGAAAGTTTAAATAAATGGTCGTTGTATGCATGCGCTGTAGTGTAAATAAATGCGTTATATGTTACAACTACATGAATTTTTGTATTTGTATTAACGTAATACAATTCTTGATACAAATTTTTGTAAATGGGTTACCGTAGTTTATTTTTTCAAAATAAAAATCCAAATATTTTTTAAGAAGTATCAAAAAGTTTGTATGTAAGTACTCTTATTTGGAATAAATAGGTATACTAATTGACATACTATTTCTAGCTTCAATAATTAATTTGTGAGAAGATGGAGCCATCTATGTTTTTTAATAATAACCTTATAAATGAATGCTTATGTTAATATGATGTAATTACTTAAAATTCACTATTTTCAAAATACTTACTTAAAATATAAATGCTTTCAATTGATCGAAATCGAAGTAACAGTAACTTATAAGACTAAATATCTGCAAAAAGTAAATTTAATTTATTTTAATTTAATTAAATTTTACACTTTTAAAAGTTTAAAATAAAACAAAAAAAAGTTCTGTTTAGAAAATTAAAGAAACATTTTTTATAAATATAAAATTTTGTAACTACAACTAGATTTAAGTATTTTTATTTAATTTCCATTAGAATCTGATTAATATACGACAAAATTATTTAATTTTTTTAAGTTTTAAGAGATTTATTATCTGTAAAATTTCTAACCAGACAGTTTATTTTAATTAATTAAGAACCCTTATTAAAGAATTATTAAGAAAATTTTTTCTTTTTATGCTCAGTAGAATATAAAAAATGGAAAAAAGTGTAATATGTACAATTGTTTTGCAATTTTTATTTTTAGAAAGAAACAGACTTTTTCAGATTAAAATAACAAATTAATGTGTTGTCACGTTTTACTTAAAATTTAATTTTGTTTCCATAAATTTAACTTAAATCCATTTTTTATAATAAAAATAAAAAGCAATAAAAAATCAAATATGTTTTTTAATAATAACCTTATAAATAAATGCTTATATAAATCTGATTTATATTAATTATTACTTAATTTTCTGTAGTGATTAATTTTGCATAGTCAGCACTAGTTATTTATTAAAAATTATTTAAGATCGGAATTTGTATTTAAATAAATGGACAAAATAACTATTAACTATGCAGAATTGAAATCACTCTTTATTATTGTTTGTGTGCTTCAGTTTTTTTTTAATTAAAAAATTATCGTTAAAAATATCGTTACTAGTGTTATTACTATCTTCACACTATGAACTTGAACCAGGTTTTTCGAAGAAACAGAATTCATGCAAGATTTGTAACTAAGTTTTTCATATTTAAAGTTACTGTAAAAATGAATCTGGTTTTTAAGTCCTTCTGGTTTTTAAAAGTTTTTTTATATTAAAATTAATTATTTATTTTTAAAAGAATTATTTATTAAATTTTGATCTAAATTTTTCTTTGAAGATATACCTATAACTATAAATTTTCACATATATAAAAAAAATCGTAACAGCTTTTATTCGTTCTAAATCAATTACGAATTGTTAATTCAGTTTTCTGTGTTTGTGAAACTTAAGAAATAATACACAAAGTATAACAAAAGAATATTGCATAGGTTATAGATCAGTTTTACATTTAATTTTATACCGGCACGTGATTTGGTTTTGTTTACATTAAATTTAATACTGTTTTTTTTTTTTTTATTGAAGATTACTCTTCATCTATCATCTACTAGTTGTAAACAAATCAATTAAAATATATCCATTTCATTCCCTCTCCCTCGGATGATAATATTCTAAATTCGCTCATTAATTAATACCATCAATAGTATGTCACCGTATTGTATTTATTTTTAAATTGTATTGTTTTAATTTTTGATGGTATACGTCAATTTACTCATTTTTAATCAATTTTTTTATTTTTAATCATAAAAGAAAGGGAAGTACTGAAATTTCAGTTCATTTCTTTTCAACTAACTTAAATTATTTAATTTAAATTTAATTATTTACATATACGTGCGTATTTTTACTTGCACGTAGATTTTGCTGTGTGTGAGTTTTTTGGTTGTAACTAAGTTCAATAAGGTCTAGTTAAAAACTGTTGAATGGTGTTATAAACCGATTGCTCACTCATAGCAGAATAAAATAGGGGTATTGTTGATGGTATTTTGTAAATATTGTTAGCAATACTTTTGTTTTTATAAACGGTGATAACTTGTTCGGGTTGTATGAATCGTACACATACAATATTTAACCTAAATAATAATATAATTAAATTTTAAATTTTATACGTTTTATTTATATTGATTTTTGTTTTTTTTTTTTTTTTTTTTCTCTTTTCTCAATTTTTACTAATTGCTATTAAAAATTGAGAATTTTCGAGTTCATTTTTGTAATATTCGTGGCCTACAAGCTAATTTTCATGCCGTAGAATGTCATCTTAACTCCACAAAACCAGCAATTTTAGCCCTTGGTGAAACACAAGTCAGTGGACAAAACGATAATTTTAATATTATTGGCTACTCACTTGTTTCACACTTCGTACCCAAAAGAGAAAAATGACATTGCTTTCAACACCATAGATAAATATAAACCTTCTAGCCCAACCTTCTATTATATTTGGGTTAAAATTATCGTTGAGAAGCATGTAATACATTTCTGTTTTTTATACAGATCACCCAATTCAAATGAACAAGAAACTGCTGTGGAAATTGACAATCTTTCAAACCAGATCAATGAAATTTTGGAATCATGTCCACAAACCGAAATTGTTCTGGCAGGGGATTTCAACGTACACAACAAAGACTGGCTTCATTTTTCAAGTAACTCTTCTTTGAGTCAAAACTCAGTTGGGAAACAAGTTGAATTATTTTCCACACTGTTCCATCTTTCTCAACTTGTCCAAAATCCCACTAGGATCCCCGACCGAGCTGATCAAGAGGGTCACCTGTTGGATTTGTTTTTAACCACTCACCCTGAAAAATATGTAGTTTCAGTTGGTTGTCCCCTGGGGGGCTCTGACCACTGCCTGGTAACCACAAGCTTCCCGGTAAGCACATTAGCCAGCCGAAGGATTCCTCCCAAAAAATTAGTATGGCAATATAGTCGTGCTAACTGGGAGGGATTAAACAATTTTTCCAAAGCATTCGACTGGTCATTGTGCTTCCGCGGTAAAAATGTCAACTTCGCTGCAAATGCGATTAGTGAAACAATATTACTTGGAATGAGGTTGTATATTCCTCACTCCATGAAAAGTATTAAACGAGAATCCAAATCATGGTTTAATCGCACTTGCAAAGAAGCCATTCGTAAAAAAGAGGAGGCTTTTAAGCAATACCGAAACAGCGGGTTGGAGTCCGACAGGGCCAACTATATCGTGGTTCGAAACAGATGCAAGAGAGTTATCAATAAGCAAAAATTCTTATTCAACCGAGGGTTGAAACGAAAATTCCTACATATGCCTAAGAATAGCAAATCGTTTTGGACGTTTGCAAAAAATCTAAAGGAGGACACTAGTGGGTCCTCCTTTCCTTCGCTTATTGGTAAAAACAACTCAATTGTGTCAGATTCAAAAGAAAAGGCGAACTTGTTTGGCAAACAATTTTCCTTTAACTCAACACTGCCACAGTCAACTCAAAGACCAAATATTCCAGAAGTTGGCTGCTCCTTTGGTAGAATTTACTTTAGGACGCGAGCAGTGATGAAAATCTTGAAGAATCTAGATACGAACAAATCAGCCGGTCCCGATGGAATCACAACGATGGTTCTTAAAAAAACCTACTCTACCATTTCAAAACTTCGGGTATTCATCCTGCCCAATGGAAGATTGCGCACGTTTTTCCAATTCCAAAAAAAGGTAACAAAAGCGATCCCTCTAACTACCGCCCTATAGCTATAACTTCGGTCCTTTCCAAAGTAATGGAAAAAATTATAAACCAAAAGCTTTTGAAATATCTGGATCATAAAGGTTTGCTTCATGATCGACAATACGGGTTCAGAGCCCGTCGTTCAACTGGTGATCTCATGACTTATCTTTGTGAAAAGCTCAGTATCAGTTTTCACCACTCTGGTGAATCTGATGTGGTAGCACTGGATATTTCTAAAGCTTTCGACCGTGTATGGCATGCTGCTTTGTTAGCAAAATGCAGAGCTATAGGGTTAGGTAGAGTCTTTCTCAAATGGATTGGAGATTTCCTTTCGAATCGTAATTCGAGTTCTGGTCGATGGTTTATCATCTGACAAATTTGAACTGAACGCTGGTGTCCCTCAAGGTTCTGTTCTTTCTCCCACCCTCTTCTTAATATTCATTAATGATCTTCTATCTTTAACTTCCAATCCAATTCACAGTTTCGCAGATAACAGCACCCTTGTAGCTTCCTATGAATTTCATAGCCGCTGTAACATTAATCATCAGGTTAATACAACAGCAAAAAATTTCACTGTCAGTGAGCTAAATAACGATTTAGTAAAAATTCACAAATGGGGTGAAAATAATCGTGTTCAATTCAACACGAAGAAAACCCAATGCTGTCTCATCTCGCGAAAAATAGCAACTTCCATTCCCAACTTGATTTTTCAGGGAGAAGCTTTGCAGCACTCAACAGATTTAAATATTTTGGGCATCGAGTTAAACCAGAAATTGACTTGGTTAAATCACATTTTTGGTATAGCTAAAGATGCAGCTAAGTGTTTGGGTTTTTTGTATCGCTGTAAAACTTACTTCTCTCCATTAGATCTCCTCAATATCCATAAAACATATATTAGACCAAAAATGGAGTATAATGCACATATCTGGGCTGCTGCACCCCAATCAGCGCTGGGATATCTTGATAAAGTGCAAAACAAAGCTATTCGTCTTATAAATGATCCCAGTGTTACCTCAACGCTCACTCCACTTAGCCATCGGCGTACAGTCTGGTCACTTACCCTGTTTTATAGATACCTAGTGGGGATGAACACCTGTTCTAAGGAAATAAAACAATTAATGCCTCCACTCAAAGTTTTCCAACGTGAAACAAGGAGTGCAACAGATGATCATCCCTACTGCGTCGAATTGTTAAGATGGCGAAACACGGCCTATGGAAATTCGTTTGTTATGCGCATGTCGAGATTATGGAATCACATTCCGTCCGATGTGTTTCCTAAAGTTGGTAATTCGTATGTGTAAGACTTAAATAAATTTAAGAAGAATATTAACATCTTTCTCCTAAATATCCCTCCAAATTTTCCCCATCCACCATAATCCAAAATTCCCAAATATCCTCCGATAATCCCAAAATCCTTTCATATCCCATCCCTGTAACCAAACTGTACATTTGTATCACAGGTTCCTTCCTAAAGTTTGGTTCAAAAAGGGTGTGGTTTTGGTACGTTAAAATCGCACACTACCCAACGAAATACCGCAAAATTTCAATGGGTGGCTTTCGAGCGTTCCATTCCCTCGTAAAAAAAAAAAAAAAAAAAAAAAAGTAACTGTTCTATGCATAAGTTACTAGACATCGGCTCAAATGTATTCAAAAGCGCTTTCAAAACATTCTATAATAAGTAAAACTTTTTATATTCTGTTTTGAAAGCTTTCAAACCAAATGCATGCATTACAAAAATATTTTAGAAAGAGTAAATGAAATACAAAATTATTGTAGAATAGAATGAATATGTATGTATTTGTTTTATTTTGTGTACATGAAAATAGAATATTTATAGTATTTGTATTTACATACTGAGTACACCAAATACAAAAAGAAATTCAGTATGTACTATATAAATATGTAATATGTAGCTTTTCATTGCTTTTTTTTATTTTTATTTTTCATCGTAATTAGAGTACTCGGTATACTTGGTGTATTTTAAAAGATTTAGAAGAATTGAAATTTGATTTTCAAAACATCAAAGTATTTATGAAAAAAAAGCTTTTCAATATTCTTATTTGAAATAAAACGAATAAAATAAATATAGTTAAGTTGTAGTTTATTTTCAAATCTAACTGAAATTCCACAATTTTGTTTTAAATTCCACACATATTATAATGAAAAATAAAATGTATATATTATATGTTTTAAACTTCTTCATTTTCTTATTAAAACAAAAATGTAAAAATAACAAAAAGTTACACAAAAATAACATAAATATATAAAATTTGAAAAAATTGCAACAAAAAATCTATATGATAATAAAAATGTCTTTATTTTCATTAAATTAATTTTTTAGGAATTGGTAACCTCTGAACTCGTAACCTCTAAACTAGTAATCTCTGACCTCCATGTATTAGTTTCAAGTAATTTTGGAGATGTTTCGAAGTTTAAAATGCCCTTTTTAGCACATTTTCAAAAAATTTTGTAAAAATGTGCCTATATAGCTTCACTCTGTCCGTCCGTCCGTCCGTATCTTCACAAAAACTTTTACACCGTTTGAAACAGAGTAAAGAAATTTTAACCATGGGTAGTTTTTGCAAAAAAAATAATTTCGTAGAAGAATTTTTTTTTGTAGCCCTACCTGCTACGGGGCTACAGCCCCCCAAAGTTGGAAAAAGCCCTATATTTAAATTGTTATAACAAGAGTTCTGTTAGATATATTTTCAAATTGAAAACGGCAAACGATAGCTGGTTTCATAAACTTTATAATTTTTTAAAAGGCAAGTTGGGTTGCCATACGGTACTAAAATTTAACATTACGCAAAACTCAATATTTGAAAAATTTTTGGCCAAACATATCTTTTAAACGGTTCAAGCTAGAGTCTTGAAATTTTTGGACAAGTTAGACACTCAGAAATTAGTAGGAGTCGGTTAACAAATTTTTTTTGTCAAGCCTCCTATTTAGGAGCTATAAGGGCTCGAAAATTGAAATTTTGCCATTTTTAAACACCTGTAACTTGAATACCTGTCCAAATTTGTTTTTAGTGATAAACAAAATTCAAAGCTCTATAATTATATTTCAACATGGGTCGAAGGTTTTTCTTAATTTTGAAGGATGATGAAGCTACAGCCCCTGCAAATTCCAAAAAAACCCTATATTTAAATTTATATAACAAGAGTTCTGTTAGGTTTATTTTCGTTCAAAAACGGAATGAGAGAGCTGCTTTTACAGGCTTTACAAAAATATGTCGCTCAAATATATAGGGTTGCCATACGGTACTAAAATTTACCATTATATAAAACTCAATTTTTCCAAAATTTTTAGTCCCACATATCTTCTAAAGGGTTTAAGATAGTATCTTGAAATTTTGGGAGAAGTTAGATCCTAAAAAAATAGTAGGACTCGGTTAACAAAATTTTTTTGTGAAGCTCCCTATTTAGGAGCTATAAGGACTCGAAAATTGAAATTTTGTGTCTCTCAGTTTTACCCACTTTTGCTTAGATAGTATAATTCTAAGTAAAATTTCAAATTTTTGTGGAATTCACAATTTAATTCCTAGAACCTAAAAAAATAGAGGAGGAGGAAATTTCAAGGGGGGGGGGGAGTTAGATGAAGTTAGATCCTTGAGAAATTTGGCAACCTTCCCAAATGAAGGGTTATAACAACTTTAAAATTAAAAATTTACTGTTAGCAGTAAATTTTATAAGTCAGCAGAACTATTTCTAAGTAAATATTTCTAAAGTTAAACTCAGTATGTAATACAATATAATTTTGAAAATGTGCTTTTTTAAAAACCCTTGGTTTTTTTTTCATCACTTGTTTAATCTATATTTTGTGGCAAAAATAGCAGATAAAGTTTCTGTGTTGATCCTATTTTTGTGATCAATTTTCGACAGTTTAAGATTCCTGAAAACTCTTTCAACACTTGCATTCGAAAACGGAAGAATTAAAAGCAAATTTATTATTTTCAAATTTGGGAAAATTAACATATTTGCGAAATTTTTTATAAAAAGATTGAGACTATTTCAAATATTACATCTTTAAAATCGTTTCTTGATTTGAGTTACAGCATCTATATAAAATTGTAAGAACAACAATCTTGCAAGAACTTTGTTTTTTCAGCTTCTGATAATTCTAAAGATGAGTCACTAATTTTCGATTTTGCTTTTAAACCAACGTAAATTTCTTCTAGTGGAACATTTTCATTACAATTCATATGATTAACTTCGAAAATATCTTTATCTCTAATGTACTGAATATCTAAAAAATTACTGCATAAAACTTCCAATAATTTCTTTACTTCTGGCTTCAATCTGTGCACCAAAGGAGTTTCGCTTTGAAATAAAATATTAAAATCCGTTAGTAATTCGAGGGTATAAGAAAGAAACTCAAGATAAATTTTTGTTAATTTGTTATTCATAGTGTTCGCAGAACATAAGTTTTTAACATTATAAACTTAACATTAATATATATAACAACTTTAGAACTAATTTTAGTATTGTTTATTTCATAATTGTTTAACGTACATTTTTGCTTATGATGCACATTTCTTTGTAATATAATTTAATTGAACTTAACTTAATAAAATACCTTTAAAGTCATTGTACTGACCTACATTCATAATTTTAATTGTTTTAAAGTAAATAAATATTTGTTGTGTCAGCTAATTTCGTAGCATAATGTATAATAATTATGGAAATAAAATTGTACTTAAAGACGTAATTTTAAGTAAAATATAATCATTAATAAATTTGAATTCTAAACTGATATAAGGTTCATATATTGGTCCTTCGAGCCGGATTCTATAGAACAAGTGTCTTTAGAATTTGAATCAAAAAGAAAAAACTTTAGAACAAGTGTCTTAAGCTTTTTCATGCAAATTTAATTTTAAAACTAGTGTTTACAATTATATATCCTTTTATGAGCTTGTTTTGTACCAGTGTCTATAGAGATAAATTAATATTAAAAAAAAAGGTAATCTTGTAGAACCAGTATCTACAGGAAGTTTTATCTAGGTATCTGTTAATAAGCAAACAGTCACAACTAAAGGCGTTTACTTCAAGACAGTAATACAACAAAAAGGTGTTTTCATCAACGAGTCAACGAATTTACATAAAAATCATTAAAGGCCGTATCATCAAAGCAATATGGACAAACTAATCAACGCTCAAAAGGAGCTATATACAGAAATTCTAAGAGTACAGACAAACTTCAAAAAGGATTCTGTAGAAAAAAAAACAAAGGAATATATAGAAGTACGTTAAAAAAATTTAAACGAGTACTGGCAAGCTATTATCAAAAACAACGTGGACATCGAACAATTAAAAGAAAATTACCCGGATCATTTATATTTCAAAAACAAGGACTTTGAAAGTATGGGGAACTTAGTAACCGAAATAACGAGTATTTTGGAAGCTGCTTTATCAAACGCTCCTGCCAGTAATATACCGACCAAAATATCTAAGGCGCTCAATTAACAAATTGAGCTAATAAAGGCTGTAGATTTCAAACAAAGTAAGGGAAGTAATGAAGCAAGAACTGAATTTGGCTTTCATCAACCTTAACTTAAAAACTTTAGAAGAGTACTGGAACTTAATAATGAATAATTACTTGAGTCTGATAGAAAATGAGCCTACTAGCCATGATTATTTTGAGAACAATAAATTTGAATACATCGAGAATATTCACAAAGACACAGTAATTGAACTAAATACAAAACTAATGAATATATCTCCAGCTCCGGCTGCTCGAGCACATAACACCAGACAGTTACAAGGTAATCAAGATTTTAATGCGAATCTCCCAAAAATTGATATACCAAAGTTTTCTGGAAGCTACTCCGACTGGAAATCTTTTAGAGATTTATTCATGGAAGTTATTAACAATAACACAAACATAGGCAAAGCTCAAAAATTTTATTATTTAAAAGCTAACGTTGTTGGAGAACCTGCAGAGTTAATCAAATATTTTCCAGTTACAGCTGAAAATTATGACTCTGCTTGGAATATTTTAGCTAAAAGGTACAATAATACAAGGATTCTTTTATCTACACAATTGAAAACTTTTCTGAATCAACCAATACTAACTAAAGAATTAGGTAGAGCTATAAAAAACTACATGACACCTTAAAGGAATGCTTATTGGCTATTCAGAATTTCGAGATTGAAACCTCAAACTGGGATCCAATCTTAATACACTAATTGACTCAGAAATTGGACAAAGAAACTCATCGTTTATATGAACAATCATTAGTTGATTCTCGAGAAGTGCAAAATACAAAGCATTTCTTTTAATTTTTAGAAACCCGTTTTCAAAGTCTGGAAGCATTAGAAACGAATACTAACGAAACGAAAATCAAATCATACCATAGTTCAATTACTAATTTATGCGTGATATGTGAAGAATCACACAAAATTAATGGCTGTGAAAAGTTCAAACTACAGATTATACAGCAGAGAATAGCAACTAGCAGAAAATATAATATATGTGGAAACTGTTTGCGACCTGGTCATTTTGCAAAGGACTGCACAAGCTTTTCAAACTGTTGAGTATGTAACAAAAAACATCATACCTTGTTGCACATATTTCAAGAAAACACGAATAAAAAACAGTTATTCAATAAAAAACAATCACTAAACAATACAAAATTAATGGATATTAACGCTCACTGTGCAACTAATATTACAAAGATTAAGGTTATCTGGTATAGTGCAAAATTTTGTGAAACTTTCTTTAAAATCCAGATTAAATTCAACATTTTCTTGTGTGACCATTAATTAATCATTTTCTTGTGTGAAAGCATTAATTCTACCAAAATTAACTGGTTATTTGCCGACAGAAAATGTAACATCTTATAAAAATTAGGGACATATAAAAACCTTAGGGCTAGCAGATCCAAACTTTTACAAACCAAGTAGAATCGACATAATCTTAGGAGCTGACGTTTTTATTCTAATAATACAAAACAAGCTCATAAAAGGAAGACCAGGTACTCCAATAGCTCAGAAAACCAAGTTTGGCTACATTTTATCAGGTGAAATAAAAAACGAATTTCCAGAAAATTCTATTAATTGTTTTATTGGCGAAGTCGACCTAAGCCAGGAGCTAACCAAATTTTGGGAAACTGAAGAGCTTCTACCTGGAAGAACTACAACAGCTGAAGAAATGGAATGCGAAGTTCATTTCAAATCTACCTGTCAACGCCAAAAAGATGGAAGATATGTTGTGCGATTACCGTTTCGCGAACATTTTAACTTGGACGAAATTCAGGGATCAAGAGAATTAGCACTTGCTAGATTGTTTCAACTTGAGAAAAAATTTAAGACGAATAAATTATTGGAAACTATGTACAAAGATTTCATAACAGAGTATATTCAATTAAGTCATATGGTTCCAGCTCAAGAAACAGTGGAAGGTAAATACTACCTACCACATCATGCCGCTTTTAAGCACGATAGTTCAACCACAAAATTGAGAGTAGTTTTTGACGCCTCCGCAAAAAGAAATTCATCTAAAAGCCTAAACGACGTAACAATGATTGGAGAAAACTTGCAGCAAAATATAACAGAAATACTAATACGATGGCACAAATATAAGGTAGTATTTACAGCAGATATCGAGAAAATGTACTGTCAAATTCGAATAGACAATCGCGATCAAGATTTCCAAAGAATACTTTGGAGAAAATCACCTAACGAACCCATTAAAGAATACAAGCTAACAACCGTCACTTATGGGACTGGACCTGCGTCTTTTCGGAATTCTATGGGAATACTCAATTTGGAAATGAACAAGGCATTTATTTTGAAAATATTGCAAAAACAAATATCTACAATAGTGAATGGATTTTAATTGTACATTTTAATTTATCTTTGTACAAGTAACAAAACAACATGCTAATTAAATCTATAACTTACTTAAGGGAATTATGTAACAAACTTGCAGTTGACGTTGAATTCGAAGATCATTGCAAGCCGATTATTGTGCAATTGCAGCATCATTTAAAAGAATTGGAAAACGGTAATATTTTAATTTATCATCAGAATGACAAGCCTCACAAAAGGAAAAGATCTGCATTTGGAATAATTGGAAATGTGGCACATAGTCTTTTTGGAGTTTTAGATGAAGAATTTGCCGAGAAATATGAATCAGATATCAACCAAATTAGGGAAAATGAGCGTCATATGGAAACAATATTTCAAACACAAACTTCCATTTCTGATTCTACTCTTAACATTATTAAACGTGAACAGTTACACGGGCATCAGCAATATTTAAGCATAAAAAGACAACTATCTTCTTTACAAGATGATATAAACCGAACAAAGCAAGCGCAGAGATCATTCGAAATTTTCAATTCAGCTGCCTTACTAATAACACTGGATCTAAGTAGTATGAGACATATGCAACAGTCAATACTTTCATTGATAACTGACACACGTCATGGACGAATTAACACGCTTTTACTAATTCCAGAACAATTAAAATCACAACTTAAAATTATACGAGAACATGTTCCAAGCAACTTAAAAATACCGGAAGATCACAACCAACTTTTGACATTATATTCTTTAATGCAAGTAAAAACACGAGTTACTGAAAACATTGTAATTTTTGAAATAAAATTATCATTGTTAGATGCTGAGTATTATCAGATATATCAGCTTATTCCTATAGTTAAATCCAATAAGCTTATATATGTACAAACTTCTAGTAAATATCTATTAGTAAATGCACATCGAGATAGATATTCACCTATGGAGGAGATTGATATAAATTTATGTAAACTTTGGAAATCTGATCACCTTCTATGCAGATTTAATTCACCATTGTATGGTTTGAGATCTAATATCAGTAGCTGCGAAATGGAACTATTATCATTAGAAACAAAATTATCTTCGTTCTGCAAGATAAAAGGTTCTTCAATAGACATGAGATGGATAAAAATGCATACAAGTAATCATTGGATTTACACGTTAGATAAGAAAAATATATTTGACTTAACATGTGGTAATCATTCAGAAAAAGTAGCTTTAAATGGAAATGGGATTCTTTGGTTAAAACCGGCCTGTACATTTACACATTCATGTATGTTCATAGCATTTACTCAAAGATTTACAGGAAACATAACTTCATCTTTTTTGATAGTAGCAGAAATACCTCAAAACGTTTTGGTAAATTATTTCAAAAGTACCAACAACAATAATGGAAGTTCAAACAATTTGACAATTTTGGAGCAAGAAATAACTTCAGCTGATATTCAATCAATACATGCTAAAATAGAGGCACAAAGAGATGAAATAGCAGTAACAAAAAATATAAATACACATGATGTTCATCATTATGCAATGGCATACATAACTTTTTTATTAATAAGTGGAATCGCCATTTATGGTTTCTTTAGACGCTATAAACGAATTGTATTATTCACCACAAATCTCAATTGATGCAAAAACCAATTCAAAACCTGCAGTACCACCTACAGAAAGAAATACAGCGTCAACCTCTTGTGAACATCCATTTAATTTTTAATTCATTTCGGGGGGAGAATGTTCGCAGAACATAAGTTTTTAACATTATAAACTTAACATTTATATATATAACAACTTTAGAACTAATTTTAGTATTGTTTATTTCATAATTGTTTAACGTACATTTTTGCTTATGATGGACATTTCTTTGTAATATAATTTAATTGAACTTAACTTAATAAAATACCTTTAAAGTCATTGTACTGACCTACATTCATAATTTTAATTGTTCTAAAGTAAATTAAATATTTGTTGTGTCAGCTAATTTCGTTGCATAATGTATAATAATTATGGAAATAAAATTGTATTTAAAGACGTAATTTTAAGTAAAATATAATCATTAATAAATTTGAATTCTAAACTGAAATAAGGTTTTTGTTTATTTTTTTTATTGATAGCCATTTGGTTATACAAGGTGACAATATTTTATGAATGTCGGTTTTAAAATAAAGCTGAAATTCTTTTAAGTGTTCTATTCGTATATAAATTCTGTTAAAATATGCTCCTAAATTTCGTAATAAATCTGCTATAGATTTAGGTAAATGTAAACATGCTTTAGAAGCAACTAAATGCAATAGTATGCAAACATTTTATGCATACTATATGCGGTATTTCCCGTTTTAAAATGGCAAACACGGATTTTTTTTGCTCCAACCATTCCATTTGGAGTATCAGAAGCGAAGCCTATTAAGTTACTCAATGGGATGTTTCTTAATACCAAGCAATTTTTAAGTGCTTCAAAAAGATCTTCAGCTGTACTTTTCGAAACTTTTTTTATGTCTATAAAGCTTGAATTCACATGATTAGAATTCTCGTCATAATATATGACTACAAAAGCTAATTGTTTAATAGAGATACGGTAGTTTCATCCATAATTAGAAAAAAATATTTTGCTTTTGTTCCGATCAATTTAAACAATTCAACAGAAAAATGATTTCCAAGAACATTCGTCATAACAGCATGCGATTTGGTTCGCTTTAACGCTAAATTTTTAGCGATTTTTGAATCTGGAAATATATTTTGAGGTAACGGAACCATTGTATCCATTAAATTAAATGGAAGATTGTTACTAGCCAATAAACCTGTTAACTTAATTTCTGTTGTTTTGGAAAGCCTTCTCCTCAAACAAGTTTGTTATTTCATTTACATTATCTATCGAATTTAAATTTTCTTTGTGCTTTTTGAAATGATATGGCGTTCTAAATCTTTACTATGTGCAACTATTTTCAGATTACATAACTTAGATATTGCTTGTTTATTATTGTCTTTTGGTTTTTTAATCCATTGCTTAAATAAATTATCTTCAATCCATTTATCGTAAAACTTGTAGTAAATTCTATTCTTTTTTTTTGAGCTATTGCTAGCCTGCATTATAAATCTAAATTACTAAAATATTTTATGAAAACGTAATTCTTTCCTTACCTTAGCGTTTTTTATACCCTACACCTATAGAATAGGTAAAGGGGTATATTAACTTTGGTATGGTGTTTGTAACCACCTAAAGGAAGCGAGCTAGATATGGAAAAGTATATATATTTGTGATCAGCGTGACCGCCTGAGTCCATATAGCCATGTCCGTCCGTCCGTCTGTCCGTCCGTAGGCACGATAACTCAAAAAATAATGGAGCTATCTTGATGAAATTTTAACTGTAGATTACTAGGACTGAAAGTACGGCGGGGATTGCATATAGGCGAAATCGGCCCTTGGGTTCGGATTCTGGACCTTTAAATACATCGAAGGGCTAACGAACATATATAAAAAATCACGATAACTCAATAACTAATGACGCTATCTTCATCAAATTTGTGCTGCAGGTTACTAGTAATGAAACTACTTCGGGGATTGCGTAAGGTCGGGATTGGACCATGGGTTCGGAACCTAGAACTTTTTGATCGAATTTAGGCCAAACGAGCATAACTCCGAAACCAATGAAGATAGAACCTCCAAATTTGGTATCAGGGTGTCCCTTCCAATTTTCTAAGTGTCTTGGGAATTTGGGTCCCATTGGAGTACTGGGTCGGGGACCAGCCACACATTTCTGAAGACCTTAAAGCATATCTTTAAAATTAATAAAGATAACAACTTGAAAAAATGTAGAAGCTTCCAATTTGCCACAAGGGTGTTCTTTACTATCTCTTGCGTGTTCCCTTAATTTGGGATCAATTGGAGAGGTGGTTCAGTACCCCTCTCAGACCTCCCAAGTTTTAAAAGCTTATAATCGAAATTACTAAAAATAGTTACTTAAAATTAAGATAGACCGTTCAAATTGTGTACAAGGGTTAACTAGTACTATAAGTAAAGCGCGGGCTGTATAAGGGCGAAATCAGCCCATGGGTTCGGATTCTGGACCTTTTAGTCGGTGTCAGGGATAACGAACATATATTAAAAATCACGATAACTCAACAACTAATGAGGCTATCTTCATGAAATTTGTGGTGGAGGTTATTGGTAATGAAACTACGGCGGTGATTACGTACGGTGAGGATTGGACAATTGGTTCGGAACTGAGAACTTTTTGATCGAATTTAGGTCAAACTAGCGTAATTCCGAAACCAATGAAGATATAACCTCCAAATTTGGTATGAGGGTGTCCCTTCCTATTGCGTAAGTGTCTTTGAAATTTGGGCCCCATTGGACTAGTGGGTCGGGGACCAGCCACTCAGTTCCGAGGACCTTAAAGCATATTTTCGAAATTAATAAAAATAGTAACTTGAAACAAATGTAGAAGCTTCAAATTTGGCCCAGGGTGTTCTTTACTATTTCTTCCGTGCCCCCCTAATTTGGGATCATTTGGACTGGTGGTTCAGGACCTCTCTTAGACCCCCCAAATGTGTAAAAGCTTATCATCGAAATTAATAAAACTAGTAACTTAAAATTAAGATAGAACGTTCCAATTGTATACAAGAGTTAACTAGTATTGAAAGTATGACGGGACTGCATATCGGCGAAATCGTACCATGGTTTCGGGTTCTGGAACCCTTGACAAGTTCAAGGACAAAAAAACATATATCTTAAAAACACCATAACTCAAAAAATAATGCCGGTATTTTGATGAAATTTAAACTCTAGGTTACTAGTAATGAAAGTACCATGGGAATTGGTTCTGGTCGAGTTTAATTTCAAAGCCAAAGAATATATTTCCTATGTGTCCTATGTGTCTCCGAAATCTAGACTTAATTGTAGTGGTTCAACTATGTTCAAAGGTACTTGCTGCATTTATGTAAAATTTATTTGAACATTTAAATGAATTATATGAAAAGGTCTAAATTTGTAATTGTATTTTAGAAATACATTTATTGCATATTTTGCGTTTATAAGCTTTTCTATCAGGTATATAAACTAAAATTTATTTGAATATTTAAATGAATTATATGAAAAGGTCTAAATTTGTAATTGTATTTTAGAAATACATTTATTGCATATTTTGCGTTTATAAGCTTTTCTATTAGGTATATAAACTTAGGTATATTGCAATTTTGAATAATTTGGATTATTAAATATATTATGCTTTGGTTATCTTTTTATCACAAAATTTAATAATTAGAATTTTTTCATTTTGTAATTGAATTGGAATATAAATATATTTTCATTTATTTCAAGTTTGTTTGTTTTTTAATATTTTTAAATAGATAAATTAGTAAGAATTTGTAATATTTTTTAATAGATAGTGTAATTAGAAAATGTTTTTAGTATTATAAAGTTAATTTGGTTAGCTATGTCTTACGATCAATTTAATAACAGCTTTTATGGTGTTAAAATGACTTAAGGGTATGTCCTTAAATTTGAACCAAATAGGTGTAGGGTATTTCTAAGTCGGTTGCACCGACTGACTGTTTCTTTACTTGTTTTCATTAGAAATATGTCCATTAGAAATTGAATCATATATGTAATTTAAAACTATTAAAAAGTGTTATAATATGTATCTATATTTGAATTTGAAATATAAAATTTGAATACATACTCTGCGTTTTGTTTGTTTTTTTATTGAATTGAATGTTATTATTTGGCAGATGGAAGTCCCTTCAAAACTTTACGTTTTTTGTACGTATTTTTATACGTCCGTCGTCGTACACAAATGAGATGTTTTATAAATTTTTAAAATTTTTTTTTTTTAATTTTCGCTTTTGAGGAATTTAATCTTTTTTCCAGAACATGCATTTTCTTTAAATTTCACGCAAAATCCACACTTTTTTAAACCCACACAATAATTCCACACATTTTGTGGAATTCCACGCGAATCAGCAACACTGAGTTTCAGTATACACCATATTTAGAACGAAAAATAAAAATTATAAAGCTTTTAGAACGAATGTATTAAATTAGAATACAGTATTTCAATATATTCGATCATTTTAATAAAGGAATATATTTGTGCAGATTTCTATAACCTACTTCGTCTATTATTTTACAATGTTTTTGGCTTATCGATTACCAAATTGTCGATTTTTTTAAAATTATTCTTCAAAAATTTTTAAACATTATAGACTACTCCAAATTGCCAAAAACTTAAATTGAACTTTATTTATTCAGTTGTATTTTCGGGCCAGTAATATAAAAAGAAATGAAAATGTTAATATAATTATATTCTGTTTATTTTTAGCTTTTCTTCAGAAAATAAAAGAAAGAAAGTAAACAAACAATATGTGATTGTCGCGATTGAATTTTTTTTTTTTAAATACTTAATTATAAAACATACTAATTAATTTGACATTGTTCAATTTTTAAATGGAGAATGACACGTATAAAAAGAGTTGTTTGGAGCAGCATAAAAAATTTTATTTGATTTTTTGTTTGTTTTAGTGAACTTTTAAATTTTGTTTTAAAAAATTATTTAAAAAAATCCCCTCCACACATTTGAATTGTTTGTGTTTGATTGTAATCATTATTGCTTTTGATTGTATCATTATTTATTTATTTGTATTGGTTTTTTGCGTAATGTGAATAGGATATTAATTTCACTATATTGTGACAAAATCAATATCTTATCATGATACAATGATTATAAGGTAATATATTGGCCATGTTTACTATTTGTGTATATTGCATTATTTTTCAGATTATGCAGACAAATGTCAAAACAATTATAAAGTTTTAAAGCCACCTACATTATATACTTTTATATGAACTTGCTTGTGTTTATGGGTTTATTTTTCATTCTGTCAGTTAGTGATATATTTATATTAGAAATCTGACAATAATTTCGTAAGAATTGTATGGTTCAGTGGTTAGCAAAGTGGCTTCGGGTGTAAATAAATGTGAGTTCGATCCTTGTTAAAAGGTCAAATTTTTTTTTTTTTTTTAATTCAAAAGAAATAAGAAAAATTACAAATAAAAGTAATTTATTTTGATAGTTTCTTTAAAAATTTGTAATTTTAAAAACTAAAATACTTCACTTTGATAATATAAAACCATAGACTAAATAATTATATAGTTTCATATAAAAAATTTTTAGGGTTTTTTTTTTAAGTCAGTCCGTACATTTTTTTTTCATTAATTTAAAATTACATACAAGTACTTAAATAAAAAAAAAAAATTAGATTGAAATTAAAAAAAAAAATTCACCACGAAGCGAATTTGAACCCACGACCCCAACATTTTATAAAATACGTAACTTATTCATCTTCAAATTTTTAAAATGCAACAACAAAAATTTATCAGTCATTTGTTTTTGTTTACTTTTTCTGTATGCGTATATTAGAATCGAAGCATAATCTGTGTAATACAAAATGATTTTATTAATTTGTATTAATATGGAATATATGTATATGTATAAATTATAGTAAAATGTGTAATGCGCCTAAATGTAAGTTTACTTGTATTTTGTAAGATAAAAATCTTATATGAATAAGCTAGTGCCTATTTTGTTTTTAGTGTACATGCAAATGTAAGCAACCAATATTTAAGTGAATATTTTTTATTAATGACATTAATATATCAAATTAGATTTTCAACCATGTTATTGTTATATTATTATGAGCATATGTATGTATATATGTATGCAGAAATATTATAGAAGACCATAAGCAAAGAACTAGGTATAAATCATTTTTATTTTATCATTATAGAAATTATCATAAGATATGCAATCAAATAAAATTTTAATACCTATTTGTATAGATACATATACCAATTTTCTTTAAAAATTAAAACACATATTATATTCTAAGCCATAATCAAAAAATGTTGACAACTAATATTTGAATTTGTTTTGGAAATTTTGAAGAAAAATATAATTTTGCAAAAATTTTGAAAACTTTGAAAAACTTTGAAATTTTGAAAACTTTGAAAAACTTTGAAATTAAAACTTTGAAAAGATAAAGATTTTATCAAGTAGGTACTTATAATGTTTTTTAATGATATTGGTCTTCTGTTAATAAAATTTAGATAAATTTAGTAGGTGGCATATTTTAATAATTTATAATTTGTTAATAGATAAACTGACTATATTAATTTATTACTGACTATTAATGAATTGGATCCAACTTGCGAATTGTCAAATTAAATATTTAATTTAATAATTTTATATAAATAATTGTGTAAATAAATTGTAATAAAACTAAAAAGTATAAAATAAAATAAAAAAAAAATATTTTTTTCAATATATACTTTTATTAAAGTAGTACTAGCCCCTAAAATCTAGAAAATAAAAAATTGAAGGAAGATCTTTGGAGTTTTTACTCTTTTAATATAAAAGTAAATTGCTGGTATAAGAAACAGTTCTTTTAATGTTTGAAAACTTTTGAGCTTAAAATATTTAAAATTTATATTAACCAAAATTTGATGGTACGTACATCTTTTGCATTTAAAAGTGTTCTAATATAAAATTAAATTAAGACTAACCGAAAGAAGAACTGTCTCTCATTTCAGCAATTTATACTGTTAGTTATAATTATTATCTCAGAGTTGATCGTGTTTTCTTTTATTTAAATATGAAAATTAGGTAATTCAATATTTTCGCTTATTCTAATTTCGTAATTTTTATATGTAACATTATTAATTTTTATTTCACAATTTTCAAATTTTATTAGATTTGTTCCTTTTTAATTTTTTACATTACAACTTCCTTGTATAAATTTAAAAATGCCTTCAATTTTAATTTAATTTTTTACAGGATTTTCACTTACATAATATTATTATTTTCATCAATTAAAATTTCATTATTTTGGATATTTAGGGCCAGTTTCACCGCTTATAGATAAACTGGCTGATAGACTATTCAGAACTTATCTTATAGATAAATCATAAATTTCTGTTTCACAACTGTCTGATATCCCTATCTAATAGATAAAGTTTCTGATAATTTATCAGCCACCTTATGCTATAAATAAAATTTTATCTGCCAGATAAAACTTTTATTTTTGAATAAAACAAAAATTTTTTTTTTTTGAATTTTTGTAATTAAAACAAAATGGATTTATTTGAGTACTTAGAAGATGAATTTGATGAATATTTTAATAATATACCACATTTACGTAGATCACGCATAATTAGAATACGGCCAAATTATTATGAACTACTTGATGATGTTGATTTTAGATCAAGATTCAGATTAACTAAACCGGCAGTTAGTTATATATTGTCTTTAATACAAAATGAAATAAAAATGTCAACAAATTTGTAAATTTTAACTTAAATTCTTCAAGAACAGAAAAAATTAATATGTTTATACTTATTTCAGTTACTCTGCAATATCACCAAGAAATAGATTACTATTAGGTTTACGTTATTTTGCAACAGGGTGCTTTTTGATTGTGGCAGGTGATTGCAATGGTGTCAGCAAAGCATCTGCTTCAAGAATAGTAGACCAAGTATCTAAAGCAATAGCTTAATTAAGACCTTCCTTTGTAAAATTTTCGCCAATTTTTCAAGCACAATTTTTCTTTTCAAATGTTCAAGCTGTAGTAGACGCGAAATTGAAATCTTCCGACATTGTTGCTAAGTGTCATGATCAAATAATTTTCAATAATGCCTTTATAAAACAGAGACTAATAAATCGAGAATTTGGAAATTGTGTTACTTTAGGAGACAATAGGTTATGAAAATAAAAGTTACTTATTAACACCTCTTCACACTGCCATCACACCACAAGAAAGACTTTATAATGAAGCCCAAATAAGAACAAGAAATACGGTAGAAAGAGCTCTTTCGTCTCCTCTTGACTGAAATTTACAGCCCTATCTCTTTTTTTTAATTTCTCCATTATGAAATTAAATTTTTGTTTGTTAAGTTTCGTATTTATATTTTTAAAAAATTGATGTTTGAAATTTTTTATTTTTGTATTTATATTTTGTATATTTTTTAAAAATTTAGTACAAATTAGTACAAATTCATCCTAAAAATATACAATTTTATAACGATTACGTTATCCAAGAGATAAAGTTATCAGCCAGATAATTTATTATTAAGTTTGACTGTGAAACAGAAACAATATTATCTAATACTTTTATCTACCAGATAGTTTATCTAGAAGATAGCTATCTAGAAGTTTATCAGAAAGCGGTGAAACTGGCCCTTAATGTTTTATTAGATTTATTTGGTATTGGTTCTACAATTATTTTTGAAAATATTTTTGTACCGGAAGTCAAAAGGTAATACTAAATTTGCCATTACGTTTGTGACGCAGTGCAGGAGGGGAAGTAGATATAAACTCAAAGGTATGGATCGGATCAGTATCGAAAAATAAATCGATTTAGCTATGTATGTCCGTCCGTCATCGCAATAACTCAAAAAATAAAGGAGGTAGGATTTTGAAATTTTCTACAATAGCCGTCATCGTCATTGAAACCCAGCCATTTTGGTCCACGGGTTCGACTACCTGCCATATAACGTCTTTTTTTATATGACCATTATTTTATACCAATTGAAACTGGGTGTCTGAAATTTTGTCAAAAATAGTTAAGTATAATGGTCAAAATTTCTGCAAAATTTGGTTGTTCTACACCAGTGGGTTCGAGTAGCTGTCATACAACTCCTTCTTTTAATATGAGCATTACTTTACACCTAATTAAGTTGGGTTTTTGAAATTTTTTGAAAATAGTTTAGTTTTGTCGCCAAGGTTTGTGCAAAATTTAGTTGGGTAGTGCAGTTGGTTCGCGTAGCTGCCATAAAATTTATTCTTTTATATGAGCATTACTCTATTCCTATAGAAGCTGGGTGTTTATAATTTGTCAAAAGTAATTAATCGGATGATATAATGCTTATATTACGGTACGGTGACCATATTTTTTGAAAGTGAATGTGGTACAGAAAAAATATTTTTTTATATAAACACATGTACATATATGTATTTTTTGAACTTTCACAATCATTAGAAAAATTGCATTTCACAATTAGTACTGCTTTTAACGTTTCTACTGTTAATTGTGTTTTTTCGGAAGACCAGATATTATTAACTTAAGAAAAAACTCTCTCTGTGGCTGCATTTGTACCTGGCAAACACAACGAATATTCTACCAATTTTAAAACGTTATTAAAAGGAACGTGTTCACTCTCAAAATGCTGAAACATTTCTACCCATCTCATATCTGTTGTAACATTATTTTCAGTCCAATAATTTATTTTCGTTTCAGTTACATATTGTTTAATACAACTAACTTCATCAAATAATAGGTTGTCGTCAATTTTAATATTTGGAAAATTTTTCGAAACAAATTCATATGAACTCTGTAATTCTTTCCATTGTGGGCAAGTTTGAAGTAAAACCCATTTAAAAATTTTAATTTTAGTAAATTGACACGACCATTTTTCTAAATATTGAAAACAGTTCTGATAAAAATTTTTCAAACAGTTCTGAATCAAACCAAGTTTCATTAATATCACCATTATTGACCAGTTTTCTTAAACAAGTTTTGACTGCTAATGAAAGAAATGATTCATTACCTCTTTCAAAACATTTATATTTTAAATTATCAATACTTTCAGAAATTTTATTTACATTTTTGGAATCTCCTTCCAAACATTTTATTGTATTTTCAAAAAGTGCTGTCTGATTGTGAACAAATAATAACCACAATTCTGATGTATCATTTTTAAAAAAGTTTTCAATTATTTGTCGACATTTATCTATTGATAAAAAATAGCTTTTCAATGGTTGGTACAGCTTTATAATTCTTTCTATTGCTGGCATTAGAGATAGCCAACGAGTTTTACAAAAACCAACTAATTTTTTATATTCAACACCTGCTTCATCACAAAATTCTTCCAGTAACGCTACTCGGACCGTATAAATATGAAAATATCCATAAATTTTAATGATTATGGTTTCTAAATCCAGTGGGAGAAGATCAGCTGCAGTTTGAATTGCATTATGTGCAATATGGGCAGCACAGCCAATTCCTACAATTGATTGACTTAAATTTTTATTCAAAATTGTAAAATCATTTTTACCATCTTTTCGTTTTAAGCCACCGAAATTGCTGTTTGCATTGTCTGCACAATAAGCTGCCAATTTGGATGATAAATTAAATTTTTTTAATACATCAATAATCGAATTTGCTATCATTTCAGCAGTTTCACCTCGTAATGATAAAAAAATCTAGCATTCTGATTTTAATTCCTTCTTTCCAATCAAAATAACGTATTAACGTTGGAAAAAGTTTAATTTCTTTGTGATTTGAAGCATCAGAATATATAGAAAAAAAAAATATATTTTCCATTTCTGCTTGAATTAAATTAATTGAATATGGGGCAAATATATTTTTGATTATAGCTTCTGTTTTTGTTCTGGCAGAATTAAACTTGTTGTTAAATAATTTTCTCAAAATTTTAGACGTGCAATCCATCGACCTGAAACTATGGTTGTGGTTCACAGTATGGAAAGCAAATACAGCTTCAGCTATAGCTGACTGCTTTTCTTTATCACCATATTTGTTTGTAGTAATAAAGAATATATTAATAAATAAAATTAATATTATTTGATGAAGCTGATGCCGCCACTGAAGATTTATGTTTTTCTGTTAGCAAATGTCGATTTATGTCGTACCTTCCCGAAGTAATAGAAAATGTTCCATAACATTTTCCGCAATTTAGTTTTGTATCATTTTCTTTATAACATTTGGTGATATATGGAAATTCTTTTGCTAATTCAGCAGTAAAAGTACATTTTCTTCTCTTTACGAGTCCGTTTGATGACATTATTGATTATCCTTCAAAGAATTGTTTTTATATTATAATTATTAAAATGAAAATAAAGTATTTATTAATATTTCTTACCAATTTAATTAAACCAAGCATTTATTGTTGAAATAATTAATATAATAAAGCTGATGTTCGAATCGCATCAGAATTTCTAACTATTTTTTTTTCACGTTAAAGCAAAACAGTAAAATAGCACATGCATTTAATTTCAAATATTAAACTGTCAAAGATGTCGTTAAATGAATTGACAATCGGGGTTTTGTCAGAATTTTATTTGTCGATTTTTATATAAATATATCGATTTCCTAAAACTACCCGGTAAACAAAACTAGAAGCTTTTATAAAAATAGATTTTGTAAAGATTTTGAGTTTTGATTATTGTTTGGAAATAATAATTGAAAATCGATATATTAATAAATCGCATTAAATCGTAATATATGAAACGAATTAAATGTGGTACCACAGTACAGTTTACAATGTGGGACGTATGTTCAAAATGTTGTACTGTATGTACCACGCAATGTGGTACGTATGGTCAGCGTATATTACGGTCATACGGGGGTATCCCAGAGTTGACACAGTCTACTCTAATACACTTTTCCTCGTTTCATAAAAATTTGGTATCAAAGTTATAATAGCAAATTCATTTTCAAAAGCAATCAAAACAATTTTCATATTGGCTAAAGTATCAAAATCGGAAATGTTCTTAAATCCTTCTTCAGTTAGAATACCTTTTGAACCGGCTTGTTGACATCATTTGTTCTATGTCGTTAATGTGGTTTCTGGGCAGATTTATGTCGTAATTTATTTGGTATAAATGTTCTATAAATGACATCGTTTTCGATGTCATCATATATAGTGTTAGCCAATGGTCCTGTTATTTTATTTGTAATTTCGTTAATAATTTTTGTTGTCCTCTAATATATGTTGTTTGTTCTAAAAATTCTATATTTATTTTTATTTGTTTATTTGTTTCGGTAATTAACATTTTGATATTAGTCTTAATTAAATTTAGTTGGTTAAAAATATCTTTTTTGTCATTACTGTCCATGGTACGTACTAAATATTTTAAAGTTGTTCCTTAACCATAGATCAATCCTCTACGGCTTCTAAAGGGTGTTGAAATATTTCTGGTGAAAACCCGTCAAAAGTTTAATATAAAATGGTCAAGCGGTTCAACATTGTGGCTTATGAATCAATATTATGCGCCGATTTTCTGTAGAAAAATTATTTATTTTCGGTTGTTACTCGGGGTTTATTTAAACTATTATAGGCGTCGACTTTTATCTTTCTTTATTTGAAGAAAAAAGAAGTTTTAAATATTTTAAAATTTGTTTTTTTTTTTGTTAACTAGAATTTTGAAGAATTAAAATTCTGATGAAAAAAATATATCGTATTAAAGAATCGAAGGCAATATAATTTTTTTTTGTATTTTGTTACTGTTTTTGTTTGTTTTTGTTTAAAAAAAAAACATTTTTTGTGGCATTATCATTTCTAATATTTTTATGCATAGCTACTACATATTAATGTTTTTTTAATAATAAAAAAAATATGCTTTGTCTACAACAAAATCAACGGCTTTTACAGCAAAACCGTAATATAAAATTTTTTTATTTAAATACGTAATAATTTTTATCAAAGCAATATTATATTTAATAAATACGAGATTTTTGAAAAATTCGTATATAAACACACAAAAATTTTATTATCTTTAGTTAGACGTTCATTATCCTCCGGTTTGAACTTTGCAATGCATCATTAACAAGTATTTCAAAACTAAAATTTTTTAAAAAAAATATAAAAAAGGTATGTATTAGTTTTTAATTTAGAAAAATTAAAAAGTGGACTATAATAAATTCGTAAACCTCATTTTTAGTTTACAAAAAATAGTAAAAAATCTAAATATTACTCTACCTGAGTGGCCTTTGGGGTTCCTTGTTTTTTTCCAAAATTTTATCAATTCATTATATGAGCATCTAAATATTATATATGTAAACCTTTAGGTATTTCGGTATTCTGGAAATCTCGATACCGGTGTTACCGGTATTTTTGGTATTATTTATGGAATAAAAATATCTAAAAAAAAGCATCAAGAATAAAACGATTTTTCCCTATTATTCAATACAATTCATTGTTTATTTAATATAGCTAGTTGATAAAAAAAGAAACGACAATTCATCATTATTATGGTTATTAAAAAAGAAAAAGAAGAAACAGTACGATAATAAAATTAAAACAAAACAATTTAAAATCAAATATATACAGTAATTAATACAGTAGATAAAGTACCCTATTTTTTTTTTTTAATTCCTTCTTTTTGTGAATTAAAATATGCTCGAAGAAAACATAAATTGTCGATGCTTTCATCTGAAAGGCGTGATCTTATTTTCGTGCAGATTAATCCTGCTGCAGAAAACGCACGCTCTTATTCTAAACTTGTAGGACGACGGTCATAAGGAAATTATAAACAGCAAATATTTTCTTTTCCCTTCGTATAACTTTGGTAAGATCTTTAGTTGTTTTTTCGAATTAATCTCATTATCGCGCTTATTTTGTTGGGTTTTTTTTCCATCATATTTCTGCAATTTTTCCTTAATTGTAAGAGATTTGTCCTGAACAGGAATTTCTTGTTCAATATTAACCTGTTCCCCATCATCGTCGGATATATCTGCCACTGCTTCGTCTATGTTTTGATCTCCCAAACGTTCAAACAACTTAACAATTATTTGTATTATGGTTGTTTTGCTTATTTGATTAAATATTCCGTAATTGTCATCGTCTTCATGGTTTCATGGATTGTACAAATAGAGTAATACATTTGAAAAGTTCTTCCGCCTTTCAAAAATTCTGCATTTTAATGTAGTTTTTAATGCAATACTTAGTGATGTTTTTGGTTGTGCAAGCTCATTCAACATGAATTTTAAGTTAATATCTGCTTTATATAGATTTGAATCTGCGCAGCACAAACTTTCAACTGCCACCTTAATAGGGGTTAAAGCTGATATTATTGTTGAAAGTAGCTGGAATTCATCTTCCAAAATACAAGTATTATTATTTAAATCAATAAGTGCTTTTCTAACGCAATCTTTCAGCATACAAAATATTTCTAGCATAGCTAATAAACTGTTCCAACGAGTTTGAGAATCCAATATCAACACCATCTCTTTACCAAATTCTTCCTTAACATATTTTTGTAATGTTGCATCATTTTTTTTGTAGGCGAATGTCGAAACAATTTAACTACACTTCGAATCTTTATAATCAGTGCATATATTTCAGAACTTAAAGTTCTGTTGGGCATGTTCTTCTTACATACATTATCCTCGAATATTAGCATACCATCATAACCATCATCGTCTTCGCTATCAGTCTTCGCTATTTGTTCTTCGGTATCTGTTTCAGTTTCGCATGGAGATAATTTTCGTTCGTCAGAAATATTCTGCTGATATAGCATGCTAATAACCGCTAGTTGTATACCATGTACAAGACATTGTTGATGATCTGCATTCACAATTCGCGCCATTCGTTGTCAGCGCAACAATGTCCGCGTGTAGTGAAATACAGTGCTCAATGCATTTATCTGCAGGCATAGACCCTGAATTACGACTTAATCCAAGGTTCCAAAAGCTTTTGCTAGAATGGACATTTATCTTAATGTAACGTCGATTTCTGATTGACGTCCATTCATCGAATGTACTTCCATCACAGACTTTAATTATTTTCATGAATTTATTTCACCTACCTAGTTCTCCACTTCCTTCTCGTAGAAAATAGTACGAGACTGAAGTTTGGTCTTGGCTTCCTTGGAAACTTTTTTCAAAAATATGACTGTCCATGTCCATGGCTTAAAAGTTTTTATTTAATTTTCAATTAAACAGAAATTAAAAGTAATTTTTGAATTTACCTTTCGTACGGTTTTGTTTATATAACGATAAAAGTAAAATTAATACACTTGATATTATTTATTATATTATTTACTGCAGTATAATCTATTCTATACTATTATGTATATAATTAAATTGCACTCTGTCACATCAGAATGTACATATAGATTGACGAGACAAGAATTTTGGATATTCAAAAAACAAAATAAATAGATAAATCATCTTGCTACCATGACTATATTTCATTTATTATCACGCTTACTAAGATGGATTATAAAAATTCAAAACAACAAACGTAAACGACGTTTAAAATTTTATTAAAAACGTGCATATATATATGATGCATTTTAAATGTTAAAAAAAACCATTGTTGTTGAATTATTTTTGAATTTTTGGAAAAACAAATATGTTAAGTAAAGCAAGACAGTTTTTTTGAACTTACTAGAGATAAGATAGTATTAGGGCATTCATACTTAATTTGGATATACGACTGTTTTGCTAAGCAATACTAGATTTATTAAGTTATTAAAGCCTAATTAAAAGGAACCACATTAAAAATATATTAACAAAATTTTATTCATTTCACTGAATTTGCAACGAGATATGTGATATTTTTTCTTAGTACAAAGTTGTGCAACAATTATATGATGTCAAATATTCCACTTTACCGAAAATTCGAAACAGAACAGCTTCTTTTTTATAAAATAATTCGATTGCCATTTATCTATTGGTGATTGGTTTTTCTTTAATAGCCAATCATAAATAATCCTCATAAATAAAAATTATTAGCTTTTTTTCAATTGACCTTTCCTCTAAGCTAATGATTTACTGTATACCGAATCTCCTACCGAAATTTCTGAAAGTATGTGTGAAACGTACGAAGTAAATTTTGACTATGTGCAAACAACAAAGTTATTTCATTGTATATAATTTATCTGAAGAATTTCAAACTTTTCGATTTAAAAAAACTTTAATGACATTGTCAAATCATGAACACTTACAAACATAAATTATGATATACATAATACTCTCTATGAAGTGGCATATGGTGGCAGAAATTTCGGTTTTGGAAACATCTACTTCAAACTTTACAGAAAAAAATTTTGATGGTCTTAAAATAAAGAATATCTCGTTTTATTTTATTATTAAAAATTAAATTTCAATATGTTCAATTTAAGTTTGAAAATTGATAAATTGTTACGAGACATTACTATGAGTGAAAATGGAAATATAACTTTCTTTTATATATATAAAAGAAATTTGTAGTTAGACCTTTTTTAATGAATAGTGATTTTCGATAAACATTACCAGTAAATCTTAACCTCCAGTGTGGTGGTAAAAATTTTTTTTATATGTATTCACATACATGCAAAACATATAAGAATAAGGTTTAAGCTATAAGAATACAAATCAAAAATCCAACAACTTAACAAAATTTTCATAATTGACAAAACTATAAATTTAATTTTTTTTGCAAGCTAATTTCAAGCGCAACAATCGCGCAATCAAATTTTTCATGTAATATTAGTCTAATAACTTATATACTTATATACAAAACAAATTTTTTATGTAAATTCAAAAGCAAAAAAAGCTCGAATATCGAACACAGGGAGGTACTAGTTTGATATAAATTTGATATTTTCCAATTTTAAATTTATGTACTCGTTATTGTTTGTTATGTCCTATATGTCAATGAATTGGGTGTTTGTTAATATTGATAAAAGAAACATTTTAATATGAGATACATTCTAAAAAAAAATATACACATATTTTAATGTGGGAGAAATTTTATTTATTATTATTATTATTTTTGTTTAATGACTGCAATTATCTATTCTTCTCAGGCCCAAAGACATGGTTTTACTATACCGTTTTCTTTTTTTTCTTGGTGGTGGGGGTTTGAATTTCTTTAGAAATTCCATTATTCTGGTTTTCTTCTTAATAGCTCTTGTAACCCAAAGACATGGTCTTATTATTTTTGATTTTGGTTCAGGTTTCAGTATATTACTTATACTTTTTTGATTCTTACATTGGTTTCCAACCGTATATGCAATCGTTCTATGTCTGCGTTGGAAGTATGATTGCTATTACAGATGTGGTGGATTTCAATATGTTCTTTTTCTAAAAATTCTCGTATTGGTAAAGCTTTAAAACCCAGTTCATTGTCAACAATGATTTTTTTCATTTTTCCATAAGTACTGATATAATAACATTGTTTTTAATTCGTTCCAGATACCGCATTGAATTCTATATGCCTGAGCCAGTGCTGCCGTTTTACATTTTCTGACGGCAATAAATTTAGCTCCCAAAATGCAATAAATCTAATAAAATTGCACTGGTTATATTTGTATTGATAAAAATAATCTTATTTACGGAATGTTATAATTATATAATTATTTTATTAGCAATTAATAATTTAACAAATACAAATAAAACGAGGAAGAGTGTAGTAGAGTAGACTGTGTCAACTCTGGGATACCCGTATGACCGTAACATATACATTATATCATCCGGTTAATTACTTTTGGCAAAATTTCAAACATTCAGCTTTATTAGGTGTAGAGTAATGCTCATATAAAAGAAGGAGTTGTATGGCAGCTACTCGAACCCTTTGCAGTAGACCAACCAAATTTTGCAGTAACTTTGGCCATTACACTAAACTATTTTTGGCAAATTTCAGACACCCAGCTTCATTTGGTGTAGTGTAATCCTCATATAAAAGAAGGAGTTGTATGGCAGCTACTCGAACCCTCAGCAGTAGACCAACTAAATTTTGCAGTAACTTTGGCCATTACACTAAACTATTTTTTTTGCAAAATTTCAGACACCCAGCTTCATCAGGTGTAGTGTAAAGCTCATATAAAAGAAGGAGTTGTATGGCAGCTACTCGAACCCTCTGCAGTAGACCAACCAAATTTTGCAGTAACTTTGGCCATTATACTAAACTACTTTTGGCAAAATTTCAGACACGCAGCTTCCATAGGTATAGAGTAATGCTCATATAAAATTAGAAGTTGTATGGCAGATACTCGAACCCATGGACCAAAATGGCTGAATTTAAAACTCGATTCCGTTTTTTGCATAAAAACGAATTTGTGAAAATTTCATAATCCTAGCTCCTTTACTTTTTGAGTTATCGTGATGACGGACTGACGGCGGACAGACGGACGGACGGACATACATAGCTAAATCGATTTATTTTTCGATTCTGATCCGATCCATACACTTGAGTCTATATCTACCCCCCCTCCTTCTCTGCGTCACAAACGTAATGGCAAATTTATTATACCCTTGGACTATATAGTCATACGGGTATAAAAACATAACACATCCTTTAGCTTTTTGGCAATTTTTAATTCTTGGGAAAAATAATTATTAATTATTGTATTCCTAAATTTAAAAAACAACTATTATTAATTTAATATAAATAAAAAACAAGTAAAAATTTTAAAATATTTACAAAAAATTGACGCTTTACTTGTTATAAGTTTCAATTAATTTTTTGGATGGCTTCCATTGATCGATAAAATAGAGATTTAATAATTCTGCCATTATTGAATTTATGTTCTTGTAGCTAAACAATTCTTTTTTTCATTTTAATCAGCTGCATTTGAGAAAATTTTCTCTCTACAGTGGCACTACTGTGAGATAAACTCAATTAGCTGGATATAAAATATTTTATTGTAGGAAACATTACATTGAATCCCAGTATTCGCCTATATTTTCTACTTTTTTCAGCATTTCAGGAAAATCTAAATAGATTAACATTCTCCACTCTTGATCCAAATTATCAATATAATTATTTTGTATCAATTATGGAAATTGTTTCATTAGATTTACTATCGAAACTCACAAATTTTTCGGATTTATACCTTTAATGTGTTTATGCAAAATAAATGGTTTTATTTTTGTATTTCATTTTAAATCATTAACTTCAATATAGTTTAATGTATTATCTATTAAATCAAAGCGTTTGCAAATTGGTTGTAACTAATTCCCGAAAGTAATTTAAGCACCTAAGTAAATATCTTTTACATTGAGAAAATATTTTGCTTTCCAATTTGTTGGTAAAAGTGTGATTTCTTTATATTCTTTTTTAACAAAACACATTAAAATGGTTTTTACGTATTTTCTGTTTCCGGGAATCAGGAAATGTATTTTTAAAGACTCAGACTGGAATTCCGCATTGATTTTGTTTGTAATATTTAAAACATAGGATAAAAATGTGAAAAATATTTTATTTATTTCATTAAGATTTGCAGCTATATTTTTGAGCATATCAGCATTTCGGTTCAAGCTTTGACATAATAAAATGTTGAAGTGAAATTCATTGTTCAAAAATTCTATTGATAACTTGTTCCAAAGCTAACCAGTAACCACCTGGTAAATGCAGTTCTTTAAATTTTATGTACTTTTATATTAAAATACCCTTCGAGTTCCTTAAATTGAATTAATTAATCTCTTAGGACTATGAGATATAAACGTATAAATATCTCTAGCCAGTTTTTCCAGATTTGATCGTAAGATCTTTGCTGCAGCTGATGAGCATAAATGAAGGGAGTGACAAGTACATTCCAGAACATAATTGGTAAAATATTTTGGAATAATTTTTTCACTCCATTCTTTTTTTTTTTTGCCCGCCCCATATCCTATAATATTATCGATAGGAATTGAAAATTTCTTAAAAAATGTTATAACAGTGTCAAATATTGCCTCGGCAGTAAATTGTCCAAAGCTAACAAAACTAAAAATCGATCTTTAATTTTGCTGGGAAAAAAATCAAAACACCGACAAGTAACTGCTAAACATTTAATTCCATCTAAATCGGTAGATTCATCTAATATAATAGAAAATTTTTGTTTTTACAAAATACTAACCACATTTGTCATACTTTCGGAAAGTATAACATCTTTAAGATTCTCTACAAAATTAGTTTTACCAAATTTAATATTTTGTAACACTATATTATTAGTTCCGACAGCCCGACTTAGTTAAAACAGTCGAATTTGGATTTTGTTCAGTTATTTCTTTTTTATATCGACATGTTAATTTGGTAACGAGTCTTTTATTGTGTTTTACATAGATGGTTTCGCCTTTTGCATATTGATGGTTCCGTCTTTTGCATGGATTTGCCATTGAGAAAAATTTTTTAATTTATTTTATTGTTTTTTTTTAACGAAAATCTATCAAAGACCTTATTTCCTGGGTAAAAATGTGGCAATATTTGTATTTTTATTTATTTTAATCGATTTATAATTTATTTTTAATAAATTGAAGAAGGAAAAATTTCTTTTAAATTTAAATTTTTGATTTAGATTTAAATTTGAAAAAGGTTCTTAAAAAAAAATTATTAAACAAAACAAATTATTTTTATTAATTTTTGTCTTGGTTGTTCTATCTTATTGTATACTAGCTAATACCCGGTGCGCGTTGCTGCGCCTCTCAATGGAGGTTTAATTGAAGTTGATGTTACTGCAAAAAGTTAACACAAAAATTACACTCGGTTTACACATGTAAATTTTAAAATGAATGAAAGCAATCTTTTTAAAACCATTTTTCTAGGTTTTAAAAAGAATAATTCTAGTAATTTTTGAAACTTTCTGTAATTCAAAGCAGTACAAACTACTTTTCATATTTTGACGTAATTTACTTCCAAAAAATTTTTTTTGAACAATCGTAGGACCGACTGTTAGCAGATTCAACTCTATTTTCAAGTTGTTTCACACATATAAAATTTGAGGAAAACCGGTCAAATCGTTTCTAATTTAGAGTTAAGTAACGCAAAAATCTATTAAAAGCCACTGTGCCCCACTGGGTTAACGGAACTACACTTTCTCTTTGGGCAAAGCAGTATTACGCAAAAATGGACGTAATTTGCTTCCAAATCACTCAACAAAATTTTTTGAAGCTTTCTTTTTAGTCAAAGCAGTACTTCGCAAATTTTGACAATATTATCTTCCAAAATTATTTTGACCAATCGTCGGGCCGACATGGGTTAACAAATTCCACATCTGTTAATAGTGTCAACTCAATTCTCACAGGGGAGCACGTATACAAAATTTGAAGAAAATCGGTCAAACCGTTTTTAATTTAGAGTTAGGTATTGAAAAAACCTATAAAAAGCTGTTGGGCCCTAATGGGTTAATGCAAGTCAATAAAATTTTTTTGTGGGTTTTCTTTTTAGCCAAAGCAGAATTTCATAAAATCGGACAAAATTTGAACCCAAATTTTTTTTTGACCACCCGTCGGCCCGGCATGGGTTAATAAATTCCAAAACTGTTAAGAGTGTCTACTCAATTCTCAAGGAGCATCACGTATACAAAATTTGAAATCAATTGGTCAAACCGTTTCGAATTTAGAGTAAAGTATTGAAAAAACCTATAAAAAGCTGTTGGGCCGCAATGGGTTAATGGAACTCAACAAAATTTTTTTTGGGGCTTTCTTTAAAGCCAAAGCAGAATTCCGTAAAATCGGACAAAATTTGGACCCAAAATTTTTTTTGACCACCCGTCGGCCCGGCATGGGTTAACAAATTCCAAAACTGTTAATAGCGTCTACTCAATTCTCAAAGAGCATCACGTATACAAAATTTGAAGTCAATCGGTCAAACCGTTTCGAATTTAGAGTAAAGTATTGAAAAAACCTATAAAAAGCTGTTGGGCCGCAATGGGTTAATGGAACTCACCAAAATTTTTTTTGGGGTTTGCTTTTAAGCCAAAGCTGAATTTCATAAAATCGGACAAAATTTGGACCCAAAATTTTTTTTGACCACCCGTCGGCCCGACATGGGTTAACAAATTCCAAAACTGTTAATAGCGTCTACTCAATTCTCAAAGAGCATCACGTATACAAAATTTGAAGTCAATCGGTCAAACCGTTTTCATTTTAGAACAAAGAAGTTTAAATACTTGCACCACAGCCCCAACTTGGCGGTCCGTTAGAGCAAAATTTTTGGGCCACGATTTCCTTCCGTACCCAAAAACCCCTATATACAAATTTTCATGAAAATCGGCTGGGCAGTTTAGGAGTCTATTCGCTACAAACAAACATACAAACAAACAAACTTTCATTTTTATATATATAGATTACCTTTTTTTTTTGAAATAAGAAAGTTGTTTAATTATCTTTAAAAATTTGTCAAAATTTTAATTGTACTTATTTTACTAATTTAATTTTGATTGACGTTATTTAAATTTATTAAATTCTAATTCTTACTTTATATTTCTCTTTCTTTTGCTTTTTTGAATTATATAAAAACAATCTTTTAATTTGTTTTTTTTTTTTTAAAAAAAAGTTTTTTTATATTTTTTCTTCTTTTTAATATTTTATTTTGTAGCCCTTTTCTAAAATACTATTTTTTTTAGTAATTTGGCTTAAATATAAAAATATCTTTTCAAACAAATATTTTTTATTTATTAATTTTATTTTTTTTTTTAATTTACTTATTGATTTTTGAAATATTTTGAATTGTAATCGATTTGCTTTTTGAAGTTGTATTTGTTTAATTTATTTAATTAAAATAAGCCAAATATTCTAAAAAACTTTTTCTAATAAGATTTTACTTAATACTAAATAGTTTTACTTAGTAAATTACTTAGTTACCGTATGTTTACAAACACTTTTATATCGTGTTAAATAGAGAAAAAAAATAGGTATTGAAAATAGAACCACGGGTAGGTATTGCAAAAAAAAAAAAATTCATAGAAGAAATTTTTTCTGTAGCTCCACCCGTTAGGTCAATCTGAAAATGGTAAAAGACAGATTTTATCAGCTTTTTAAATTTTTACAATGCAAATGTATAGGATTATCATACGGTACTAAAAATTACAACTATGCAAAACACAATTTTTGCAAAATTTTTAGCTCCACAAATCTTCTAAACTGTTCAACCTAAAGTCTTTCATGTTTCAATGTTTTTTAAGTAATATACAAAATTCAAAGCTTCAGCATTATATTTTAACATGTATCAAAGGTTGGGGGTGGGTTGGTTGTATAAATACTCAGTACATAATTTTGAAAATGGGCATTTTTAAAAACCCTTGGCTTTTTTTTCATCCCTTGTTTTGGTTATTTTAGTTTTGTCAAACAAAAAAAAATTTTTTTTTCTCAAAATTTAAATCCTTATAATAATTTTTAAAATTTGAATTCGACAGCCTTACCTCAAGTGTCGACGAGAAGACTTGATGAAGATATTGCAATTTATGAAATTTTTTTTTATAATAATATGTTTGTTTTTTATTTGTTAATTTATTTATTGCTTATTAATAAAATTTTTTTGTGAGGATTACTATTTTAGACAAAGGAAAAGCTATTTTAATCATTTAATATTTTCAAAAAAAAATATCTTTATAAAGTTAAAATTTATCTCCTTTTTTTTATCTAAAAAGAAACCACTTAATTTGGTGCGCAAAACTTTATATAAAAATTTGTTTTATTTTCTTAGTTTTGTTTTTTTTTATTTTCACTGACTTACATGAGCATAATTTATCTTATTGAGTCCATTAGTTGCCCCGTCCGCTTTGATTCTTTCCAGCGGAGTTGCCAAGCTTCTAAAATACTCGTATTAATTCTACCGCGATGGTGATTAAAAAATATCTTGATTTTTCTACTAAGGGGTCTCAGGCCTAGTTTAAGCTGGATTTCTTATTAACGCATGGTACAAATAGTGTTTTTATTTAAAACCTTACTTGATTTATCTAATTTTAAAAAAACTTTTTTTATTTTTTATTTTTATTTTAGTTTCTTGGTACCATGTTTTTCTTTTATTTTATTTTTGTTTCTTTATTTATTGATTTTAAATTGTTTTTAACTAACAATGATTTTAAATGGTTTATTTTTTAATATTAAAAAATATTTTGTATATTGTTTTGCAAAATCACTAAGCGTTAGATTTTTAGTTTAGTTATTTTTTTAAATATCTCTGATTTAAATATCACTAAGCGGGTTCCTCCTTGGGCGCCAGTTAACTTTAGTTACTCATATAAGCTACAAAAAAATAAAAATATTTATTTTATTTAATAATAGTTTTCTATTTCGTTTAATTTACAGATACTTTTCTTTTTAATAAATAATTCAAATAATTTTACTATACATTTTTTGATAAATAAATATTGAACCTTTCTTTTTAGTAGTAAGTTAAGAAGTGAATTTTGTTTTTTTTTTTAATTTTTCATTCTACCTGCACAAAGGCAGAAAAAAAAAATAATTTAAAATTATTGAAATAAATTTGATAAAAAAATTTTGGAATGAAATCAATGGAATATTGAGATTGATTGAAATTTTTTAAAATTTTTAAGCTTTGTATTAATCTTATCAACCATAATGTTATGTTTTTAATATTAAATTCAATGTCCATTTCAATAACATAATAAGTACATAATATGCATGCAAAAGTGACGAAGCCTAATAAATTTCTATAATTTACATTGATTTATCAAAAACTATAAACAGAAAAATATTTAATTTTTATTTAAGCTCTATTGTTTATAAATATGCTTGAAAAATCATAAGTCGAAAAACTTATGAATAATACATAGAACTTCAAAACCTAATCATCTTTCAGCAAAGTTTGAAAAAGATTCGATAATGTAGCTGTATACCCCAAATAATTTTAGTTGGGGTTATTTCAAATTATTTAGAATTCTCGTCACTGGTATCTAAATATTTATTCATTTATTAAATTATACATATTAACTAAATTACTGAAATAAAAAAATTTTATTAAAAACGAGGAAGAGTGTAGTAGAGTAGACTGTGTCAACTCTGGGATACCCGTATGACCGTAACATATACATTATATCATCCGGTTAATTACTTTTGACAAAATTTCAAACATTCAGCTTTATTAGGTGTAGAGTAATGCTCATATAAAAGAAGGAGTTGTATGGCAGCTACTCGAACCCTTTGCAGTAGACCAACCAAATTTTGCAGTAACTTTGGCCATCACACTAAACTATTTTTAGCAAAATTTCAGACACCCAGCTTCATTTAGTGTAGTGTAATCCTCATATAAAAGAAGGAGTTGTATGGCAGCTACTCGAACCCTCAGCAGTAGACCAACTAAATTTTGCAGTAACTTTGGCCATTACACTAAACTATTTTTTGCAAAATTTCAGACACCCAGCTTCATCAGGTGTAGTGTAAAGCTCGTATAAAAGAAGGAGTTGTATGGCAGCTACTCGAACCCTCTGCAGTAGACCAACCAAATTTTGCAGTAACTTTGGCCATTATACTAAACTACTTTTGGCAAAATTTCAGACACGCAGCTTCCATAGGTATAGAGTAATGCTCATATAAAATTAGAAGTTGTATGGCAGGTACTCGAACACGTGGACCAAAATGGCTGAATTTCAAACTCGATTCCGTTTTTTGCATAAAAACGAATTTGTGAAAATTTCATAATTATAGCTCCTTTACTTTTTGAGTTATCGTGATGACGGACGGACGGACAGACGGACGGACTTACATAGCTAAATCGATTTATTTTTCGATTCTGATTCGATCCATACACTTGAGTCTATATCTACCCCCCCTCCTTCTCTGCGTCACAAACGTAATGGCAAATTTATTATACCCTTGGACTATATAGTCATACGGGTATAAAAATTCTTAATTTAAGGTAAAAATTCTTCATTGAAAAATTAATCAGATTGGTCCCCTAACTCTTCAAATTGGGGTATTTTTTGTGTTATTGGGACTTTCCCTTTTATGGTCTTAATTTTTATTTGATTCATAGGTACCGTCCCTTTTGAGTTGCAAATTCCAGTCCAGGGTTAATAATGGAGTGAGTAACTCTACTGCCGATTTAAAACTTTAAAGACTGTTTTTAGTATAGGGTAGTTGGTGGGAGAGATTTTTAAATGAAAATTTCTTCGACGTCCATATGTTCCTCTGATTGCAGGTATTATATCTAGGTTTTTGGTAAACATTTTTATTATTATTTGCGTAATTTCTTTTCCTAATACAAGGGTTATTATTATTATTAGTATATTAAAGTTGTTTCTTTGATTTGGAGGATGAGGGTTATTATTATTAGTATTGTTAACATTATTTCTTTGATTTGGAGGATTCAGGTTATTTTTATTATAGTTTCTAAAGCTAGCATTATATCTATTGTTGTTAAATCTTGAATATGTTTGCCTGGTTTGTCTTATAACTTACTGTTATTATTAGTTAACATTTTTTTGTAACTATTTAATTTATCAGTATTATTTTAACTTTAACAGTTTTTTTTGTAAATGTATAAATTTAATTTTTATAATTTCAACATTTTTTTGTAACTGTTTAAATTCACCTACCGTTTTATTTAATAGTATTCAGTTTTGTTTTTTTTGAAACTATTTAAATTTACGTAATTTTTATTTAAGTAAAAACAGTTTGTTTTTTTGAACTGTTTAGATTCGCAGATTTATCTAGTTAATTAACATTTCGTTTTTTCTGCAATTATTTAAATTTATCGTGTAAATTGCAGCGATTACGCGATTAAGTGTTGAAACACAAGTAACTTTTTCGGCTTGATATTGTTCAGCCAAACTAAACTGAACTTTATGCGGTTTTAGGCTTTTGAATTTATCAAAAAGTTGCTTTACGTATCCTACTGACTGCGCTATTAAACCACTTCAGTTCTTATTTAATAGAAAAAAAAAATAAAACAATTTAAATTAACTTTGTTTTAAATATATTTATTATCCCGAAAGGCTGGTTTTTACATGAATTTCGATTGATATTTATACTAAATTTTAGTTAATGGATTTTATGTCAAATGCACTGATATGTATTTTCACAACCATTTCTGAGAACAATAACTTTTCAATATACTTTCAATAATTATAAACTAATCAAATCCAACAAGTAATAAATTTGTGGAAAAAAAGTCTTATGAACTAATTATTAAAAATCAAAAATTAAAATGTTTTTATTCAGAGGAAAAATTAAATTCAGAATCGAAGAAGCTAAAGCGAATAAAACCGAAAATATATTGTGTACATGCATGTCAAACACCGATACTTATATTTGTAATATTTTTAATTATTTAAAGTTATTATAATTTATTTATATTTTTTTTTGTTTAGTTTTTGTTTTTATTTTAATTTCAAATCATATTTACTAATTTATTAATTTTAAGAAATATATTTTTATTTTTGATTTTATTGATGATGCATCACATGTTCTTATCATATCTAGTATTTTATTATATGTATTGATAATCGTATAATAGATTCCGTCAAGACCATCAATTTTGTTTTTCTATTTAGGTTGCGAATTTGGGTTGCAGTGCGGGTGTTGTAATTATTTAATTCCTTATTGTGTGTTTATTGTGTATTCAAATTAATTGTTCTAGTTTGCATATTATATATTTGTAGTTATATTCGAATTAATTGTTCTATTTTGCATATTTTATATTTGTAGTGATTGTATAATATTTCTATGTAGTTCTATATGGAACATTTGTATCTTTGTTTTCATCATTTGATATATTATGACAGCTATATGGAAGATTTATCGTAGGAATAGCATCTCTCTTTATTTTTCTTTTATTTTTTTTTTCATATTTTGTAAATGCACGCAGTAATCCAGAAGTACAAAATGCTTATCACACACTTCCTTTTTTATGTTAAAAGTATATTCATTCTGCCATTTTTCTACCCAAAGTTTAGCAATATTTTCGTCTGTTGGGATAAAATCTAACTTTAACGGCATCATTTTATTTATTTTGATGTTTTTTTTTTTTATTTTAGCCAATGATTTATTGCAAAAACATATTTTTAAAATATAAAGAGAACTAAGTTCTTTGAGACCGAAGCAGAAACCTGTTCTTACGGTTTGGTCATTTATTTATTTATAAGCAGTCCCTAACCTCATACAATGTGAAAAGAGAGTAAAGCATGCCAAATGTTTACCCAATAACCCACCGAAAAAGCGGGAAAAAATTGGCCAAAATTTGAAAAATATGACTTTTAGACATTTTTATTTTTGCAAAAATGTTCAACTTTGAACTACAAATATCTATAAAACGGCAGCACCTATCGTCATCAAATAAACGTTAAAATATTCTCCAGACCGTTATCTTAATTAAAAGCATTAATTGAATACATATGTACCGAGCTGATTGAATAGACAATTCCGCATTTTACTTAAAAATTTTTATTATAGAAATAATTTATGTTCGATGAAAAAGATAAATTTTTAAATTTTTTAAATATTGTTAAATTTTTATTAACAAATATAGATTTCAATATAAATAATAGTTCATCGAATCGCTGGTAGTTGCTTGTCAAAATCTATCTGCCATAAAACTAAATTTACAAATGAAACTCGGGAATATATTACCTTATAGTCTTTGAATTATGATATCTTATTAATATTTGACAAATAATTTTGTCTAGTTATAAAACTATATTTAATTTTTAACTATAAATAGGGTATTTAATAGTTAAAACTTAATTTAAATTGGAATTATTAGCACAAATTTTTATTATTAGCACAAATATATTCTAAGTAATAAAATTTTACTAAATTTGGATGGGAAATAAGCAATGTTCGTTCGGATATAAAGATTAATAAAAAATTTTTAATTTTGAATATGAATACAAGTTTAATAAATAATACTGTGCTATTATATATATATATACTATAAATATAAAACGGTTCACTCACAAACAATATTATTGCTCAATTATTGCTTTTTTCCTGCACAATAAAAAATATTGTAATATGTGTACAATGTTGCGCAATATTCTTTCTTTCAGTTCAGTATTCTTTCAGTTAAATTGTAAACGTGGAGGATATATGTACGTTAAGATAAATGTGCGCTTTGGTTATAATTACAATATAATATAAAATATAAGAATTAATTGTTATTCCACACACCTCTCAAGATTTAGGAAGTATATTTTCGAAATTAATAACGCTAAAAACTAAAATTTAATATAAAGTAGCTCTGTGTCAGATGGTTTGGGTGAGTATCTACCACACGCATCTTAAGGCGTAATAAGCATATCTATCAAGGTATCCTGTTTGCTAAATATTCCTGATATTGAGGAGGTTGGGATTCGTGTAACCGTCAAATGCCCCCCATTTATTTTACTACAAATTAATATTGTGACATATTATTGTGTTGTGTATTGGTGAACTAAAAAATATTGTAGAATATATTGAACAATATTGAGTTTTCGTTTACATCAATTTGCAATTGCATTATTAACGGCTGGGTAGCACAGTGGTTAGAGTGCCGACCTTTCATGCGAAAGGCTCCGAGTTCGAATCCCATTGAAAGTGAAAAAACTTTTATCTGGTTTTCAACTCGACTCAGCTACCATTCGCCATTGGGTTCAAATTAATGGCTTAATTAATAATAATATATTTTTAATAAAAAATACATAAAATATAACAATATAAACAAATACAAAATGTAAACAAATAATTCAATTAAATAATATAACTCACTGATATAAAATACCATATAACTCAAATACAAAAATATTACAATATAAACAAAAATAGAACTGCATTTATTGAAAATCTAAGACATTTCTACATGTTATAAGGCGTAGTACTATCTCATGTTAAAATTGTATGTGGAATTCATTTGAACAGTTCTAATATATGAATATATCTCCCCTGTTCCGACATGCACATATATTGTCAGGCTGTTTAGGCTATCACAGTGAACAGTTAGCACGTAGAGGTGCTGGCAAAAAAAATTCTACTAATATGTAAATTGTAATAATATTTATGCGTAAATATTTTTATTTCGATTTTTGTTTCGGTTCAATTAAAATTTATTAATGAAATTATTTGAAAAAGGCAATTTGATTATTTAAAAAATCAAATACATTTTATAATAAATAAAAAATATATTTTTTATATATAATATGTATAAACAAATTTTAAAAAATATGAAGGGAAAATACATTTTTTAATATTAAACTATTATTAATATTTTGTAACTTATAGGTATTGGGTGTTCCCTAATGCTTTTATTAATATTATTAAAAACCTATTGATTTTTTAAAACATTAAAAAATTTATAGGGTTTATCCGTTTATGCGTTCCATTAAAATTTTTTTATATATGTTTATATTATTGAAAAATAATTAATTTTCTAATAGTGATAAATATATTAACAAAAATAGCTAGGCATAATTTTTAAAAACAATATTTTATTAAAATAGGCTTCGTTTACTTCAAAAATTATAAAATCTCGTGACGTTTGCACTGCTTCCTCAATTGCAATTGCAACTTTATATGTATATGTAAATATCTTTATTTTAATTTTTGGCTTGGTTCAAAGAGTATCTGGAATTTTTTTTTTTTTTTTTCTTTATTTATTTAATTCAGTAGTTTTTATTTTACAAAAATCTCGTGACGTTTGCACTGCTTCCTCAATTGCAATTGCAACTTTATATGTATATGTAAATATCTTTATTTTAATTTTTGGCTTGGTTCAAAGAGTATCTGGAATTTTTTTTTTTTTTTTTTCTGTATTTATTTAATTCAGTAGTTTTTATTTTACAAAAATAATTTTATTGTGTGTTATAATTTGTTTTGTAAAGACCCTAGCCTTAGCCTTTTGGTCACATTGTTTTCTTAGTATAATTATTACAATTTAACGTAATCATAAAAAAAAAAAATTAAAAAAAGATTATACCAAAATAGAATGAAATAAAAAATCAAAAAATAAAAAAACAATTTACTCTTTTTTTTTCAAAGTTCAATTTTACATATTTTAAAAATAAATACCTATTTTTTTTTTTTATTTAAAAATCAATTCATTATTTTATATTTAAATTAGGTATTTCATATAATTAGACAAATTAAAATTTACATAATTCAATTAATTACTTACGTGTCTTTCAATTATAAATTCTGTTATTTTTCTTTTAAATTCTAGCATATTACTAATTAATTTATATTCATTGGGTAATTCATTGTATAATTTTAGGCAATTATAAAGGCAGTTATTTTTTTTGCCTATCGGTTTTGAAAAGAGTGAGATAAAAATTTGACTTGTTTCGGGTGTTATGGTTATGTATATCAATCATTCTATTTAATACAAAATTATGTTTAATGAAATTGTTAATAATTTTAAAAGCAATAATATATAACTCATGTGTGCAAATATTATCAAAACTTAAGAACCTACCTGTATACAACAATCTTGATGGAAAAAGATTAGAGTGAAAGTGAATTACTTTGATAGCTTTCTTATGGAGAATGTTTATTTTATTTAATGCAATTTGTGGAGCTCCAGACCATATAGGATTGAGATAGGTAATATTTGACAAAACATATGAAGAAAAAATTATGTATAATACGTCTTTTGAAAAGAAATTTCTCAGACGTCGTAGAATAAAAATATATGGGCTTGCTTTTTTGACAATATGATCAATATGATCATACCATTTTAATTTATTATCTAAAATTAGTCCAAGATAGATTATTGAGCCACTTTTCTATTACACTGAGATCGTGACTAATGGAATTTTTTAAGTTAGCCTCACAGTTCTCAGAATATTTTAAAACTGTATCATCTGCTTACATTTGGATTGTTCCTTTTAATCTTAAATTCGCAAGGTCATTAATGTAGATCTTAAATAAATCTGGCCCTAGAATTGATCCTTGCGGAACTCCCTTTCTAATGACACTAGAGGTACTAGTGGCGCAATTATTTTTAACTTTTTTTTTCCGATTTAGCAGATATGTTTTGAAGAAATTAATTTGTCTAAAAAAATGCATGCAACATATCTACCACTGTCTATGTTTGTAGTAACAAAATCTGTTAGATTAAGACAGGCCGCGGTTGTGTTGGAGTTTTTTTCAAACCCATATTGCTCGCTATGTAAAATATTATTACTTTTAAGAAAACTTTCAATTCGATTCTTAATAACTATTTCAAATATTTTAGAAAACGCACTTAAAATTGAAATGGGCCGGTAATTTGTTCTTTTAGTTACGCAACCGCTTTTGAATATGGGTGCTACAATCGCAGTTTTTAAGCTTTCTGGAAAAGTTGAGTTTTGAAATGAAATATTAACAAATTTGACTAATAACGGAGCTAAAACATCTGAATATTTTTTAATAAATCTAGCCGAGATGTTGTCATAACCAGTTGCCGCATTTGTTTTTAACATATTAATTGTCTCGGAGATTTCTTCAATATTGGTTGGACCCAGATTAAAGCTTGAATAAATGTTAGTTGAAAATTGATTCAAATAATCATAGTCTACAGCGAGTGTAGAAATGTTAAGTTCGTCTGTAACATTTATGAAAAAATTATTCATTGATTCAGCTATGATTTGTTCATTAGAAATAATTTGATTGTTGTGTTCTAATAGTTTAATATAATTAGAAGAATTCAAAGAAGCTTTATTAAACATAACTTTTTTATATAAGTCCCACAGTTTTTTACTGTTTCCCAGATCCCTATTAAATTCATCAGAATAAAATTTTTTTTTTGCTTCAGCAACAAGATTTTTTACTTCCTCTTTACTATCTTTGTAAAGCTCTTTAATACGGATGTCATTTGGATATTTTTTGGTATATTTATAAAATGATTCTCGAATTTTAATTTTGTTTATTATCTCATTTGTTATCCATTTTTTTTTTTTCTTTTCAACAACATTATAAACTTGTGTGTTATTTTCTATCACAGTGCTGAGATCAAATACAAATTTATTGAAATCATTATATAACCCCCAAATTAGACCAAATTTTATCTTTTTCTAAGTTGGCATAATTTAGAACTTTTTTGACCTTGTTTTCTTTTTCCTTGATAGGTTTTAGATCAATACTTATAAAAAATCGTTGGTGGTCAGATAGTGAAGTATTTAGAATATAAAAAAAATATTTGAATTTAACCATATCAGTGATAAAATGGTCAATAATGGTTTTAGATGTTTTGCCAATTCTTGTTGCCTATTTATCAGTTTTATTATTATATATATCAAAACCATTACTAAGTAATGTACTAGAATAATTTTTGATTTCACTATTGTTTGAGTTTAATAAATTCATGCTCATATCTCCTAAAATAATTGAGTTTCTATATTTATTTGTTATTAAATCTAATTTTTCAAAAAAAACGGTAACGTGGGTATTGTGAGACCTATATATACTGAATACATTAATGTTATGTTTTGTTATGTTGATACCTACTTTATTAGATTCTTGGAATTCCTCTTTAAAAATTAATGTACTACATAGTTTTTCACTGACATAAATTGCAACACCTCCATAAGAATCTTTCCTATTGAAGAAATATACATTGTAAGATGGTAAGTTAAAAAACTTATTTTCTGATTGACTTAACCATATTTCTGAAAGGACTATAACATGAATATCATATTCATATGAATTTATCAGTAATTCCAAATCATTCAATTTATTCCGAAGACTTTGCATATTTAGGTACAATATATTAACATTGTTTCAATATTCATTATTATTTAAATGGTTGCCTACCTCTGTATAATAATTAACTAATAAATCTGTGTCTAGGTTTATTTCATCAGCTGTTTCCATTTTTACTTAAAATTTTTATATTTGGTAAATGATATAATATGTGAGTAATGAAAGTATGAAAGTATGTAAGATATTAAGATTTTTATATAAGTACATGAATCCGATAAGCGAAAATTTGAGTATGGACATATGTAATGCATTATTTTTTACATGGAATAAAAAAATCAAAACAATATATGATAATTATACAAACATAATCGATTATTTTTTTAAATAATAATGAAATCAAAACAATATAATAAAATATTAAATGCGATTGGAGATTTATATAACCGAATGAGAATAATATAGGAAAATTGTTGGAATTCTCAGTAAATTTAAAAGTTTTAATTATTTTTATATACCTACATGAATTCGGTAAGCAAACATTTGTGTATGGACGTATGTAATGCATTATTTTTTACATAGAATAAAAAAATCAAAACAATATATGATAATATTATATGCAAACATAATCGATTATTTTTTTTAAATAATAATGAAATCAAAACAATATAATAAAAAATTAAATGTGATTGGAGATTTGTATAATCGAATGAAAATAATGTAGGAAAATTGTAGGAATTCTCAGTAAATTTAAAAGTTTTAATTAGTGTCATAATTACTGTCATAATAACTGGCAAAAAAAAAATAATGTCAATAATCGAAATAAAAAAAAATAACAAAAATAGATTACGAGAAAAAAAATTAGTAATATTAAAAATATTACAAGTTACGATTACCATTATTATATTTTTAACTGTTGAAATAGTGAAGTGTAATCGCAAATTTAAAAAATTGTAAAAATAATAAGTTAATAAATAAGGAATTTTTTTTCTTTTTTTTTTCTTTAAATCAAAATTAGTATTACTAAATATTTTTATATTTGAATAGCAATGTAAATTATTTAAGGTTATGTAATAAAATGAAAATAAAAAATATTTTATAAATTTATCGTGGAAATATAACATTATTTTTTTTAGTAAATTAAGATAATAATTTAAAGTGGAATTCTTGTTAATCAAAAAAAAATTGAATAATGAATTACCATTTTTTTTTTCTTTTCTTTTTTTGAGTTAAAATTAGTATTAAGAAATTTGATGTTTAAATAGTAATATAAAGTGCTTGTATTTGGAAAAATAACTAAGAAAGTCACGAAGCCAAATATTGAATCATATAAAATTAAATTGTAGTTTAATGTAATGTAATAAAGTGTAAATAAGAAGTAATTAATAAAATTAGTAATAAAATAATTAATTGAATATATAATCGTTTTTTAGTTAGTAAATTAAAGCAATTATGTAAAGAGAAATTCTTATTGATTAAATAAAGAAAAAGTATAAAATTTAAAAAAGTGTGTAATAATTATTTGTAATTAAACCAAGCTCTTAAATACCTTTTTGACAAATTGAATATCATTAAAAGAAGATATTTGATAAACCTTACTTGCAGCCGTTTGACGTAAGAAAATTTGATTGTTCTTAATCCAAAGAAATTGAAAATTGTGTGCTTCTTTGATCGTTTTGGCTTCATAATAGAGCTTCGATTGCATTGGAGTGAGGTGATTGCGAAGAAAAATTTCATTATTATTTTGAGTTCCACAAAAATTTCTGATGTGAATATATGTTTTTTCCCTTTCTTCATCATTACCTCATTTTTCGCTTCTTCAGAGTTTAGTTCTACAAGATATAAACATTATTTCCAGGCTGTCTTTTTTTATTTCGGTAACGTTCAGGATATTTTCCGACTTAATATTCGCAGCAATTTTCCTCGCTATTTTAAGAACTATCTCTTTTGGATTTGATACTTCTTGTGAAAGTCCTGCAATTATTATATTTTTATTGTTTTTTTGTTGTTGTGTCTCATCCAATTTTGCTTCAATTTTGTTTATTTTTTTGTTCCAGATCAATATTTTTGTTTTCGGATTTTTTTAATTGTTCTTGTTATGTTTGATTTTCTTTGACAATTTTGCTATTGTGTTTAATAATTTCATTTAATTGGGCGCTGAAAAAATTTTGGGATTTTTGAATTTCCATCACTGATTTTTGTATTCGAATCACAACAGAGCATAAACCCTTTAAATATTGTGCCATTTTATCCAGGGAACAATTTGTGAAATCAGCATTTAAATCGTCATCATTGTCCTCAACAAGGTTGCATTGTGCATCATTATCATTATTTTCTTCCCATAGATTCATTTCCATTTGAAGGACACTTTGGACATTTCCAGGTTGCAATACCTGATTTTATAGCTTCATAAAGTTCCCTTGTGACTGATGCGCACCGAATATGGAAAAAACCACGACACACTGCACTGCATTGTACTCCCTTTGAATTACCGGTAATGTTTCCGCGGCAAGTGGAACACGTCTTGGTCATTTCAATCTCAGTAATTATAAAACAAGGAAAAATTATAGTGCAATTTAATCTTGTTGGTTTTTTGAATATTTGTTCTTATTTTATTTGAATATTTGTTCTTATTTTAAAAACAATATTCAGTTTGTAGATACAAATTAAACATCTTCAATGACACCTGTACTTTTCTAAAAAATAATACAAATTTTGTTTTTTAACCAAAATATGCGACAATTTTGGAATTACGAACTTTTAGTATAAGAGGCCGTTTTACATAAACTTTTTAAATAGACAAATACATTAATATAAATAAATATTTTCAAAATGTAAAAATAAAGTTTGTTTTGCAAAATTTTAATTTTAACCGAAGATTTTTTTAAGATAAATATAATTTCACTAAGGTAAGTTTGAAAAAATAAATAATTTTATCAAAATTTGTAAATTAGTTTTAAGGATCAAAATGAAGTAGAATATGGGCATTGATTTCTGAACAAATTCACATTTTTTCCTAAATATTAAAAAAAATTTTAAATAAAATGTCTCTAATGCGAAAGAACATTTTTTTGATTAGTCTATTCTTAAACGAAAATATCAAGGAAAAGAAAATAATAAATGTATAGTAGGACTATGCTTCTGCATAAATCATTTTTCTTAAAAACGAGGAAGATTATAGTTGCCCTTGTCAACTTTTAGATACCCGTGGGTATGCACTATGATGTTTAAAATAAAATAAACCATTAATTAGTTCCCTTGTAATAAAAATATTATATAAAAAAAAAAAATTTGACCAATCCTACTCCATAGTTTTTGTTAAAAAAAAAACTATTAAAACAAAACCAAATTAAAAAAAAAAAAAATTTTGCCCAACCTAAAAGTTAATCAGAGTAATGTCCAACTTTTCCCTATTACTTAACTTGCCCAGTTTCAACTTTAACGTATTTCTACTAACATTATAAACACTATTTACAAAGAAAACGTTTTTTTTGATTGAACACAAATTAATCACATATAATTTATAAATCAAAACAATATATAAATATTAAAAAAAAAATTTTAAATTTCTTCAAATTTATCACATTTAAAATTAAGAAAAAACTGAAAACAAATTAATTAGATTTCATTGAACACAATATTTTAATAATATAATAATTTTTATAATTTATAAATTATAATATAAAGATATTTAGTCAGTGAAATATTTATTCTCTAATTTTTTGCTAACATTATTGATTGTACAGTAGACAGTTATTTAATTTTTTATTAAATTCAATTGACAAAATACTCGTTCAGCGGCTGCTGAATTATGTGGAAAGCTTAAAAGTTATTATACTAGATAAAAGCGGGTTTATCGTATGCATCTTTACAAAGACTTGTCTTATTCCAAAAAATTTCAATATCATCATTAATATCAATTTTATCTTGTAATTTTATAAGTCTCCATTCATTACAAATTGTTTCTCCATCTGTAGCAATATTAGGAAAATAATTTAACAAAGGTAAAATTGAATTATCCGAACTTAAATTATTGGGATGTATAACGGAAAATGTTTTTAGGATATTGTCTTCGAAACCAAATCGTTTTAAAATTTGTACTGATAATTCAATATAAAAATTTAATATATTTCTTTTTATTTCATTAATTCCTTGAAAGTCAAGTTTTTGTATTTCCTGTTCCGCTTTGAGACCTATAAAAATTATTTCTATTTCAACATGATATGCTTTATTAGAAGGATTGATTTCACTAAGGCAGTTGATCAACTTAAGATAATTACCTTAAATAAAATTACTTAAAATTAATAGCAAATTTTTTCGCATAGTACTGTAAAGTTTATTAATACGTATTTTCTCTGATTGGAATTATTTATTCATTGTATGTACGATATTTAATAAGTATGACAAAAAGAAAAAATAATTTTTTTTGAAGGTTTATCTAATTCTTCGGTTATTTCTCCTTCTAAAATATTATCTTTGAAATGTGAAGAAACAAAATAATAACTAAATGCTGGTCGATTTACAACATTTTCGATGGAAAGCCATCTTGTTTGTGAGGGATATAGTATTTTATGTATATTTACTTTTAGAACTGTGACTGAAGTGATTATGAATTCTTCTAGCTAATTTTTCGGTTGAAATAGGTAATTTTTTACAAGCATTACTAGAGTATAAATGTAGCGAGTGACATATATACATCGCATATAGAAAATGTGTGAATTTATTTCTTTAAATTTAGCTTGCACTCCTGCAAGACAGCCTTATATGACAAATACTCCATCTGTAGCCAGACCAAATTTATTATTTAAAGGAAAATTTAAATTATTAAAAAAACTATTCAAATATACTAATAGCATCACATTTTTCTAATTTTATAAATCCAGCAAATAAATCTCGAACTCTTTCTTGCCGTTCATCATAAACTCGAGCTACAAATGCAAATGCTTTATCTGAAGAAATATCAGTCGTCTCATCAATAAAAATATAACATTTTTCTTTTTTGTAAAAGTTTTGTTAAATCTTCTTGGTGTTCTTTTGCAAACAATTTACTAAATGTTTAGATTTTGTCGTATCACACTGAATGGTCTGAGCAATTTTCGAATCGTGAAATATTAATTTTAAAGCCTTTCTCAACGAGTCCATTAAACTTAAAGGCAAGTTATGTAATATACAAAATAATACCAATCTTAATTCAGCTTCCTCCACTTGTTTTTTAAAAGGTTTCTCTTTTCCTACATAACAAAAATCTTCCATACTTATTTGATTTATTTTTTCATCAACATTTTTGATATGACATGCACTTGCGTCGTGCCTTTTAAGATGTGATAAAATATTTGTTAGAGATTTGTTGCAATGAATGCAATATGCTATTCCTTCTTTATCAACAACCCATTTGAATTCCGTTTTCCATTTTTCTAAAAATATTCTTTTCCTTTGTAATTCTTCTTCCTGGATGTCTTTAGAAATTTCACTTTAATTTATAATAAGTTAGTACATATATGTACATATATTATTAAACAGCATAAATCATAATTCTATTTTCATAAAATTTATAGGTTAGTAAACTTACTCTTGAATGTTATGTTATTACCTTCAACTTCATTTTGAACAATTTTTGATTTGTTAGGTATCAGCAAAATGATAATTTTTAATAAATTCCTTTTCGTATTAAGAATATAATTAAAATAATTTAACCTAAAAATCAATTTAAAAAAATTTTTATAAACAAATAATTTTTGTTTATTTACCTGTTTTTTAACTTAACATTTATATTTTTATACTAAAAATTGGTTTAGACAACTGACATTTAATTTCAAAAAATTTCCAATTAAAATTTATTTACGCGTTTTCAATCATACCAACATAGAGTGAAGGTGTAAAAGTTTGACTACAATGAAAAAAAACAAGTAAAGAAACATCCAGTCAGTTCAACCGACTTAGAAATACCCTACACCTATTTGATTTAAATTTTATGAGAAGTCCATAAGTTATTACCATAAACTTTCGAAAACCATAAAAGCTTTTATTAGTTTGACCATAAGGCCTAGCTAACCAAATTAACTTTAAGCCCTTGAACTTTTCAATGGTCCGATTTCGCCCATATGCAGTCCCCGCCATACTTTCAATACTATTTAACCCTTGTACACAATTCGAACCTTCTATCTTATTTTAAATTACTATTTTTATTAATTTCGATGATAAGCTCTTAAACTTTGGGAGGCCTAAGAGAGGTACCTGAACCACCACTCCAATTGATCATAAATTAGGGGAACACGTAGGAAATAGTAAAAGACACCCGTGCTAAATTTGACGCTTCTACATTTGCTTGAAGTTACTATCTTTATTATTTTCGAAGGTATGCTTAAAACTGTGGATGATCCCCGACCCACTACTCCAATTGGTTCCAAATTTCGAGTACACTAAGGGATTAGGAAGAAACACCCTGATATCAAATTTGGAGGTTCTATCTTCTTTGCTTTTCGAGTTATGCTCGACCGTACTCAATCCCCGCTATAGGTTCACTACTTGTAACTACAGCTCAAATTTCATGAAGGTAGCGCCATTAGTTGTTGAGTTATCCTGATTTATATTTTATGTTCGTTAGCCCATAGAACCCGACCCCATGGGCTGATTTCGCCCATATACTATCCCCACCGTATTTTAAGTCCCATTAACCTAAAGTTAAAATTTCATCAAGATTCCCATTAGTTTTTGAGTTATCGGACCAACGGACGGACATGTCTATATCGACTCAGGAGGTCACGCTGATCAGAAATATATATACTTTTCCATATCTAGCTCCCTTGCTTTTTGTGGTTACAAACACCATACCAAATTTAATATACCTACACTTTTCCTATTTCATAGGTGTAGGGTATAAAAACAAATTCAAAACGTAAAAAAACTTAATTAAAATTAAATTAAAATTTATTCACGCGTTTTCAATCATAACAACATAGAGTGAAGGTGTAAAAGTTTGACTACAATTAAAAAAAAAACCAGTAAAGAAACATTCAGTCAGTGCAACCGACTTAGAAATACCCTACACCTATTTGGTTTAAATTTAATGAGAAGTCCTTAAGTCATTACCATAAACTTTCGAAAACCATAAAAGCTTTTATTAGTTTGACCGTAAGGCCTAGCTAACCATCTGAAAGGCAATTTTATTGGCTATGTAATAGTTGTATAACGGCATTAATATTTCGAATAGATTGGCATATATCTGAGTTATAACCCGCAATAAAAAAAATTTTGGGCTAAATGGGAATTTTAAGGGCTCCATCGCCAAAAAGGACTCATACAGATCTTATTTATTTGTCGTCTAGTTTTAGACTTAAAAGTTACAAGAACCGGGCGGTTGAGCTTTTGGGAAATTTTTCCGAACATTTTATTCCAAAATTTGGTTGTTAACTTTTTATACATAGTTTTTACAGTTTAAATTTTTTTTTCAAATTATATTTATTTGGCTTAGTAGAAAAAAATTTATTTTGTTTAACTTTGCTGTTTTGACCTTATTTAAATTTAACTGTAAATTATTTAAAACTATTATTTCAGAAAATTTTTTTGAATATTAACAAACATAATATGGAAAAAAAAATACTCTTTATATGTATACATACATACTTCTTTACATATAAATTTCTCAAACAGTTTCTTCTTATAATGAACCGACTAAAGCATCTATAGAAACAAATATACACATATTGGAAAGTTAATTTTTATTAATAAATAAATTGAATTTTATCTTTTTTTATATTAGGATCGTTAAGCAATTTGACGGATATGACGATTATATAAATTGTGTATGATGTCATTTTAAACAAATTTTTTGTAGTTTTTCCATTTGCTGGTAAAAAATAACACAAACACAATACATATTTAATAAAATATACAAGCTAAGAATTTGGCCGGGTTACCGAATACTGTTTTTTTATTTTTTTTCTATTGTTTTTTTTTGTATAAACTAAAATTAGTTCAATGATATTTGGTTGTGAATGTTGTTAGTAATAAATTATGACATAATAATAAATAAAAAAAATTCACACAGAACAAAACATTAATTCAGTTTTTATGCTGCGATAAAATTGTGTTTTTTTAATTGTTTTTAAAAAATTCTTATGAGTTATGTCATGCCATAACTCATAACTATTAGTTTATAAAGATATCATATTAATATAATTTTCATCAATTTATATTTTATGTTTAAAAATTTTTATCCCCAAATAAATTAACTGAAATCTTAGAATTAAAAGAAATATGACATGTATTTGGAACAAAAATATGAAATTGTACAGATGATTAAAATTTGTTTAATGCCTTTAAAAATTGTATATAAATAGGTGTATGAATTAAGTAAATCATATACATAGAGATATTTTATATTATATATTATACAAATAAGTTGACAAGAACTTGCCAACATCTAAAATAAATATTTTAAATCTCAAATTATTATAAATACTTCTCACACTAAACGATGGCAACACTCATACCTTTAAATTAATTTTGGTCATGAAATGAATCAGGATTAAAGAATAGAATAGAGTCAAACAAAACAAATTCGAAAATAAGGGGGAAGAAATTCCACGAATGACGAAAAAAAATAAAACTATTCTATTGTCAAATGGTATCATATAATATCACATTCATAGGTACGAATTGCGAAATTTTTTTTTTTGTTTTTAATAGAATATTTTAGAATTAGAAGAATATAGAACCAAGGAGAATAGAAATTTGTTTTTGTTTGTTAATGTAATTAGTAATTTGTAAATTGTAAAACAAACAGCGATGATATTCAGAAAAATTTAAAAATCATTAATGTTTCAAGTTTCACTAATGAAATAATAAATTATTTGATATAATTTTGTTGTACAAAAATCATATTTGACAATAAAACCATGAAGTTTTAGTAAAAACAATAACTTATCAAAATATATTTATTTGATTAGTGATAAGTGGTTGCTGCATCAGGATCGAAATCTTTTCAATATTACACAAAAAAAGAAGAAATTGTGTAGTAGAGTAGACTGTGTCAACTCTGGGATACTCGTACGACCGTCCTGTAGACATTATATCATCCGTTTGATTACTTTTGGAAAAATTTTAAATACCCAAAAACTTGTTAGACTTTTAGTTATGTACAAAAGAAATTATAAGTTGGAATGCAACTCTTTGAACCTCTTTCACTACACCGACATTTTTTTCAGACGTTGGCCATTAAAGTTAACTACTATTTACAAAATTTGAGTCATCTAGCTTAAGGTATAGAGTAAAGCTCATATAAAGGATGAAGTTGTATGGTAACCACTCGAACCCACTGCACTATCGCAACTAAATTCTGCACAAATTTTGGTCGTAAAACTATACTACTTTTAAATTCCAGACACCCAGCTTCATTTGGTATAGAGCAATGCTCATAAAAAAAAGAAGTTGTATAGCCCATAGAGCAAAACGGCTGGATTTAAATAGCGATGACGGTTATTTTTTTTTGTTTTTCACATGCTAACTAAACGCTAGGAACGAATTCCTGTATGCATAATATGTAGGTTTAGTTAATAAGGGAAGGAAAATAGGATATTAGAGGGGAATTAGTAGATAGGTTGGAAATGAATCTGAAAAGATTCGTTTTGAATTTTTGCAAGTTGTAGTATGGGACATTATTAAAATAAGGGAACACATTAGATAGAAGCATGTTCCACATCTTACCACAGCTCACGACAAATGAGTTTCAAAACCAGTTTTAAACCATCTTGGAATTTTCACGGTGTAGAAATGATCACTTGTTGCTCCTCTGGTGTTACGTTGGAATTGTTTAAGAGGAGACATTATTGACTTAAGTTCAATAGAAGTGTCATTACCTACAAGATATTTATAAAACAGAGAAGTTGCTCCAATATTTCGATGAGAGTTAAGACGAGGAAGTGTTACTTGCTCGACAGGGTAATCTATTAGGTGTAAGCCACGATTTTGAATTTTGTCGAGGTAACACAAAGAAGTTTGAGATGCGCCAGCCCAAATGTGGGAGTTATACTTCATCTTAGGTTGAATATATGCTTTATAGATATTAGACAGATCCTTAGGAGAGAAATATGTTTTGCAACAGGACAGAAAACCCAAAAATTTTGCACCATTCTTGGTTATATCAAAAATATGCTCATTCCACAGCATTTTTTGATTTAGCTGCAAATCTAAAATACTTAAAGTTCAATAGAAGTGTCATTACCTACAAGATATTTATAAAACAGAGAAGTTGCTCCAATATTTCGATGAGAGTTAAGACGAGGAAGTGTTACTTGCTCGACAGGGTAATCTATTAGGTGTAAGCCACGATTTTGAATTTTGTCGAGGTAACACAAAGAAGTTTGAGATGCGCCAGCCCAAATGTGGGAGTTATACTTCATCTTAGGTTGAATATATGCTTTATAGATATTAGACAGATCCTTAGGAGAGAAATATGTTTTGCAACAGGACAGAAAACCCAAAAATTTTGCACCATTCTTGGTTATATCAAAAATATGCTCATTCCACAGCATTTTTTGATTTAGCTGCAAATCTAAAATACTTAAATTTTCTGGTCGTTCAATATTTTCCCCTTGGAATCGCAGAATTGGGTTAAACGGATTTCTCTTGTAGGAAATCAGGCAACTTTGAGTTGAGTGAAGTATTAAACTCAACTCTATTACTTTTACCCCAATCAGCTATTTTGGCTAAGCCATGGTTAACTAAACTAACCATGATATTTTTGAAGCTATGGATTGGATTAGAGGAGAGTAAGTCGTTGATAAAAATCTAAAAAAGAATTGGTGATAAGGCGGAGAAATTTTTGGATACACAAATAAAAATATTAAAAGTTATTTGAATTTTGACGTTTTGATTTGAATTTTGGTCAGTTGAATTTTATTTTTGTGGTGGTGAAGTCCCTAATTTAAAAAAAAAAACCATGGAAGAAAATTAAGTAAATATTATTTTAAACTTTTCTTTAAGATTGTTTCTGCAAAGAAAATTTAAATTTTTGACATTTCATTTTGACGCAATCGGAATTGTAAACAAAATGCATTGTACTTTCGACACAATGTGTTCAGAAATTTTACATTGTGTTATTTTCACATTGTTTCAGTTTAAAGTTTTTTTTACGACATTTACGATGTCACCCGATCTTGGCTTCTAAAGTCATATTTCCTATGATGCAAAATGACTCTGCAGTCAAGGTATCTCATCAACCGTTGAGATTTCCATAATTTTGGAAATAACCGAAATACTGGCTGTTGGCCGGTAATTGTCACCTTTTTTGGGGATCGGAGAAACATGAGCAATTTTCCATTGACTGGGATATCTACCAGTCGAAAATTATAATGAAAAAAATTGCGCAGAGGTTTCGAAATGTAATACTGGTGGAGTTTGTATTGTAGGAGGAAACGAAGAATTTGCCGCAAAGGATTTTGCAAACAAACTAGTTTTGGCAACTGAATCTAATATGATAGAATTATTGTTATCAATCAGCGGCGGAAAGGATGATTCGCAAAAGTTACTCTTACCACTCTTCGCAAAAGTCCAAAAAGAACGAATACAGTAAGGAAGATTGATTATTTTACATTTTAACTTTTGCTGATTGATAATTCTCTTGCAATTGTTCCTGGCAACTTTATAGCTCGCAAATGAGAACTCAGACGTATTTTCCTTGTACATTTTGAAATGCAATGGATTGGATTGCTTTCTTGCAGATGTCATTAAATTAAGATTTGCATGGATTTTTACCGATTTTAATAAAAACTTTCATTCCTAGCATAATTGTTTTACTAATGGAATTCGCAGCAAAGTCAACGTTCCTATGATGGAAACACATTGACCAATCGAAATCTCTCAAAAAGCTATTCAGATCTACAAAGTCGGCCCGGTTATAGTGACAGACTAGCCTTTTAAGAACAGAGTTTCGATTGGGCCACGAACCCATTGAAAAGCTCGATTTGACAAGGCCAACTGAGTCTGACGGAGCCACCAACTGGTGAGCTATCAGAAATATTGTATTTTTGTGGGTTTGAAGTCAAGAACAAGTCCAAAAGATATTCATTTTGTTGGCTCTTAACAAGTTGAGAAAGTTGGAATAAGTTTGAAAATAGTTCAACCTGGGCCCTATTTCATAAAACTATTAGTCTAATACTAATAAACTAATAATTATTAGAACTAATAAATATGGAGTAATACTTTTTTGTTTCATAAAACTTTTCTGCAACTAATAAAATATTACTAATAAATTATTACTGCAAATCATAAATTATTAGTATAGACTCGTCACTAATAATTATTATTTGAATGTTCAATTATTTAGTTTATATAATGCAATATAATTATAAAATAATCTTCAAAATCACTCTCACTATCAGAGCTTAACATGATTTTCAAATTTATAATGAATTATGTTTAAGTTGTAACCAAAATAAAATGTTGTTGATTAATGTAAAGTATGTATAATAATGCATAATTTTTTTTTAGATTTTATTATTTATTTATTTTGTAAAAAATATTTAAGATTATTTACTAAAAAAAAATAAGTTTATGGCATACAATATAAAGTTTGACCTCTTTTATATATAAATATCCTAATATTTAAAAGACTAATAATGAATTTATTGGTCTTTCTAAACTAATAAAAATTTACTAATAATTATTAGTGTAGCGACAAATAATTATTAGTCTAATAGTTTTATGAAACAGAACGCGCTTTGCAGTAATAAAATTCACTAATAATTATTAGTGTAGCACTAATAAAATATTAGCCTTTATGAAACAGAATTTTACTAATAACTAATAAAATATTAGTAAATTCACTAATAATATTATACTAATAGTTTTATGAAATGGGGCCCTGTTTGCCTTCCGGGCTATTGTGACTTGAATAATGGAGCAAATTTTTGTTGTGGACATTAAAATCACCTGCCACAGCTATCTCACATACGGGATTCTTTTTCAGAATTTTATTGATAATAGTTTCGGATTGTTCTTCAATGGCCACAGCAATTTCCAGCTCACTGGCTTGGGGGGATCTGTATAAAAAACAGAAAAAAATATTGAAGCATTTTCAACACGGAGTTTAACCCAGAGATAATGAAAAATTGGGTGGGAGCTCTTAAGATCATAAAGGGTTCTGAAAGCAACATTAGAACGTATATATAAAGCGACTCCTCGATGAGGGATGAAAAGCGGAACAAGTGTACAGCTGTTGATATTATAATTAGTATCATCATATTTGTAATAAAAAAAAACAAAAAAAAAAAAATGTTTGGTCTTAAATTTACTTATATTAGTTTATGAATTAGTTGATTTCAGTTTTAAAAAAAACAGAAGTTTTTCTGGAAATTTTATATAAAAACTAAAACATTTTGATATTAATAATTAAGACTATGTTTCGTAAGCCTTTATTATTTCAGTGAAAATCTGAAGTAACGGCGAAAACCCAATGTATGCTTTGTTGCGTTGCTTGCTTAATATTAATAAACCAAGAAATGTAAACAAATTAATTTCAAAGGTTTCCGGCGAAGGATAAATATATACTTTTTTTGCATTGCTTGCTTTGCTTTGAATAAACCAAGCAATTTCAAAGTTTCCCTTATCCCTGAAATAAAGCCATATGAAATGCCCCATAGATACGGTGACCATTTTCTGAAAACGAAAATATAGTACAGCACAATTTTTTTTATATACTAAAGTATGTATACATATTTAATCAAAAAATTTTAATACAAAAATAACAAACAAAAATAAATAAGTTCATACATATTATTAAATTAAAAAAATTGCCATTTCATTTTTATTTATTAGTTGAAGGTAATATTTTCTTATATTTCTAATATTGCTTTTTCATATTTTTCCGATTTATGATTTTTTTTTAAAATATCTTTATTAGATTGCAAATATTCCGAAAACTGTAAACAATTCATATCAAAATTATATTTTGTTATTAGAAGTGCTTTAACAGTTTCTATTTTCAACTGGCTTTTTTCAGTTGTCCAAAAATTATTCATTACCGAAAATATTCGCTCGGTAGCAGCATTCGAACCAGGCAAGCACAGGCAAAACTCAATTAATTTTAGTATATTTTGATAACTTATTTGTTTCGAATCAAAATGTTTGAATATATCCACCCATCTTTTATCTGTCGGTACTTTATTTTCCATCCAAAGCTTTATTTGTTCTGTAGTAACGAAGTTTTTAACCAATGAAAATTCATCAAAAAGTTCAACTTCATCAAATGTATTTAGATTAGGTCTTTTATGTTTAAAAAAATCTACACAGCATTCAACATCAGTCCATATTAATGGTTTTGTAATTGTAGTCCATTCAAAAATTTGTATTTCATAAAATTTTTCTGTCCACTGATCCAAATATTCGATGCAAGTAGAATAAAATAAACATATAGTCTTTTTGAATTTAGAAACATCAATTTCTCCATTTTTCGCTAAATTTAAAATAATTTGTCTTCCCGTTCCAGGATAAAAACAACTGTTTTTCCTTTCTACTAATTTTGTTCGTAATTCTTTAATTATTCCTGCTACTTCTGGCATACAAATATTTTGAGATTCAATTTTAAGTATACAATTATGAAACGTTGAGGATTGACTTTGTACGAATAAAAGCCAAACTTCGACTGACGGATCTTGAAAGAATGTTTTTAACACAGATGGGCATTTATCTTCAGACAAAAAATAACACTTTAAAGCCTGGAATAATTTAAGAATCCTATCTACAGCTGGTCTCATTGTCAACCGTTTTGCTGTAACCGAGTACTTTTTGGAAATTGACCTCACTAAACTCACATATTTCTTTAAATTTTTCAATTCTTAAAGAATAAATATAGAAGTAAAAATATATTTTAACAACAACTATTTCTAAGTCTATAGGAAGACAATCCGAAACAATTTGGAGGCAGTTATTTATTATATGTGCAGCACAATTTACTCCAATCAAATCTCTGCCAATTTTTGTTGAATCTTGTGAAAAATTTTGTTGCGTCCTCTTCTTGCAGCTCCCCCAAAATTACAATTTGTGTTGTCGGCACATAAAGCTAATAATTTGTTTGATAATTCATGATTACCTAGAGTTTTTAAAATATAATTTGATATAATATCAGAAGATTCGCCGGGCAACTGTTGTACTTCCAAAATTTTTACTTTAACACCATAAATTGGTAAAAAATAACGTATCAAAAGAGGACAAATTTTTATGTTGCCATGATTTGAGCAGTCAGCGTAGACAGTTAAAAAATTTATTTGGGAAAGATTAGTCTTATTAAGCAAATCCAAAGACAACGGTTGAAAAATGTTGCAAATAATTGCTTCTGTTTTTGTTCGTGCACAAGCATATTTTTCCTCAAAACATTTTTTTATTAGTTTTGATGTGCAGTCATTAGAACGGAATGAATGGTTGTGTTGTACAGCATGATAAGCCCACAAACCTTCAATTTTTGCTAATTTTTCTTCTTTGCTGGTGAATATTGCACTTCGTAAAAAACTGTTTATATTTGTGCTAGAAGCAGATACGATATCAGCTTTTTTATGTTTTTCGGTTTTCAAATGCTGAACAATTAATGACCTTCCTCCATTAGAAATGCAAAAAGATGCACCGCATTTAGAACATTTAACATCATTTGGCGAAATTTTTTTAATGTACGGAAATTCTTTTTCTAATTTCGAATTAAATATACATTTTCTTCGTTCTGGTATTTTTAGAGTCAAAAGCTGAACAAATATATAATTAATATTTTATAATACATTTTAACAATATGAAATAAATAATATTACCAATTATTTTACTCACTAAGAAAACGTTTTTTTAAAATTTCATTCAACCCACTCCTAAAAACAATTGAAGTTACAAAATACATGCTACATTGACAAATGACAATTGACAATTATTCCGCCCAATAAACATTAGTTTCGAGTTTTGAAAATAAAATTGAAATATAGTACTTTGGCCAAATATATAGTACTTTTTCCCAAATTATAGTACATTATATTGCAAAAAAAAAAAAATAGTACAGCCTTTCAAAATATAGTACTGTACTATACAATATAGTACGAATGGTCACCGTATCCATAGAAATCAAACAAAATATATCTTTTTTAAATTAATTAGGTATAATAAAATAAATCAAAAAATTAAATTTATAATTTGCATTTGATATTGCAAAATTCAGCTCAAAACTTAACATTCAATACAATTTTATGTACATATAAATAGGTATATGATTAAGGGTGTTTAGTAGGTACATTGTAGAATGTTGGCAACCAACAAGTGTTTCGATTTGAATCTAAACAAAGGTTTTGGAACAATATAGCTTAGCAACATATTTTTACAAATATGTATACAAAAAGTTAATAGATGGAGAAATAGATCATTATTGAAACAAAATAAATCTATAGAAAAATTTAAAATCTTTTGTTAACAAACAAATTTATCGAATTTAATTTTAAAAATTACGTAATAAAAAAAAAGAATGGATTTGAACTAACGACCCTAAAATTTTATCAAATCTAAAAAATACAAAAGGTAGACTAATACACCTATTCTAAATTCCCTCGTAGACTTTCTACGAAAAATTGGCTACGCTACGAACAAAACGTTTTAGCGTTTCCCAATTTCCTCGTAGACAATTAAATCTGCAATTGCAACTTTGGCGTTTGAATTCATTTTTTTAAGTAAGAATGATGTTTATTGTTTTCAAATTTGTAGTAGGTATCTAATAATTTTTGAATATTATTTTGAGAAAAACGTATTTTAAGATTAATAAATAAAAAATAATAAAATATTTCATATCATTTCTTTAATATTTTGATTGTCTAGTTCTTTCGTTATTTACCTTTAAAAATTTTAATATATGAAATACGAATATGCTACGAATGAATATTTCTTTCGTAGATTTTTGCACTTTTCGTAGCGTTAAGTCGGAATTGAGAATTACTTTTTCGTAGATTATCTCCGACGTAGCTGTAAGAGAGAATTTAGAATAGGGGTGTAAATAACTTATTCATCTTCAAATTTTTAAGATACAACAAGATATAAGTTATTTGTTTTTGTTTTTTGTGCATCTATTACTAGAATCGAAGCATAGCCTACGTAATACAAAATGTAACAGATACGATTTTATTTACGAAAATGGTATTGATATACAATATATGTGTATGTAATGTTTATAATAAATAATGTATAAAAGTTAAAAATAGTTCTTAATTAGAACAAGTTTTTCTTTCAATTGACCTTCCGTCATTCTGTGACGGGCCAACACCTAGTTTAAAAATATTTAATTCAAATTGAAATATTAACATTTCAGAAAACATGTATCACACATTGAACATACACAGTAATTAAAGCATAAAAAAAAGAAGTAAATTGAGAAAAAATTGAAATAAAAAAATAATACATAATAATAATAATAGTTCCAGCAACAAAATGGTCGAGAACATTACAAACGAAAATCCAAATACAAAAGTTTTTAATAAATTATTGTACCCAGAGATTGTTTGAAAAATTCACCACTAAATTAGTGCGGACACAAACCTTTTCAAAACAGTATGCGTCTTTATCCTACATATATTGAAAGCATATATAAAAATTATAAAAAATTAACAGCATTAATTAATTTAAATCAGAGTGAAAATTGAAATGAAAAAAAAAATGCATTATGCTATTAAAGTAGGGTATGGGATAGAGAAGGATAGTTAGTTAACGTGCATTGCTATATTCAAATTTTGACAAATTATAATGTAAACAAAAATCAAAATTATTTACCAACTAAAATTCTAAGATAATTATACAAAATTATTTAAATTAAATAAACTAAAATCATAAAAAAATAAAAAATTTTAAAAAAGTGCCAAATTAAATTAGTTAAATTTTAAATAAATATTTGAAATGTAATAAAATTATGTTATAAAGGTAAAGTTAAGAAAAGTTAAGTGAAAAAAAAAATTATTAATGTAATATCTAAAAAAACAATGATTCAAACTTTTTTTGAATTATTCATTTATAAAAAAAAAAAAATAAAAATAAATTATTTATGGAAAAAACAAAAAAATTAAAGTTTAATTATAAAAGTAGAAAGTTAAAAAAAAAAACAAAATGATGTTCCCATCGCATCCAATGTTGTCGAAACCAAATCTCTGATTAAATGGTTGCCATAGCCAGACATCCAGTTGTTGATTATTATTTTTTGCAAATCTGTTTTAGTTAATTTATTTTTTTTGATGTATTCAAATCAGTGAAGCTCATATAGTTTATCAAATTAAAAATTAATAGTAGTATTAACTGAATTTGTAATAAAAGTTAATTTCAAAAAATGATCAAAAATTATAAATAAAAGTAGTTGAAAAAGTTTATTAGAAAAACAAAAACACCGGTAACAGTTTTTGTAAAAAATTTTTGTTGTTGTACACAGAAATATTATTAATATAATATGAGCTTATATTTTATGATCTTATATTTACCTCTCTAGCTCTTCTAGAAATTCTAGCTCTTTTATTTTTTGAGTTATCGTGCAAGAAATAAAACAGGTGTTTTTATGATAAAAAAAATATAATTATTTTTATTCTCTTAATTTTTTTAACTAATAATATATGTATATATATTATATATTTGGTTAAATAAAACCGCTAACAATTTATTTTAAATTTATTAGTTCCGTTATTAGGAAAAGACAAGACTGAACTTTTAGTGCCAATAATTTTATATTATTTCATTCATTTTATATTATTATTTTGTTAAGTCAGCAAAATTCATACTGTGGAAAACTTTCAATTAAAGAATTATTTTAGTTAATTCTTGAATTACTTTAAGTAAAACACGTTTAAAATTTTCCAATTAGAATTTTTTCAAAAAGAAATTTGGTGATTGAAAAAAACTAAATAGATAAAAAATTATTATATTTAATATTGGTGGGGCATTACTTCTTTATATTTTGTGGGTGGGAAAATTCTAATTAGAATTTTCACATTGTAACAAAATATTCTAATTTAAAATAAAAAAAAATTATTTTAACGTTAGGCTGAACGCTATTCTGAGTGTTCTTGAGTTCAGTTTTATTTTTTCTTTTTTTAAAGTACTTGGGTTTTACATAAATTAAAATAACATTTAACCCTAGAAAATTAAAAAATTAAATTTCAATAAATTATTGAAATTAATATTAGTAATATTATAATCTAATATATTATTGAATGATTATTGGTTTTATATTTGATTCCATTTATTTCTTTTATATTTTTAATTTGTTGTATATGAATTTTTTCGATATTTGTTTTTAGAGAAACATTTTTTCCAATACTTAAATAGTTAGTATGATTTTTTACAGATTTTTCTAAGTTTGTAAATATAACATCATCAATTTTTATGGTACAAGTGTTGAATGTTATAATATTATTTTTTTCTAACTTATAATCAACGTTATTACATTTATTTGATAGAGTTATATTCTTTGCATTTTTAACCAATATCATATTTGGTAGAATTCCTACTAATTCGTAATTTTTATTTATTACTTTTTTACAATTATTATAACTTATGAATTTCCTCAAAATTGTTATTAGGAACTGGAATTACTTTGTATTTTCCGTCAAGATCTTTTGTAAAATTTGGAATTAATATTACAAAAATTTATTTATCATTAAATTTTAGAAAAGAACATTTTATATTCTTTATTTTGAAATGTTTATACTTATTATATTCGTTGATTTCTTCATTTGTTAGAATAGAGTTACTCATAATATTATATTTTGCAAAAGCGTTGTTTTATTGGATTTTTATTATTTCTGAATTTAGAAGATATAATATTATGTAGAACAGAAAGGAAGTATATAATTTTAATACTTTTTACCGTTATATCAGTTGTTTCATTTAATGCTTTTAAAGTTAGGACTCTATTTTCTGTAATATGTTGGTTCAATGTTTCGATATTGTTTTGAAAATTCAATTGTCTGTTCTAGAAAATTTGAATTTGTCTATTCGAATTTGCTATAAGTTGATGGTTGTTCAAGTCTAAGTTTTTTAAATGCTCTTCAATCTCAATTTTGTCATCGTTATCTTTAAGTCCGAAAAGCCAGTTTGCAACTTTCCCGTCTATGTTCAAAAGTCCTGGTTTATGACGGTGAGAAATTATAGTTTTAATATTATGTCTTATTTAAATCACTTGAGTTACAATTTGATTTTTTAGTAATTTATCTTCGTCAAATGAGAATATGATGGTTATTATTTCGTTAGTTTTATCTAGTGCTGTCTCTAGTTCATAAGGATCGATAATATATAAAAATTTTGAGAAATTTTTAATTCGTTTTGTTTGATAATTTGGAATCCACTTTGTCCTTCTAGTTATGCTATTCTAATTGGTAGAGCAATTGGTAGTATTAGGCTTGTTAGTAATATTTTGTATAGGAGTGATTTTATTATTAATTTCGGTGCTTTTGTTATCTGAAAAATATTAAAAACTTCTTTTAATCCGAGATGAAGAAGTATTCTTCAGAGGGTGTTTCTGTAATTCCAAATTTATATTTAATTGGTTGACTATCATATTTGGCTAAGTTACATGGATCGCAATTGTTAATGTATTTGTGAATTAATTCCTTTAATTTGGGAAAGAAGTTAGTGGATTTTAGTTCGTTATAATTTTTTAAGATATCTCTATGATTGGTTCGTTTATGGGTATATTCAATTATTTTTATTTCTTCTTCTTCAGTACTTCAGTCAATTGCCCAGTTCCGATTGTTTCCCGTTGTCCCCCTTTTTATATTTCTTCTTAAAATATTATTTAAGTATTCTTCTTTATTTAGTTCGTTGAATTAGAAATTTGTCTAAAAGAATTAAACTTTGTAATATTTTTTGTTTTTTTTCATCTTCTAAATGAATTTGACTGAAGTATTTATTAACTATGTTTTCTGAAATGGGAAAGTGGTCGTCCAAATTTTCGACACCACTATGACTGGTTGCCATTTCAGAAATATTTTGTTGTACGATATTTATTTCCTGTTTCCGTGGTTTTATATGAGCAAATATTTTCATTCGTTCTATAGTTTCTACAGACAGAGATGGTAAGGACGTATACTTCGTTTTATTGATTGTCTATTTGTATTAAATTCGACAGTGTTTATCTCAATTTCCGAGTTGATGCGACTTAGAAATTCTGCAACCTTATTTTCCTTCCCTTTGACGTATTCGATATCAAAATCGTATTCGTTAAAGGTTAGGTTGTATTCTCCATCGTTGTAATTTTGCGTTAGGTTCTTTGAGGGAATTGAGCAAAACTAATGGTCGATGTTCAGTTTTAATTAAGAATTTTAAACCAATACAAGTAGGGTCTAAAGGATTTAGTTGCCCATATTATGGCCAATATTTCCTTTTCTATCCTTTTCTATTTAAACTTTTAATTTATTTGCATGTTTTGGGGAGTTTTAAGTTTTTAATAACTTCAATTTTTTTGTTGTTCGGTTTAATACCTTCTTGTGTTAAAATATGTCCTAAATATTCCGTTGATTTTGCAAAAAAATTGCATTTGTCGATCTGAATTTTTAAGTTATACTCCGTTAATTTTTTAAAAATTTCTGTTATTGCTTCAACATGCTCTTGAAGAGATGTTGAAAATATCAAGATATTGAGAATGTCGTCAAGATAGACGACGCAAACTTTATTTATCTGATTTCTTAGTACAAAATTAATCATCCTTTGAAAAGTAGCAGGTGCGTTTTTGAGCTCAACCGACATTCGTTTGAATTTAAAATGGTCCTGTGGTGTGGAAAACGCGATCTTTGTCCTATCTTTTTTGTCCACTAATATTTGATGGAAGCCCTTAGCGAGATCTAAGGTTGAAAAATATAAGGGAACTTATCGTATACGGTAATTTCGTTTAGTTTGCGGTAGTCTATTACTATCTGCCATTTTTGTTTCCCTGCATTATCGATTTTTTTGGGGACAACCTATATAGGACTGTTGTATGGACTATTAGAGACTGTTATAATGTCCTCGTTTAACATTTCTTCGATTTGTTTGTTGACTTCCTCTTCATGAACCTTAGGAAATCTGTACATTTTGCTATAATATTGGTTGGAAATTTGTTGTTATAATTTGGTATTTTACACCGCTAACACAAGTTAAATTATCACCTTCTTTAAAAAAGAATTTTGATTTTTTTGTAGAATTTTTCTTAGAAAACTTTGCTCTTCTTTGTTTAGAAGACTGTTTTTTAGTTTTTGAAATAAGAAATGGTGAATGAAAATTTTCGACAGGACAGGTTTTGTCGTGTCCATTGGTTCGATGTATCTATTTCTAAAACTACCTGAATTACCATTTGCTCTGTAATTACCACTATAACGAGTTTGATTAGAATTAAAGTTGAACAGCTATTATAAGGAATGTTATTATTAAAAAAATTATGGTTGTTATTTGTAAAATTTCGGTAATTAGTCTTTCGAGTTCTTGTCATGTGAAGCAATGGGATTGAACTCATTAGGTTTAGAAGGATCTAATGAATACTCTAAGTTTAACTAATCTAATATTACGTTTAATTTATTATAAATTTGACTTACATTTTTGTTGTTATTAACTTGATCTGCTTGCTACTAAAGTTTCAAATATGACTTCGTTACTCCGAAATTTTTAATTGGTTGGGTTTTTACTTGGTTGCAAGTGGGTTCTGGAATCTCCTCATAGAAACGGCAGCTTCCCCTTGTATTTTTGAAAACAGAATTCTGCTTACGTATGCTGGACCAACGTCATTGTCGATTACGAGTTATATTAACGTCTTTACCTCGTTGATAAATGAGAATAGGGAGTAAGAGTCGTTCCCCGTAAATGGAGGAACAGAATGAGCTTCTTTAATGATGTCATTGAAACTAAGTGCCATTTTTTCACTATTTGCCAGTTTATATATGTTATTGTTTATTAATTAAGAGTTATTAAAACCTGCACTTTAATAAATTTTATGTTTTTTTTTTTTTTTTTATACCGATAATAACGTTAGAGAATGTTCACTGCAACGTTACGATGTCTTATTTATAAAACAAATTCCACTATCTTTTATTATCTATTACAGTGTCAGTATTCTACCAGCTGCGCCAGAAATAAAACAGGTGTGATAAAAAAAAATATAATTATTTTTATTCTCTTAATTTTTTTTAACTAATACAAAAAATATATATATTTGGATTTTTTACAATCTCGTCTCGATTAAATAAAACCCCTAACACTTTATTTAATGTTAACTTCGAGGTTTATCGGTTTATAAATTTTAATTTAAATTTATTAGTTCCTTTATTAGGAAAAGACAAGACTGAACTTTTAGTGCCAATAATTGGTCATTTTATATTATTATTTTGTCAAGTCAGCAAAAGTCTTTAAAAATTAATTTAGTTAATTTTTGAATTACTTTAAGTAAAACACGTTTAAATTTTTTCCATTTAGAATTTTTTCAAAAAGAGATTTGAACGGACAGACATACATAGCTAGATCGATTTACTTTTCGGTTTTCAAAAACTGATTAATTATTGAAACAAATATTTTTCTCGTAATGACTAAAGTTGAAAAAAAATTTCCACCATTCCGTTAAATAAGCCTGGGATGGTAGTATGTACAAGTACAAGACACTAACGTCACAAAAATTTTTTTGTAGCTTGCTTATTCAAAGATTTCTCATTACCTGTTGTTTTATTGTAAAAAATTTTAAATTTACAAATAAGAAAGAAAAGAAGTATAAGTTAAAAAAAAAAATGTAAGTAAATTGTAGATTATTAAAATCACATAATATAAAATGCTTATATATTTAACCATTTCTAAAACCTATTTAAAAGACTTTTTGGTTTAATCTAAAAATTTCTTTAAATCTTAAACAAAAAAAAATTTAATAAGAATCACCGATTTACATTTTAAATTGAGCATACATTTAAAAACGGGTGCACTATGAAATACTAAGCCAACCCTGATAACTTCTTTTTTACTGAATTTAATATGAATATTTCAATAATTCATTGAAAGTTTTCTTACGTCCTTTCAGCACTTTTCAGTACTTTTTCAGTAGTGAATGCAAGTAGCTTTTTAAGTACTTTTTAGTGGTTAATGGAAGTAGTTTTCAGCACTTTTTCGGTGGTGAGCAGAAGACGTTTTACAGTACTTTTTCAGCGGTGAATGGAAGAAGTTCTTTTATCATAGTTTTCAATACTTTTTTAGTTGTGAACATAAGTAGTTCTCAGTTCTACTTCAGTAAAAAACTAATATTAATTTTACTATTTGCTAAAAATTATTAGAAATATTAAACAAAACAGGTACCACCTACAGCATAAATAATTATAATAACAACTTCCGCCATTGTACATGAAAACTAAAATATTAAAATTTATTCTTTGACGGACTGACATTTATTTCAAAGATCCTAACATTAAATTTATATTCTATTTTCGGCTGGAATTAATAACAATTCGAGCTAAATATGCTTCTCTATATATTATATATGGATAGGTAATAAGAAAATATTGGAGTTCATTCTGACTTTAGATTCTTTGCCGCACAGCACAGCTTCAGCTGAATGAAAATTTCACATTTCCTGATTTGAATTTTACCAAAACTAATTTGCGAAATCGTCTTAGTATTAAAAATGTTGAAAGTTCAATATTTTGAAAAGAGTTGCATTGTGATGTATTAGAATGTTGTTTATAAAGATGAAAATGGCGTTTATAAAGTAAAATAAAATAACGTTGAAAAAAAGCACTAAAGGCTTATATTTTTTAAAGAAATTAATTTTAAATTTTAAGTACGTACAAACAACGAAGAACGAACAATTTACCTAAAAGTGACAACAATGCGTACAATTATACATAAAAGTTTCCCAAAAATTTTATAGTTAAACGGACTGTAATATTTTAGTGTTTTTTTTTTATATTGCATTTGAAACTGCAATAAATTTTAATATTAAAAGTTCGGAACAATATCAGTATATCAACATCATATTGTGTTGAAAACATTAAAATTGATTGATGACAACGTTTCGAGCGGGCGGTATCAGAGAGTTGAATTACTCGTTTAAATTTTAGAATATCAAGTTAATATTAATTTTGTTGTTTCCGTCCGCTTATGAAAATTTTATTATAAGAAAATTATTATACCAAAAATTGCACACATAGATTTTACTACGGTGTTCAGAGACTCATAAGACGTATTTTGTAATAATTTCTGTAGAGTATTCACAGTATATAATTGTATTTGCATATTTATATTGTAGTATAAATACATTTATAAATAATGTATAGTTGATATTTATCATGTAATATTTTTAATATATTTGTTCAGGAAATTATTTTTTAAGCGGAATAAAAACTATTTTATTTATATTTTTTAAAAACAAAAAAATAAAAAAAAATAAAATAAAAAAAAATGTTTTAAATTTAAATTTCTATAAATGTTTACGAATTAGTTCATTTCAGTTTTTAAAACTCACTTTTATATAAATATTAAAACAATTTTCAATTAAATGTGTTTTGTTGGATGTGTTTTGATATTACAAATTAAGACTCTGCTTCACGGGAGCGTCTCTGTAGTAAGTTTTCATTTTTTTCAGTGAAAATGTAAATCTTTGGTTTTAACAAACATATTGTTCAATATTCTTCAATAATATAAAATAAAATTCCACAAATTATTGAACGGGAAATATGATTCATTAATAAAGTTTGATATAGATTTAGCGTTACCACCTTTTCAGAATCTTCATGTAGGGAAAAAAAAATTAAAAAAATCTTATTTTTTATAACAATTTTAATTCAGTACTTTTTTTTACAAAATAAACATAAAAAACAAAAAAAAAGCAAATAAAAATTAAGAAACTAATTCATGACTAGAGTAGAAAGGCATTTTATATTCAAAAATTCAATTATATATTTAGTAATTTAGTTTTTAAAAGTATACCTTTCATTACTTTTTGCCATTTTAATAATTTTTTCTTCATTTTTTATTATATTGAAAAATTCCTAACAAGATCTTTTTTCATTAAAAAATATTATAAGCTCTGACTTAATTAAGTTTGTTGAGCATCTGTTTCTTTCGTTACTCCATTTGGAATTCATTACGGAAAATACGCGTTCTAAAAAAGCACTGCTTGCCGGAATACTTAATAAAAACGAAATTATAATGAAGAGATTTTTACTATCGTCGAAATATTCAAATATTTTTACATACTTTTCGTTAGTGTTTGGCAATTTTTCCAAGTTCAAAAGGTTTATATTTTTTTCGATAAGACATACTTCTTGAAATAATTTATTAATATTCAGGTCAGTAAGTATATTTTTCAAATTTAAAGTTTCAAACACGTTAAGGATATTCTCGAATTTTAAAAAGTTATCTTTTAATGAAATTTTACTCAATTTACAAAGCCATGATTCTTCAGAAAAAACAAATCTCTTTTTCTAAATAAGTTTTCGTTGTTATAATAAAATTAATAAAATCGTCTACAATTAATTTATCACCATTTTTGTTATTATTTTGTTCTAGTAGTTTTAGTACTTTGTATCCAAAAAAGTTTTTTGTAATCATATCATCCAGACTGTCAACGAATTCGGTAAATATTTCGTATACATTCATTGCTGTACAATTATTGGATTCAAGTCTTTTGGTTGTTTCTGAGTAAATTTGAAGTATGTAAGATAAAAATTCTAAGTACATTTCAATTTTCGGTGGTATAGTTTGGTTTTTTATTTGCAAAGCTTGTTGAATTTGCTTTGGCATATCTTCGCTCAAGAAATAAGATTTAAGTCCTGGCCAATTACTGATGATTCTATTAATGGCAGGTAAGAGAGATAACCATCTGGTTGTAACGTGGCGAAGAATTTCTTTAAATTCTACATCGGCATTTTCACAAAACTCCACTAATATTTCACGGAAAAATGAGAGTATATTTTTAATATAATATTTTCAACATCAATATTAAGATTATCTAATGATTATTTCAGAGCATTGTACAAAATATGAGCGTGACAATTGGCTTTTAAAATTTTATCATTTGAATTTTTTAAATGAGTGAACAAGGACTTATTTTTTCCCAAAATTAGAATTTGTGTTGTCTGCGCTTAAGCAGACTACATTATTTATATTCAAATTTACCTTATCCAATACAGTTTTAACCATATTAAATATACCTGCTGCTGTTTCATCTGGGTGTTCTATAAAGTCTATTATTTTGTTTTGAATACCTGTTTTATCAAAATATTGGATACAAATAGGAAAGAGTTTTCTATTTTTTCTATTCGACGCAGCTGTTTGTATCCCAAAAAAGATGTTGTTGGATTTTAAATTCGAAATTAAATTTTGTATTATAAAAGGTGCCAAAACATTTTCAACTATCATTGTACTTTTTGTACGGCCACAAGCTATTTTTTTTGCAATGCTTAAGTCATGAAATGTTATTTTTGATAACTTTAAATTACAATCTAACGAGTTATATGACAAATTGTGTTTTACGCTGTGAAATATATTAACAATTTCAGTGATACAGACATCGTGTTCCTGTGAAGTATTTTTTATTGGAAAAAATGTATTTAATAGTTGACAAGATGTCGTAGCTTGTAAATTTTTCTGGTGAACTTTTCCATTTTCGTGGATGCGAAGCGCCGAATATCCTTTATATTCTATAGAAAAATCAGTGCGGCATAGAGTGCAATGCGCTTTGGCCGTTGGAAAACCGTCAACAACTTTTGTTAACCAGGAATATTCCTTTAACCATTCGGATTTAAAGGAGCATAGTCGTTTTCTTTTCGCTTCTCGAGATGTAGTAGATGTAATTTCAATTTCGTTATTGTTGTTAGAATCCTCAGACATTACGTTATTGGATAAAAAAAATTTACTTCATTTACTTTTTTATACAATATATATTACATTTTTTGCTTCCACGATAAACAAAATAAATATGACGTTTGTCATGTCAAGGCAAAAGTGAAATGTCAAAATTAAAATTTGTAATGCTGGAGATACAATAAACGCCAAACGAAACCAATCGTAATAAACACCAAACGAAAGCTGCAGGCGGCACGGGTTTAAACTAATTTAAATTAAATTAAATTTTTCAAAAAACTATTTTTGGTAAATGGAGGACAATTTAACTACAATGGAGGACAGAGGACAATACATCAAAATGGAGGACTGTCCTCCACAAAGGAGGACGGGTGGCAACGCTATATAGAATACAAAAATAGAATACAATAAAAAAAATAATTATATTTTTAAAATTAAAGAGCGAAAACGAAAAAAAAAATAAATACAAATATACAAAAACCCCTAACTATAATAGTCATATGATGCCATATGATATCATATGATTTTGTACGATTATATGACTTTCCATTTAACTAACTATAATAATCATAACCATCATTCGATATCATTAAGAAATCATTCGTCAAGTCATAGGCATGCGAAACGAAGCGTACATATCATATAATATCATATATACTCGTACAAGCAAACTAAATTGAAAATAAACTAAAAATAACTTAAACTAAATGTTAAAAGAATTAAAAAATTTCAAAATCAAACATAACAAGGTAAATACATAAATTTTTAATAATTAAATGTTTATGTTTTACATTTTCGCGTATGGTTTGGTTTTGACTATTATAGTTAGGGTTATGATTTTGTATATCATATGTAATCATATCGAACATTTATCGATGGTTCATATGACATCATATGTCTATTATAGTTAGGGGTAAATTCGTAGTCTGGCCGTATAAAAAGTATCGCGTCTATATAAATCTACACAACATGAGGAATCCAGATGAAATCTATCAGCAGTTTTACGGTTAGATCACCGGATTTATTTACATTTAGAAATCATGGAGAAGGGTCTTAGTGGTTGTGTCGTTTTGAAAGATTGCTTCAAGATTCGACTAATCTTCATCAAAACAAATAAATACTTTAATTTATCTAATGAGAAATCAAGCCGATAACATCTTTTTGTCATTTACACTATCCACATCAGAAAAAAAATTTAAAGTAAAAATAGAAAATGTTTATGGCGTGGTTCTAATAACATTCACATAAACCAAAAAACTGTCCAGTAAAAGGAAGAAAATACAATAAGTGTGGTAAACTAAATCATTTTTCTCTGTTTATCCAACAACAATAAAGATAAAAAATTTGCTATGAACTAAATCAACAATTCAAATGAAAAATCTAAAGTCAAAATTAGATAATCACAGTAATTTTTTGGGCGTGTAATAACATTAGAGAATTGTAGTAGTTTTGGGGTAATTTGCGGAATGAAATTTTCTTATAGTATAATTTTTGATAAATCATGATAAACATAATCTATTGTACGTAATTCTCGGCCAATTTTGAGAAAAGTTGAAATATAATTTGTGGTTCCGAATTTTGCAGTATTCATTAAAAATCTTATTTTATTTAAATATTCAGGTCAATCGTGAGTGTCAGTTATCACATATGTGATAATTGACAAAATTTATCAAAAATGGTATCGCGAAGTAAAATTGATAAAGTTTGTGATAAAAATTTACTATTGTGAATTGTGATAAATTGAAGTTTGAGACATTTAAAAAAAAAAAAATTATTTTGTACTTTGGGTTTAATTTGAATATAAAAATTAGATAAATATTATACAAATTTTAAAGTCAAAATTATTTAAAAAGTTTCTATTTGCTGTGGTTTTAATCAAAAGAATTGGAAAAATGTCTTCAATGGAGCTTTTTTATTCGTCAGAAGAAGAAGAAGAAGTAGTCGATTTACAAAGGATACGAAGAAATTTGAGAGATAATTCTAACCCGATGGAGGAACAAATCTGCATTTCATGACGTATTACAAAGTATTGAGGTGAATTTGAGGCTTAATATAAGGCAACGAGCGGTGCCAAATATTATAAAACTTGCAACTGCATTAAGGTTTTTTGCACACGGCAACTACCAAACTAGCGTAGGAAATGATTTTAATATTGGGCTTGCTCAATCAACAGTATCTGAAATATTTAAAGTAAAATATATATGTGTACTACATGTAAAAAATTAAATAAATAAAAATGTATTTTAATAGGACGTATTTAATGCATTGGAATCAACCATTTGCACTAAGTGGATAAATAGCCAATATACGGATGAGGATCAGCGTCGGGCCGTACTTTATTTTTATGAAAAATGCCGTATTCCAAATATTACAGGATGTGCGGACGGTACGCACATTAGAATTATAGGTCCTAATAGGGAAATAAGGCATTTGAAAAAAAAAACAATTTTATTTACTACTTACATTTTTTATAAAAGCAATAAAATTCTTAAAATTTTTCTTAAAATTTCCTTTTATTTAACAAATTTTGAATTATCACATTCAAATTAGCAGTTGATAAAATAAACAGTCAATTGTCACATATTTGAAACTTCACGATACCAAATTATCACATGACAGTTGACTAAATTCACAATAGACACAATTTTTTCATGCAATTGACACTGGCGATGAGGTTAATGAAAATTTGTGACAGTAATCACAAATTGTGATAATTGACTTGTGATAATTGACACTCACGATTGACCTGATTATTTTATTTTATTTATGGTAAAGATTCTGCCTAGATTGTGTATGGTCAAAAATAAGATTGAGAGTTTTGTTTTTAAAGCACGTTTTTCTGTTCCTCGGGGCTAGTTTCAGAATGATAAACTGGAGTATTGACATGTTGAATACTCATGCAATACACAAACTGTTGCATAATCGATACATAAATTGAACACCATTGTCATTTATTAATTGTCTTGGCGAACCATAGCGAACAACTATTTCATTAAATCGAGTATTTGTACAGTTTTCAGCAGTAGCATCTTTTAACGGTAATAATTCAACCCATCTGGTAGCCAAATCTTCAATAAGAAAGATGAACTGGCGATTATGTCAAAACGTTGATTGGTTGCTGGCTGGTTTTAATAATCCACACGGTTTAAAGTTATTGGATTTGTAGCAATCGACACAATTACCGTGTGTTGAGTGATTAGCTTCCTCATTCCAGGCCAATAATAACTTGACACGATTCGGGAAATCGTTCGCTCAATGCCATAGTGACTAGCAATAGAATTGTTATGATATATAATGTGTTGTCCGTTGTCAGCGTAATTTTTTTGCTAAATGTCTTCCTAATTGTTTTCAAAATCTTCTATTATTTTCGTAAGTTCACCTTTTAGTTGAGCATCACGTATGTCTTTAGCACCTCTCTTTGGTAAATCGATTTCTTGATTACACACAATGCAAGTGGTAATTTTGTGATATAATTTATTTTCTTCATTGCATGGTGGTCCGGATTGCTATAATATTTATTCTACCAGGAATATAGCTAGTCTATCTGTTGGTGATTTAAGTGCCATAAGCCATTTTAACATATTATCTGTTAATAATATAACTTCTGATCATTCAATATATGCTAGGAAAAAAGCCCGAACAATTGCTAACGCTTCGCGTTCAGTAGTAAAATAATTCTGTTCGGCTTCAGTGAGTAAGCGAGAAACATATTCGATATGATATTCTAAATATTTTTTCCAACTGAACCAGAACTACTCCGATAGCATAGTTGCTTGCATCTGTTTTTAAGAAAAAAAGTTCATCTATTTTTGCTTGTGTTTTCTGATTTTCTTTAATTCGCTTTTTCCTACACTCACTGAACAAATTTATTAACTTTATTCTTAGGCACAGCTTTTTAAATATCGATATTCAGTAAACCGTAAAGGAGGTCTATCATCATGGATTTTGAATGTTGTGGACTTTTTGATATAAATGCTCTCTTTTCCCGAATAAAAGTATCTGTTTTTTAAATATTTTGTCTATCGGTGAGTCCAATAGAAATGCAAGTTTAGCTGATGCGAATGTACGAGAAGAGCATCTTTTAGTTGAATATAATTTTCAATTCCTGCTTTAATACCTTACCACCATTTAACAGTATAATCCTCAAATAATATTGGAAGAGCTTCTATCGCCTCCTCATTAGAAATATTGTTGACCGTTTTAAAGATTGTCACGGTAATGATAAGTTCTTCTAATTTTATTGAATTACGTTCTATTTTAAAGTGTAGTGCGCACATACCTTAATTTGTTTCAAACTTGTGGTTTGCTGCTGAGTTTATCGTTACAAAACTGCTTGAACTGGTCTCGTGTAAAGTTAATCATTTAGCTTCTTGTTGTACGTATTATTGGAGACTTATTGAAAAACAAAAAGACTCTAAAAAGTTGGAGTTTTAATGGTATTCTGTTCTGCTACTTTGATTTGTCTTTATAATAAATGTTTTTTGCTTTTATTATCTTATTTTTAAACATTTTTGGTAATGGTTAACGTAAAAGAAATAATTGCAAATATGCTATTTAAAAGCCGCAGTATTTACTTTTATTATTTCCAAAATTTACTTTATAACCATAAATGCTTTGAATTCTTAAGATGATTGATAATTGTTTAACACAAACTTTATAATATAAAATTTAGCTTACACTAATTTTGTTTACAAAGTTATATGTTTACAAGTATTTAGCTTACAAATATTTAGTACAATGTAAACAATTATTTCAAATAGTTTGTAGATTGAACAGGTAGTTTGCAAATTTGTTCATTAGATCTACTTCTTCAATGGAACTGGAAATGTAGTTCCTTTGTCAATATCTACTTCATCGTTCCCTCCTTTAAATTTTTTGACTAAATTATATGCTTCTTTCTGGTATACCAAATTTTGTTTTAAGAGACTGTGTCTTGCATTTTCTTTTGCCTTTGACCAAATATTTATTATTATTTATTAAAGATCTGTATATTCACTAATACAATTATACAAATTAGAGAGCTGGCAGTTGAGGGTCTTCGGGTTTTTTTTTGTTTTTAATATTATTTTTACATTATATGTTTACAATTTATTCTTCCTTAGCATTTTTATCTTGTATTTTGTATTAGTTAGTATGGATGTGATGAGATAAAAGATGCAATTGAGTTAAATTTTCAAAAATAAATATTGACTTTAAGTTTTTTTAAAAAGTTAACGGAAGTTGTGACGTTGTAAGCTGGAACTTCTTTAAGAAAACTCTGTAGTGCTTGTATATTTCTTGCTTCCTTATATTATCGATGAAGAGATTTTATAATTACTTTTGATTCATAAAATAAATTTTCAGATTTGCCATTAAGGTTACTGTGATCGGATTGTAAACCTGTATCTAAGGGACCGTTATAACATTTGCTTTCGATTTTGTACTCTTAATTCGATTAAACTCTTATAGATATAGTATATAAAAGAATTATTTATTTACTTACTGGGAAGTATTGGTGGGCATTTATTTACTTACGTGGAATTATTATAACAATTATTATTTGTACAATAAATTACGTGGAATTATTTGTGTTGATGTACTAAAGTCGGCCGGCCGAATGAATTTGTCTGAATTTTAACGCACTTTTCTTCACTTAACGTCGTGCAATCACTTTATTAAATATTACACATTTGAGTAGAATTAGACATAATTCGTTAATTTCCCAAACTTAATTCAGTAAGCACAAGATCTATACTACACAAGTATATATTATATATATGGCAAGAAAACTAAATCTGCACAATTTCGGTCAGTGTATGAAAATGTTATTTATAATTTGCTACGAACCCAAAACAAAATCGAATCATAGCACAGACGGCTTTGTTGTTTGATTGGGAAATACAACACGACCATTTGCCATCTACTTGATAATATAAAAAAGGAACAAATGGTAGTCGAAACGACAATTGTAAAACTTAACACAGGCGAATAACAAACTGGCCAACAAAAAATTAATATCTTAAAAATACATGCACCACTTTGTCATTAATTTGAATATTGTAGACTGAATTTTGTCTTAAGTATAAATTTCATTTATGTTAATTATTTAAACTTATGAAGTATTTTATAGATTTTAGTTTAATTTTCTAAGTAATTTATTTCAAGAGTTAATTTTTTTTTTTTTTTCATTTTTGTTATTTTTGTTTTGACTTTGAATTGTTATTAATTTTTCTGTTTCAGTTAATTATGTGAATTAAAAAATTTTAATTTTGAGGAAATATCTAAAACGTTTTTTTTTTACCATTCTGGAATTTGTCTTTTCTGGATTTTGTCTTTTCAAGACTAGATATTTTCTGGATATTGTCTTTTCCGGAGTTGGTCTTTTCTGGATTTTTTTGAAAGGTCTGGATTTTGTCCTCGCTGGATTGTGACATTTGAGATTTCAGTCCGCTCCCAAATTATTATCTAATAGTGAAATTTGGTGAAACAATGTAAAATTAGAATTAAGATGTATGAACTTTCTTGTATTATTCGAAAATATTTTCAAGTTATTTTTGAGAGTTTAGCATTTTGTTTTCTAAAGGCAAAATGAATCATACATATTGCAAGAAAACTGTGAATCATATTTTCTTTAAATTTATCGCAATGTTCGTATTCTTCTTCCTCCAGCTTTCGAAAAATTTGTTGCAATATCTGTGCCAGCTGTCCTATTAATTTTTTCAAATACTGAATATAATTTTCAATTTAGATCCAATGATCTTGCATGTCTAGAAAATTACGATGGAGTGAATAAATAAATTTTTTTAACAAAATATTGACTTCCGTTTTGAAAAAATTTCGTTTTAAATTTCCTTTTGATAATAAACTCAACATTTTTTTCCTTAATCTACCAGGTATATTGGATCTACTGGCAATTGTGTTGCCATTTTATTTTCTGCAAGCTACAAAGCTATTTTATTATTTAAAAATTCTGTTTTATAGTGAGCGATATATTTTTTCAAAGTAAATTATTTATCAGTGCGTAGAATTGAAGAATTTCGTTCAAACGAAATTCTTCTTTCAATAAATATACCCTTTTGACAACAATTAGGTCAAATTAAATATTTTATTTAATAATTTTATAGAAATAATTGTGTAAATAAATTGAAATAAAACTAAAAAGTATAAAATAAAAAAAAATATTTTTTTGGTGTCTTTATGATAAGTTTTTGAAAATTTTAAATTGATATCTTTATCGGAGTACACAAATAAAAACAAACGTTAAGCGACAAAACTGTTTTTATTGTTTTATTTGTTTAATCCCTATATCAAAGTGTCTTACTATTAAAATAATTCAATAAATTGATAATAAATTATAATTTTAGATATTATTATATTTTATAAATCAATTAACAATTACTTAACATTAAAGTTTAGACTCCTTGCACCTTAATCCGTTGTAAAATCGGAGATCGATGAAAGATTTCTAATTTCAAAAAAATATTTGCCTGCTAACGGTCTATCATCACTAACGTTTAGTTGTGGAATCAGTTTAGGAACAGTTATAAAATTTTCACTGTTTCCAGAAATATTTTTTCTTTTTTGAAGAAGAACATCATGTTTAATTTTTTTTTCAACTTTCGGCAGCTCATTGCGACATCATTGTAACATTTTTTTTTCATTAAGAATTATTAAAACTAGAATAATATAAACTATAACCGTGTATTAAAACTAGAGTAACGGATGTAATTTATGATAATGGCGGTCAATCTTAGTACTATAATAATAATCTTTAGTAATTTTAAAGGTACTACACTAACATTAGGGGAATTTTATTCTTAAATAAGAATTCTGTGTAAAATATCCGTTTTCTTGTTTGGAATTTGTACTTACAATAATTATTCTTGAATAAAAAGTCTTTGTAATATAAAACTTTTCGTTTTTTGAGTTTGCTTTGAAACAAAATTCATTTTAGCAGAGAAACAAATGTGACATTTTGACAATATAATGTTATGTTTATTTTCCAGTGGAATAGCAAATGCAGAAAAATGTACTAAATCAAAACTTTCGACAGTGTGAGTATACACAAGCCGTGCACAATACATTTACAAATCGTTCGTTTGTTCCGACTGAAATGTCAAAAAGTACTTTCAAAAAGTAAATAAAGATGTACTACAATACATTAAAAGAACAAAATACATATTTTTTAATATAATAACATATTTCTTAATAAAATTAATTTTTTTTTACCAAAACATACCCTATTATTCATTTTTATTCTCATTTTTTACATGTTTATTCAAATATTTCTCTTTTTTTTATCAAATTTGCTCATTTTTATTCAAATTTGCTCATACTGTTACCCACAAGGTGACAGCCTTGGCTTACACAATTTATTATAAGAGAGTGACAGCCCTGACTTTTATATAATTTTTACATCAAAAAATTATGATGATGTTGTTTTTTTGTGTAATAATATACACTGTACACAATTATACCAAATACAACCATACATTTTACAACAATTTAATTATATAATTTTAAGGAATAAATCCCTGCTATTCGACTATGTTTGCCTGGTATAAAATAAAATTTTAAAATTCAAAATTTAGTTTTTAATTGGAATTTTTTGATTTTTTCTTTTTGTTTTTATTGCCTACGTTCCTAATTATCAATAAAAAAAGAAGTAGTATATTTATTGTTGATACATTTTAATATTTTATTTTAAATCACTAATAGATTATCTCCTAGATAGAATATAATTTTTGATTTTTTCTCTATTTATTTTAATTTAATTTTTATATTTAAAATAATTTTTCGTGTGGGCATTTTTCTATGTGGGCATTTGTCTATGTGCGCATTATTCCTTGTGCGCATTATTCTGTGTGGGCATTAATCGTGTGCGCAATATTATCTGGGGGCAATTTTCTGTGAGCAATTTTCGTGTGGGCAACAATGATGCCAGACCGTTTCAACTGAAAATCTTGAAATTTTTCATAAAAAATCTTGAAAATCTTGATATTTTCTAACAGAAATCTTGAAAAAATCTTGAAAACATTATATTTAAAAATCCCTTCATGTTTTGTTATATTTCAATTTTGAAGTAGTTTTTAATCATTTAATTCAATTAATAAACAAATAAACAGAACTTCAAATAAAAATTTATTAAACAAAATATAAAATAAAACTATAAAATTCATTTAATTACAACAAAAAACTAATAATTAAAACAAAAAAATAACGATTCTTTAACAATACAAAACAACAAAATACATATATAAACTTAAATATAATATTATGTAAAACAGCTAATCACAAATGAAGCATAATAAACAATAAATTAATAAAACTTTAAGGTTCGTCATTTTCTGTTTCTGTGGCAATGGCATACATTTCTTTACTATTAAATCTATTTATCATAGAGGTTGTTGCTTTTAAATTGAAACAAGACTGCATATTTAAACTTAAGTAATCTTTTGTCAATAAAAGTCCGTTTAACATTCCTTCAGATAATCTATTCCTGGTTTTAGTTTTATTTAAGTTAATCTGAGAAAAGGTTCGCTCTACATTAGCAGAGGAATTTGGTAAAGTTAGCAATTCAAATACAAATTTAGAAAGAGTGGGAAATGCTTCAGCATCTGATCTTCTTTCCGTTTTTACTATTTTTCGCCAAAAAGTTTCGACATTTACATTTTTTTCAAAATTATAAATTGAAAAATCTACGTTTCTTAATTCGCGCCATTCTGAATCTAATAATATAATTTCATTCTTCGAAATTAAATTTGGGAATAAAACAGCAAGTTGAACAATTGATTGACATTTCCGAGACATTACATTTTCTGGATCAATATATGAGCATTGTTTTAAAAGATTGTCATTCAAATCAAACCTTTTTAAAATTTGTGCAACAAGTTCTTTATAAAAATTTCTGCAGTTAATTTTAAAATTTAGTATTTCATTTTCTGGAATATTTGATTCTGTCAGTGATATAGTCACAGCCGAACCTAAATATATGTCTTTTAAATGTAAAAAATGTTGGTCATTTTCAAATTCAATTTGTGAAAGTATGGTTTTGTCAATATATTCTCGATTTAAATAATTATCTAAAATATTTTTCAAAAGTCTTTCTAAAGCGTTTTGTAATTTATGTATTTGTGGTGATTCACTTTGAAAAAGTCTGTTTAAATGATTTATTAAAGGCAATATGTATGAAAGAAATTCGTAATAAAGTTTATTTATAGGATTTAAAAGTTTATTTAGTATATGTTCAGCATTTTCAAGATGGTCTACATTTACCGCAAAACTAAAGAATATTTTCAAACTCTCGTACAATTCTAATATTCTTTGCACAACTTTTTCTAAAGCAAGCCATCGGGTTTGCGCGTTTGGTAAAATTTTTCTTGGCTTTAACTCTAAAAGTTTTTGGATATCATTAAATTGATCACTTCTTTTTGGGCTATTTGAAATGTAATTGTAAATATCTCGCGTTAATTGTTCAACACTTTTTGGTAATTTCATACACGCATAAGATGAAGCTAAATTTATCGAGTGACAAACGCATTTGAAAACAACTAAATTAGGTATATCATCTTTTAAAAGCTTTGATACTGAATGTCGTGATCCAGTCATTACTGATGCTCCATCAGCAGCAAAACCTATTAAGTTTTTTTTATAATCAAATTTTTTTTACAAACCTTACAAAACGCCTTTTCTTGTTTTTCAACAAGCCACATTTTAAATAAAGGATCTTCTATCCATGATTTCACAAATTTGTTACATCGTTTACGTTTTTGTGAAGTTCTTTTGTTATTATCCGATATGATGTTAATGTTATCATTTACTATTAAAAAAATTATTTTTAATTAACCAAACAATAAATATTTTAAAATTTACCTTTATTAAAAAAATTTCTTTTCATTTTCAAAAATTCGAAAAATGTTTTGTTGTTTTTAATTTAAATTCAAACAGAAACAAGTGAAGTGACATTGACATTTAAAATAGAATAATCAGGGTTTCCGTTTTAATTTTAGTTTAAAACCAAATGACATTTAAAATAGAAATTTGTATAGGGTTAGCAAAAGAATAATAAAGTAGAGTGCAATACTGCAATATGAAACTTATGTTATTAGTACATAACATAAGAATATTTTACATAAAAACAAAAAATCTTGAAAAATCTTGAAGTAATACGAAATCTTGACAAAATCTTGATGTATGAAAAATTAACACCAAAAATCTTGAAAATCAAGATAAATCTTGTAATCTGGCATCACTGGTGGGCAATAATCATAGAATCGTCAATTGGTTTATTTTTCGTCCTGTAAGTTAGTGATATATTTATATTAGAAATCTGACCATAAATTTATAAGAATTGCATTGTTCAATGGTTAGCGAAGTGGCTGATTGTAATAGATCTGAGTTCGATCTTCCTTAAAGGTAAAATTTTTTTTTGTTTTTTTTTCTGTATGTGTATATTAGAATCGAAGCATAATCTACGTAATACAAAATGTAACGCTTACGAAATGATTTTATTAATTTGTGTTGAAACGCAATATATGTATGTATATAAATTATAGTATAATGTGTCTAATTGTAAGTTTATTTGTATTTTGTAAGATAATAATCTTATATGAATAAGCGAGTGCGTATATTGTTTTTGGTGTATATACAAATGTAAGCAACCAATATTTAAGTGAATATTTTTTATTAATGACATTAATATTTCTAATTACGTTTTCAACCATGTTAGTGTTATATTATTACTATTATTAGCTAATACCCAGTGCGCGTTGCTGCGCCTCAATTGAGGTTTAATTGAAGTTAATGTTACTGCAAAAAGTTACACAAAAATTACACAAAGTTTACACATGTTAATTTTAAAATGTATGTAAGCAATCTTTTTAAAACGATTTTTCTAGGATTATTCTAGTAATTTTTGAAACTTTCTGTAATTTAAAGCAGTAGAAACTACTTTCCAAAATTTGACGTAATTTACTTCCAAAAAATTTTTTTGACCAATCGTAGGACCGACTGTTAACAGACTCAACTCCATTTCAAGTTGCTTCACACATATAAAATTTGGTTGTGGGTTAATGCAACTCAATAAAATTTTTTTTGGTCTTTCTTTTTAGCCAAAGCAGAATTTCATAAAATCGGACAAAATTTGGAACCAAAATTTTTTTTGATCAACCATCGGCCCTACATGGGTTAACAAATTCCAAAACTGTTAATAGTGTCAACTCAATTCTTAAGGAGCATCACGTATACAAAATTTTAAGTCAATTGGTCAAATTGTTTCGAATTTAGAGTAAAGTATTGTAAAAACCTATAAAAAGGTGTTGGGCCGCAATGGGTTAATGGAACTCAACCAAAATTTTTTTGGATTTTCTTTTAAGCCAAAGCAGAATTTCGTAAAATCGGACAAAATTTGGACCCAAAATTTTTTTTTACCACCCGTCGGCCCGAGATGGGTTAACAAATTCCAAAACTGTTAATAGTGTCAACTCAATTCTCAAAGAGCATCACGTATACAAAATTTGAAGTCAATCGGCCAAACCGTTTTCATTTTAGAACAAAGAAGTTTAAATACTAGCACCACAGCCCCAACTTGGCGGTCCGTTAGAGCAAAATTTTTGGGCCACGATTTTTTTCCGTACCCAAAAACCTCTATATACAAATTTTCATGAAAATCGGCTGGGCAGTTTAGGAGTCTATTGGCTACATGCAAACTAACTTTCGCTTTTTTATATATAGATGAGCATATGTATGTATATTAATGCAGAAAAATTATAAAAGACCATAAACAAAGAACTATGTATAGGTACATCGTTTTATTTTTCATTATAGAAATCATAAGAATTACTATCAAATAAAATTTGAATACCTATTTGTATACCTATACCAAATTTCTTTAAAAATTAAAGCATATATTCAAAATCTTAATTAAAAAATGTTGACAACTAATTTTTGAATTGGTTTTCGAAATTTTGAAGAAAAATATAATTGTGCAACAATTTTGAAAACAAATTACATTAAGTAGGTTTTAATAGTGTAGACTTTAGAGTACATATGCATCTGTTACACTACACGTAAAACATTTACAAACATACATATATTTACAATGTGCAAAAATGTATTCAGACTTAAAACTACCTAATACTTAAATATAAAACAATTTTGGTTAAGTTTTTTTTAACAAACTAGATAGTTAGATAAAGATTTTATTAAGGAGGTACTTATAATGCTTTTTAATGAAATTTGTCTGTTGTAAATAAAATTAAATTAATGTAGATAAATTTACTAGAGAGTATATTTTAATAATTTATGATTAGTTAATAGATAAACCGATTATAACTATTAATATCAAATTAAATATTTTATTTAATAATTTTATATAAATAATTGTGTAAATAAATTGAAATAAAACTAAAAAGTATAAAATAAAATAAAAAATATATTTTTTTCAATATATACTTTTATTAAAGTAGTACCCCTAAAATGTAGAAAATATAAAATTAAAGGTAGATCTTGGTAATTTGTAACTGTTTTAATATGAAAGTAAATTACTGGTATAAGAAACAGTTCTTTTAATGTTTGAAAACTTTTAAGCTTAAAAGATAGTAACTTCAAACAAATTTAGAAGTTTCAAATTTAGTACATGGGTGCTATTTACTATTTCCTGCTCGTTCCCATAATTTTGGATCAATCAGAGTGGTGGCTCAGTACCCCTCTTAGACCCCCCAAGGTTTAAAAGATTATAGAAATTAATAAAAATAGTAACTTAAAATTAAGATAGAACGTTCCAATTGTGTAGAAGGGTTAACTAGTATTGAAAGTATGACGGGGACTACATATGGGCGAAATCGTACCATGGTTTCGGGTTCTGTAACCTTTGAACAGTTCAAGGGCTAACGAACATATATCTTAAAAGCAGTATAACTCAAAATATATTTATACGGCGGTATTTTGATATTTAAACTCTAGGTTACTAGTAATGATAGTAACACGGGAATTGGTTCTGGTCGAGTACGGACAATGGGTTCGGATTCTAGAAGCTTTTGATCAATCTGAGGCCAAACGAGTATAATTTCGAAGTCAAAGAATATATTTCCTATTTCCTATGTGTCCCCGAAATTCTTTTTTTTTAATTTTTATTATATCATATATGTTATTGAATTCAAAGGTACTTGCTGCATTTATGTAAAATTTATTGTTGTATTTAATTGAATTATATGAAAAGTTCTAAATTTGTAATTATATTTTAGAAATACATTTATTGCATATTTTGCGTTTATAAGCTTTTCTAATAGGTACATAAACTAACAATTATTATTATTATTATTATTAATATATTTGTCTAGAATGAGGTGTAACAAACGCATTCAATTAAATGTGTTTTGTTGTGGATGTGTTCAATTATAAAAAAATAAGATAATAATGTTTTGTTGGATATGTTTTATTTTAGAAAATAAAATATCATAAATTATCATAAGGAGGCCAAAAAATATTTTATTTATTTTTAATAAAAAAAAAAAATTTTTTTTGAAATAAAATTTACTTATTATTAGCTTATGAATAATTTCATTTCAGTTTTAAAAATCACAGAAGATTTTCTGGAAATTTTAAATGAATAGTAAGATATTTTGTAAATAAAAAGTAAGAAGACAATGCTTCACAGGAACAATTGTGTAGTAAGTCTTAATAATTTTCAGTGATAATCTGAAATAAGGGCGAAAGCCCAATGTACGCTTTGATGCATTGCTTGGTTTGCTTAAGCAAATAAACCAAGCGATGTATTAAAGTAATTTCAAAGTTTCCCCTTATCTCGCTCTCAACTCTCCCTCATCTATATCTCATCCTTTCCTTCATAACCTTTTAATTATTTATCTATTTAAAAAAAGTTAAAAATGGAAAAAAATGATGTAACGACTGACGGTTGGGAAGGTGGATTCGGGTATACAACACCTGAGTTTTCAATGCACCATAAAAACCAAACAAAATAAATTTTATTTAAACTTAGTTAAGTTAGGTATATTAAAAAAATTTATAATTAGCATTTGATAATGCAAAACTCAATTCAAAAAATCAACATTTATTTAATACAATTTTACGTACATATAAATAGATACATTATTTAGCATGTTGAATAGGTACATTATAGAACGTTAGCTTGTTTGAAGTATTTTGATTTGAATCTAAACAAAGGAAATAATATAGAATGTATAACAACATTTTTTAAAAATATATATACAAAACATTAATAGATGGAGAAATAGATCATTATTGAAACATAATAAACCTTTAAAAAAATTTAAAATCTTTTATTAATTTATTTAATTTAAGCAAGTGCGCACTTAAATAAAAAAAAATATTAGTTGAAATAAAAAAAAAAAATTATACCAAGAAGGGATTTGAACTAACGACCCCAACATTTTATAAAATACGAAACATACAAAAAGTAGACTACCTAACTTATTCGTCATCAAGTTTTTAAGATACAACAAGAAATTATATGAGTCATTTATTTATTTTTTGTGTATCTATTACTAGAATCGAAGCATAATATGCGTTGAACAAAATATAACGGTTGCAATTTTATTTAACATAAGTACTATTAACATAATGTACATAATGAAATTAGAAATAGTTCTTAATTAGAATAAGTTCTTCTTTCAATTGACCTTCCGTCATTCTGTGACGGGCCAACAGCTAGTTAAATATATTAGGCTTTGATTAGCTTTTTATCACAAAATTTAATAATTCCAATTTTTTCACTTTTGTAATTGAATTAAAATAAATATATTTTCATTTAATTCAAGTTTTTTTGTTTTTTAATATTTTTAAATAAATAAATTAGTAAGAATTTGTAATATTTTTGAATAGATAGTGTAATTAGAAAATGTTTTTAGTGTTATAAAGTTAATTTGGTTTGCTATGTCTTACGATCAAACTAATATAAGCTTTTATGGTTTTAAAATGACTTATGGACTTCTCATTAAATTTGAAACAAGGTGTAGCGGATTTCTAAGTCAGTTGCACTGACTGGCTGCTTTTTTTACTTGTTTTATATTTTTTTTCAATAATTTTTATTTTAAATACACCTACCATAACATAATATGTAAGAAAGAATATTAGAAACAAGCATGTAAATTATTAATAAATGTTAATTGCTTTAATTTTCTTACATTTTATAATAGTATATGTACATTTATGTATATATTTATAATTATATATACATATACCCATATATTTAATATTTAAATACAATTTCAAAATGAATTCACTTGGTTATTAATTAAAATAATTATTTAATTTTTAAAATCTAATATTTAAATTAATATTAACTATATCAACAACCACGACTTGAACTATACAATATATCCACAAATTCGTTCACGTTTGCAAATATTTAAATGTGCACTGTTTTATAATAAAACAGATTAGAAAGAAATAGAAACAATATCATGAAATCATGATGACACAATTATTGCGTAAATAAATTTGGACTTGAAAAATACTATTTGAAATTATAATAAAATTTATCTAAAAAAAGCTGTATATGAGTAAAAAAGATGGTTAAAATAAGTTTTCGTTAAATGTTTGCTCAAATTAAATACAAAATTAAAATAATGATGGTTTGTAAAGAATAATGTGTTTTTTGTGTACAAATTATAATTTTAAGGTTAACTAAAAAAAGGTAAGCCAAATCCATTGTGGATATAAAAATTAAAGGCAAAATCAATAGTCTAAAAATTTTTTTAGAAATCGTGGATATAAAAATAAAAAATATATCAAGAAAAGTAATACGTTTTATAAAACGATATTTCTGTTTTTATATAACGATATATAAAATAAAAGTTTTTTTATTGAAAAACTATCGTATTCCTGATATAACTCAAAAATTTCTTCTTCTTCCATGGCGCTACAGTCCGTTATCGAATATCCTTACCTCAAAGACTACTGATTTCAATTTTGTGAAAGATGGCATTAAACAAAAAAATATTAATCAAAATTATAATTACAAAACAAACTAACATATAAATTAAAGTTAAATAAACTTAGCATAAAATGCAGCTTTAAATTATATAGTTGTAAATTAGTTATTTGTTTTCCATATCAGCTTTTTCAACAAAAGTGATAGGTTCATAACTTATATAAATTGTATAATAGATAGAGTATTGATTTTCATTGAATTTATTTTTATATGTATATTCAATAAATTCAAAAGCTAGGTAAGTTATGTAGTATGCACATATATATATATAATACGAAATTTAAACATTAAAAGAAAATGGTTTATTGTTATGAGCATATGCGACAGTTTGTGAGGCCTTAATGCAATTAAGTTCATAATAATTAGAACTAGATCTTTTCGGTTTAATATTGTGTAAATATAGTATTTTGATAGTTTGCATGCACTTTAGTTTGCTTATATTAGTCATATTAAGAGTTGGTGAAGTTAATATTTTGCTCTTCTAAGTCAGTTGCGCAAATAAATACCTTGACGTGTTTTAATATTATATGTAAATAATTAAATGTAGTTATGTATTAACAATTTAATTATCACAAATGTGTAAATTCTTTAAATTTAAAAAAAATATATGACCTCGTCGGTTTAATTTTTAATAAATTGTAGTTTTATAAAAATAAAATTTTATACCAAAAAATAAATCAGAGAATTATTGTAAATTACAGTCATACCCCGGATAACGTTGCCCCGAATAACGTTGTTTCGCTGTAACGTCGGTCCACCATTATGGTCATACCCTACTGTTACGTTGCGTGGCTTCGCTGTAACGTTTTTTTTAATAAAACAGAGAGCATGTAATCATAATAAATTTGTTTTTTATGCTTTTAATTTAATGAATTTAATAATTGTGTATAGTTTTTGAAGTTTTTTTAATATATATTTTGTATTTACATAATTTAAAAGTTTTATATTTTGAATTTAATATTTTTGTTTAGTCTTTAAATGTATATAATATTTTGATATTAATTATTTTATTTTATATTATTCTAATAAAGAATTAAAGTCTAATTTTCGTATTATCATAATTCTCTTAATCTTTTTATTCTATTTAATTTCGAATTTTTTTCTTAATTATATAATTGCTTCGCATAACGTTGTTTCGGTTAACGTCGCGTTTTTCTGGAACCATTTAACAACGTTAACCGGGGTAAGACTGTATATAACATAAGATAACTAAATACAATTTCTATAAATCATAAAAGTTTTATTTTTACTTTAAATTTTTTATAATATTAGATATTCGTTGATATTCCTTTTTTTTGTCAAAAACATATTTTAAGAGTTACATATAATACTATAAAATATAGTAATATATTCTAAAGTTTTTGTTAATATTTAATTCCTCAATAATTTAACCAAGAAATTTTGTATGTTTAAAGTTTTTTTGTTTGAACTAAAAAAATAAATAAACATTTATTTTAGACTCCATTCATTTCAACCGCCATACAAAAACAAACTACCAACTCCTACTACTACTATTTATTTAGATATCTAAATTAGGTAATTTTTCCGTTGGCTGAAAATGTTTCTAAAAATGGCGAATTTAGGCTTTTCCATAAACGTTATATAACGTGACAATTGCATTATACATGCTGACTATACGTGAAGTATATTTAGTTCGTTACCTCAAAAACTGCAAATGCCAAGAGATGTGTTGTGCGTTAATATCGTTAATATCGAATTCGATAGATATTTACGTTTAATTTCATATTGTTTGTTTTCTCAATTGTATATTCTGTTATTTTTAGAAAAAAATTTTTGTATTGTACCCATTTCTCGTTTCGCCGTTTCTTTGATTATTGTTTTTGGTTTTTGTATCAACAGCGCATTCTGTTGTTTTTTGTAGTGTAACCATATAAATAAAGTGAAACTATTGTCTAATGTGCCCTAGGTAATAGCTTTAGCTATTTGTAGCGCTATGTGTTTGGGGAGGTGCAAAGTTTCTATAATTGTAATTGACAAGATTGTTTAAAATTGCTACTGTGTTACATTTTTCATGGTTTCGTTTTTATTAGTTGCCAACTACTCTTTGTTGATGTTTTTACACTAGTTTACTTATTGTATTTCGCGTGTAATTTTGCTTACAATATATTTTTTTTATTTATTTATTAAGTATTTTTGTGTGCTTGTAATTGAGTATTTACAAGTGCAATATTTTTTATTTTATTTATATATATTTTATATTTTACTACATATATGTAGTCATCATGGAAATTTGCAACCAAATAATAAATTAAATATTAAATTTTTGAATTTAATATTTCATGACTCGTACCTGAATCGAACCTGCACCCACTGAGTTATTTAGCACCTCTTACTATATAGTTGTTGAAAAAACGGGTCTATATCGGTGGACCTTGCAGAATTCTCGTGTTAACCTCTTCTTCTTGAAAGAGTTTTGTTAAACCTAACTTTATACTAACGGTTGGTCAAATAGTTTCTAATCTGTACTCCTCTACTTCAATTTTTATTGAAAGGAAGATTTAATTTTTTCCCCTTCGTTATTTAGTATCCACTTTGCTTCGGACCATGTTTTTTTTTTTTCTTCCCATCCCCTTCTCATTTTTGCCGTTTTACATTAAACTTAGACATTTTATTGACATAAATGAATGAGTTCATCTTTTCTTTCTCATCCAAATTCTTTTAGATAAAAAAAAAAATGATTTTAATATATGATAAAAAGTTGGTTTGCTGAAAGAATAATATAGCAAAAAAAACAGTGCATAATAACCTATTTAAAATTTATATATAATTTAACTTCAGTAACTTTAAAATGACTAGTGTTATAAAACAGCAAAATAAATATTTTCTACCAACTGAACAAAATTTTTATTAACATGGTATTATCCCTCTTAACATATTCTTTTTCACAACGCACTATAAAACTGCAACTACATCTACAAATTTTTATTTGTTGAAAAGAAACTGTAAATGTTTTCAAATTACTTGGTTTTGTAAAACATGTATATTTGCAAATGGTAGATATATACATATATTAAATTTTCGAACTAAATTGGACTAAAGTCAATATAGTTTTTTTATCTTAGCTGTGTACATGGTTGTGCAATCTTCTTGTTGTGAAATACTTCATAATTAAAATTTAATTAAATTAATTCATTCATTTTTCGTTTTATTTCATTTATTTATTATGCTCCATAAGTTCAAATACAATTTATTATAAATATTTTACTTAGATATAGTATGTTTTATATTTTTACAAAAGTTAATTTAAAACTGTTGTGTAAGTAACAGGATTATTACATGTATGGTAAAATTATTTTAAAGGATAATGGCAAAAACCTTTTTTGCTTGTTTTTTTTTAATTAACCCAAAGCTAACCTAATAATAACTTTTAACTAATCTAATAAATAATAACTTAAAGCTAACCTAATAATAACTTATAACTAAAATAGCCTATTATTATTAATTAATATAAATTCCTTATCAAGGGGTTATTTGAATTGATTAATTCTGAGTTGAACTTTTCAGTTAAATATGAAATTTTTTCTATAATACTATTAATCTTGGCTTTGTTATACAGTCTACTGGTTGGAAAACATCTAGGCAGATTGAATATAAGTTTGAGGAGTTTATTTTGTGCAATTTGTATTTTTTTAGTGTGAGTTGCAGCGCAATCATCTCAGACTGGTGCTGCATACAGAATAATTGGCTGAAAAATAGTTTTAATGAGAATTAATTTATTTTCTGTAGTCAGAGTAGATGTTCTATTAATGAAAGGATGCAGCATGCGAGTACACTTATTAATTTTGTCAATAGTAATCGAGATGTGTTTCTGAAAGGCTAGTCTTTTGTCAAAAGTAACGCCAAGGTTGTTTAATGCTATCAGACCGATTTATTTCGGTATTATCTAATTTTTAAAGACGCAGATGGCACGGGAGAGGCGTTTCTTTTTTTGGTACATGGAAACTGTTTTTGAAACATTGATTTTAATTTTCCATTTCTAAAAATATTTAAATAGACGAATTTTGAAGATTACTTAGTATAATATTAGGGCTAGTCCCAGCGGAGTAAATGGCCGTGTCGTCTGCAAAAAAAAATTGATATTTTTGAGTCATCTAATTTAGAGATATTTGCGGTGTAAATTTTGTACAATATTGGCGCTAGTGGGACATAATTTCAGAAGATGTATTATTCAGCATCACTCGAAATTCTCTTTCGTGGAGGAAATTTTTGTATAATTTTTATTAAATAAATAGGAAAGTCATTGAGCTTCAGTTTATGGAACAGACCAGCGTGGAAACAGTATCAAAGAAACAAACAGAATTAATGTCCAGTGTTACTAGGCCAATAGAATTCCGTTCTTCTAAGTTTGATTTTGCTAATTTTAATTTTTTGAAGAGGATGAATAGTGCTATGGTTTTGTCTGAATCCAAAGTGCTCATTTGGAAGAATATTTTTAACCGAAACTATCTTAATCAGTTTAATTTTAATAAGTTTTTAAAAATTTTTGAAGAGCTGCATAACAAACAGATTGCACGAAAGCTGTTTATTTCCTCAGTTGGTTTTCCAGGTTTATGAATCGGAATAACACGAGCTTCTTTCCAGACATTAGAAAATTTGCTTAATTTCAAACATGAATTGTAAATTAAAGTTAAATTTTTTTTCGATATGGTCTATACCTGTTGATTTTTTAGCTTTTAATTGAGAGACTATTTCATTGACCGTTTTTATTTCAATTTGATCAATGTTTCAATTATGGCTTGTTCAATTTTACTGATTGATTCCTCAAACATTAGACTGGTCGCATTGTCACTTAAGTTACTATTGACAGTATGTTTGTATTTGGCTAATGCGTTTGCTTTCTCAGCGTTTGTAAAATATACTTTATTATTGTTGTCTTTTAGGTCGGCTATATATCAATAATCAATTTCCAAAAAATAAATACAAATGCTGAGTCTTTAGGGTTCTAGACGATTTCATAATGCGATGTAAAAAATTAGGTTTTGACTGCGCATCCAATTTCCTTCTAACACTGTTTCTTTGCCTTATTAGTTTTAATATTTAAATGGGTAATTTTTCAGTATATTGTTTAATAATTTTCCTAGATACGGTTCGTTCAGTTGCTGCTTTAATATTAGAATTTAAGTTAGATATCATATTGTCTATTTGGTAACAATAGTCAATAGAATCATTATTAGTTGTAGTAAATTTTTTTTGCAAAATCTTCTGATACAAGTACCAATTTAGAGCAAAATTGTGGTATGTTGGTTAAAAACATATCAAGTGTAGAAGGTAGAGATTTACTACTGCTAGGAATAAATGTATGGATCAAGAGTATGTAATAACGTGAACCTATCAGTTAATGGCAACTATTGTAAAATATTTTCTCAAGTATTAGCTCGACAGCATCTTCACATTCTGTGGCTACAATTAATATCACCATCCACAATGAAATCACCCTTGGTTCTTGAAATTTTTAGTAAGTCTTTTTTGAATAATTTGTTGATATTGTTTTTGTTATTTTTTCTTATATTTACAATGAAGTCCCGTAACACCCGTGGTTCTTGAAGTTTTTTACTAAGTCTTTTTTAATAATTTGTTAATATTGTTTTTGTTATGATTACTTATATTTAGGCTATTTATGTAGTTCTTAGTACCAGAATAATAAACTGAAAAGAGTTTGATTTTGTTCCCATCATTTAATGTAATTGAAATGCCAATGTTTTCTATTACATCTAATTTTAAAGGAGCTAAAAGTTCGTATTTTACGATCATTCCTAGAGACGTTAAAATGTTGATGTTTTACAATAACACTGCTCTTAAGCCACGTTTCGCATTTTAAGCCAATATGAATACTATTACTTAACATAAAGCTAAAGAATTCCAAATTTTTGTTTTGGATTGACTTGGAATTCCAAGTTAAAACATTGATTTTACTATTATTAACTATCATTTTGAATATAGATATCCAACCGAAAGTTCAGTTATTATAGAAAATTGTTTGGCTTTGTTTACACAATTAATTAATTTACTTAATAGTTTTTGTTAATTATACTATTTCCTCAACCAAAAAACAATTATTATTATTGTTAGAATTACTATTATTAACATTGTTAGAATATTTACTGTTATGAAAGTGTTACTGTTGTTATTGTCAACTGTTGCTGTCATTACTTGAATTTGATCTGCACTTGATATTGAAAGGTAATGTACCATTAAAAGCATTGGGATTGTAATTGTTGTTGTTGTTATTTACATTGTTATGAATGTGTACTGTAACTGCTACTCAATATTGTGTTGTTGTTTCAATTGATTGTATAGCATATATGATATCGGATATATTAAAATTGCTCCTCCGTTTATAACGGGTCGATCTAGACGAGCTAGATATAGTGTCAAGAGTACGTATCGGATCAGCATCGAAAAGTAAGTCGATCTAGCTATATGTGTCTGTCCGCTCGTCCGTCCGTGAGTCAGCTCGATAACTCAAAAACTAAAAGGCCTAGAGTTTTGCAATTCACACAAAATCATTTTTAGACAATTTCTAGGTTCCCTATTGTTTTTGGTTAAAATCGGGCCAAGACTTCGGGGAGCTGCCATACAACTTTTTTGCACCAATATGAATTTCTTCAAAACTAATTATACTACGAGGATGAAAATTACACACGGTTAGTTATATATTGAATCGAGCACTTATATGAAGTTTCCAAATGTTACGGCTTCATTTTCGGGGGGCTGCCATACAACTTTTTAGCACCAATATGAATTTCTTCAAAACTAACTATACTAGGAGGATGAAAATTACACACAGTTAGTTATATAATGAATCGAGCAGTTTTATGAAGTTTCAAAATGTAACGGCCCCATTTTCGGGCAGCTGCCATACAAAGTTTTCAATTCAATAACTATGAATCTAATGAAGCTACGAGGATAAAATTAAAATTGAGCAGGTAAAGTAATCAATCAGACCAACTGTTAGGGTGGGGGATTTTATGGTTATGGCAAAAATTACCTATGGGATAATGAATTCAAATTTTTTTTTTAATGATTTTCTTTTTGATTTTTTTTTCTTTTAAGTAAAAACTAAGGGATAATGAATTCCAATTTTTTTTTTTTTTGTGTTATTTTTTTATGGTTTTTTATTTGTTTGTTTTTTTTTATGGTTTTTTTGTTTTCAAGCTAAAATTATGGGATAATGAGTTTATTTTTTTTAAACTTTTTACATTTTTAATTTTTTGTAGTATAAATAATAGCTTAAGTAGGGAAATAAATAACGGTTTATTTTATTGTATACATCATAGTGGGTATGTACGGGTATCTAAAAGTTGACAAGGACAACTATAATCTTCCTCGTTTATTTGTAGATTTGCGTTCCCATCTAACTTTCTTGTTGTATATATAACAAAAATTAGTGCATAATTCATTTATTTTTACTGAATTTTTTTCCAAATAAATAATATATAATTGTAAATCATTATAAAAATTTGTTTATTTATTGTTTTAATATCTATATATTATCAAAATAAAATAAATATTGCTTAAATAAATATCTATACAGAAAAAGGTTTAATTTCTATTAAGTGTTTTTTCAGATCATCACAATTAGAACTATCCAAAACAGATAAAAAAAAATTAAGTGGTTTTGTGTTTTATCGTCATATGTGAAAAATTTAAGTTTATTAGTTTTTAATTCACTAGAGTGCTTTAATGTAAGATTCATTAGAATTACAATACAATTAGATGCCTATTAAAATGGATAAGATATAGACTCAAGTGTATGGATCGGATCAGAATCGAAAAAAAATCGATTTAGCTATGTATGTCTGTCCGTCAGTCCGTGTACACGATAACTCAAAAACTAAAGGAGCTAGAATCTTGAAATTTTTGCAAATTCGTTTTTTCTGCAATAGCTGTCATCGCTATTTAATCCCCTGCCTATTTGGTCCATGGGTTCGGGTAGCTTGCATACAACTATTTTTTTTATATGAGCAATACTCTGTACCTATACGTGTCTGAAATTTTGCCAAAAGTAGTTTAGTTTAATGGCCAAAGTTAATGCAAAATTTGGTTAGTCTACTGCAGAGGGTTCTAGTAGCTGCCTTACAACTCCTTCTTTAATGAGCATTATACTACACCTAATAAAACTGTATGTTTAAAATTTTGCCAAAAGTAATTAACCGGATGGTATAATGTATATTTTACGGTCATACGGATATACCAGAGTTGACACAGTCTACTCTACTACACTCTTCCTCGTTTCTTTATGATTTTATAAGAGAAATGTAGGCTTCTTTTTTTGGAAAAACTGTTTTAAAATATTATGTATTTAAGCTTAATATATGCGAAATTGATTTTTTTTATTTTTAGATTTTATTAGAAAAAAACTGCAATTTTACACTGAAATCTATTTTTAAAGAACAACAACTGCAAAGTAGATAAAAAACAAAGACTTACGAAACAATGTAGAAAAGGAAAATGTTATGTTATTTAAATTTAAGGATATTATTATTCGGATTCTTTATTAGCTTTATTATTATAATTATGAATATTATATCCTATAATATATATTATGAATATTATAGCTATATTATATTTAGCTTTTGCGCTATTTGAGGAGAGCAAAAAAATTAGTCTTATTAATTAAGTGAGCTTTTGGAATAAAGATTAACTTGCGTTAATACCAAAAATTTTAAAAATTTCATTGGATCTTTGTGCAAAACGCTTTAACGTGCAAAACCAAATTAACCCGGTGGATTTTTATAATTAAAATGCTGATACAAAATTTTCAATAAAATTAATTTAATCGTTTAAGCAAATAAAATTTATAGAAAACTTTATGGTGTCGTCGTGAAAAAGGGGTTATCGAACTTAACTAAAATTTTTTGCAGTCTGTCTTTTGGACTGAAAAATCAACCTGTAAATTTGACCCAAATCGGAAACAAAAATTTTTTGGAAGCCCGCAGGGCCGAAATAGGTTAATATATTCCAACCAACTTTATACAACTAGTTCCGTTTGCTAACAGGCACATTTGTACAAAATTTCAAGTCAATCTTTCAAATTGTTTCGGCTCGACATCTAAAATACTGAAAAAGCTTCATTGCGCCCTCGTGGCTTAACAGGTTAACCGAATTCAACAAAAATTTTTGTCAGTCTCTCTTTTCGACTGCAAAACCACCCTGTAAAATTAAACACAAATCGGAAACAAAAATTTTTTTGGAAGGCCCCTGGGTCGAAATTGGTTAATATATTCCAACCAACTTTATACCACGACTTCCGCTAGCTAAGAGGCACATTTGTACAAAATTTTCGGCTCGACATCAAAAACATTTAAAAGGCTTCGTGCGCTTCATAGCCTATGCCCAAACGGGTTAACCGAACTAAACAAAATTTTTTTCTGCAAAACCACCCTTTAAAATTGGACACATACCGGAAACAAAAAATTTTTGAAAGCCCGTCGGCCCGAAATGGGTTAATATATTTCAATCAACTTTATAAAACTAATTCCGTTTGGCAAGAGGAACATTCGGTTTGACAAAATTTCAAGTCAATCGGTCAAACCGTTTCTACTACACAAAAAAAAAAAAATGAAAAAGCTTCAATTAGCTCTGGTGCCGCAACCTGTTGACTAATAAATCTGTGACATAGCCTATGTCACTCCCCCGGGCTCCCAGAATTATTCCTCTAAAATTTAGTGACAATCGGACCAGTGGTTTTTATGTGAATCCTGGTCAAACAAACAAATTTTAATTTTTATATATTAGATTAATAATTCCTGGAATTAAAATTGTTAGCATATTTTTTACATCAAAGTAAGTTATCAAACAAAAAGTTTTAGTAATAAATATTTTAAATGTTTAAAAATGGAAGAAAAATAAAAAAAATTTACTTCAGAAAAGAAGTAGAATTTCAATCGTTAAAATTTATGGCAAAAAATTAATAATTCATTTATAATATCAAATTAAAGTTATATTTGATCATTATTTATATAAAGATATTGTAACTAAAATTCAAATATCCCCAAATTCTGGAAACTAGAAGAAACCCAGCTCAACCGCCATACGAAAAAGTTGCCTTCATATAAGAGATGTAAATCGGATAATTAGAGTGCAATTTATTATGGGAAATCCTCTATATAAATATATAGGTATCTATTTAAAACGTTATTATTACGCAAATGTAATATTCAATTCAATTTATTAAAAAATATTTCTGTGGGCATTGTTATGATTTAATTAAATTGACTTGAAAAATTAGCAGCAGCAATAAAAAATGCTTTTAAAAGTGGGTACAAAAATTATAGGAACATTTTTTGTTTGCAGAATTAATAAGTTTCCTATATCAATTATTGAATTTTATTTCGATATAAAATTTGTTAGTCTTTAAATTAGTTAATTATTAAACGTATACAGTATTTTGAAATTTTATTGCAATTTAAATACTATTAAAATATACACATAATCTACAATTTATCTATAGTAAAAAACTTAAAGTCATTTTGTTAACAAATTTATCATTAATTCAGTTAAATAATTAAAAAATTTATGATAAATTTTTTTATCAATATAACACTTTATCTTATCTTATCAACTTTTAAAAAAAAAAATAAAAAAAAAAATTTTGAAGTTAATTATTTAAAAAAAATATGTTTTGATGTGAATTTCAAATATTATAAAATACTGATTACAGACATTATTTGTAATAAACTGACGTAATTAGCACAAAAAAAAAACTAAATTTTCAAAATGTATTTGATTAACTATACCTCTTAATTCTTAATATAAAAAAAACTTTTTAAAAATCCCAGTAAAAAATTCAAAGTCTCTTAAAGTTTTTAAAAAAAAAAATATTAAATCATTTGATACAATCAGTTTCAATAATATTTACAGTCCACTAAATTTACTGGGATGTGTTAATTGAAATCAAAATATCTCTACAATAATTATCAAATTGAACTCAAGTTTAATAAATAGTTTTTTATTTTTTCAACCTTTCAAAAAAAGAACAACAACAACAAGTTTAAAAACTAAAACAAAAAAACAAAACAAAAATTTCATAATTATTTATCCACAAGATTATTGTTGCAATATTATTACATTTTGCAATTTAAAAGTGAAAAATAGCAAATTTTTGGTAAAAAGAATTTATTTTTATTTTTTCATTTATTTAATTTATTTTTTAATTATTTACATTCAAAAATTGACTTAGTCTAAAAAATTTAAAAATTATTCATAAAAAAAGTATTTACAGCATATTATTTTATAAATTTAACAAAAATGATAAGGAAAAAAAAATAAATAAATCTTAATGGCATTTTATATGATTAATTTAAAAACATTAAAATAGTGCTAAATGCCATTTTTTTTGTTCATTTGTAAAAGATCAGCACTCTGTTAAGGCCATTTTAGCAAAATTTGTTCAACACTAGATAAAAATTGAGATTTGCATCTTGCTTTGTTAATGGATGTTTTCTCGTGTTTCAAAATAAAATTCTGGTCAATAAACCTGCAAGAAGTTTAACTTCATTCAAAAGATGTAAGGCTGCGTTCATCTTTTTTGGATGTGCGATGGGTAATTTGGGCATTTGAATGACGTTTTGGAATATTATCAGCTTTATTTGTTTTCACTTGGATGGGAATATGTGAATAATAAAAATGCATACTATGGGATCCTTCTAATGAAACAGTACCTTCACATTTCTTCAGCAATTGTTTTTCCATTAATAACTTTTGCCATTATTTCTTAAGGTTTCGGTCGCATTTCTTTAAATAACCAACAATATAATTAACTTCTTTCTAGTCTTTTTTTGCATCTTCCAAGTACATTTAGACAACTTTTTTTTATTTTACTTTTGGAAATTTAATAATAAATACGGCGTTTGTGGCATTTATACTTTTTTAAAAGCTCAGAAGCCCATTTACTACTTTTATAATAAGTAACGATAGTTAAATGTGTCTCCCGAGCTAATTTTTTTATCGCGGTGCATTTTTATTGGTTTTCATTACTTTACTGTGATAAAAATATAACTCAAAAGACTATGAAACCTTTATTTCCATAAATAGACTAGTTATTGAGCAGTTACATATGCCGTCAGTTTCCAGATTGTAAATAATATTGAAAATGGCCCTTACCAATAACATTGGGTGTTTTTGAAAAGTAAGAACTGTGAAAACAGTTCTTAGAAAAAACAAAAAATCTCTAACTTCAAATACTGAGAAATAAATCTGAATCACAGTATTATTTAAAAATTAAAATTTTTATGAGAGTTCTGATTGAAAGTATTTTTGATAATTTTGTTCTTAGTAATCGTTTGAAGTAAAAAATTGTTTTGAAAAATGAGTTTTTTATTTATTTAATACAAAAAAAACAAAAATTTACCCTTAAATTTCTTCAATGTCGTCGTCCATATTTACTCGTTAATCGTTTTATTTAAATTATTTTATTTTATTTAACTGGCAGCAAAGAAAATAAAACTTTCATTTTTAAAAAATTTCTGACTTAACTTACCGTCAGCACTAACTTCGCAGTACTTAATAAAAAAAAAAAATGTTCTTTTCTTTTAAAGTCAATATATTTTTGCAGCAACATAAGTTTTAGCAAAGTCCCTTAAAATCGAACTATACTAATAACAATTTAAAATCGACTTTCAATTTAATCGTTTATCATGTCTCGAATAATAGATCGCGTTGTAAAAATTAAATCGGCGCTGTAATCAATAAATTAATTTTTTTATACAAAAAGTTATTTTAAATAATATTTTGGAATTTAGGAGGGAAGACTCGCTGAATTTGATTTAATTTTATGTCTTATAATAAAAGTTAATTTACTTCTTGACATACTTTCTTTTTTAATTTTTTAATAGGAAATTATGTTTCTTAACTAATTTTTTAGCAGCTAATATAGTATTATGCATTAACATTGTTACAGTCATTGGTCCAACACCACCTGGAACTGGTGTTATCCAACCAGCGATTTCTTTACATTTTTCAAATTCAACGTCTCCAACTAACTTCGTTTTACCAGTTTTTTCACATGTTATTCTTGTAATACCAACATCTATTATACATGCACCGATTTTTATCATATCTGCTTTAATTAAATTTGGTACACCAGTTGCTGCTATAATAATATCAGCTTGTTTACAATACATTTTTAAATCCTCTTCTGGTGTAAATCGATGACATATTGTAACAGTTGCATCCATACCATCGGTGTCATTTCGACCATCAACATGTAATAAAATTGAAATAGGCATTCCAACATTTTTTGAACGACCAACAACAACAGCTTTTTTACCAAATGTTTTAATATTACAACGTTTCAATAGTTCCTGTACCCCTAATGGAGTACACGGTATTAATGCATTCATATCTAAACATAATCGTCCTATATTTTTCTCATTAAATCCATCTACATCTTTATCACATAATACACTATTACATATTAATCTTTCATCAATATGCTCTGGTAATGGTAATTGTACTAAAATACCATCAACATTTTCATCGTTATTTAATTGTTCTATTAATTTTAGTAATTCATTTTCTGTAATACTAGATGGTAAGTTTTTTGTTACACTATTAATACCAACATCCGCTGCCGCTTTCATTTTATTACGTACATAAACGCAACTGGCTGGATCTGAACCAACTAATATTGCTGTTAATTGTGGCTTACGATTTCCTTGTTTTATCCATAAATTAACCTCTTCTTTCATTTCTTGACGAATTTGTTCTGCAATTTTTTTTCCATCAATAATTTTTGCCATTTTTCGACTTTTTTTTGAACTACTTTCAACATTTTCATTACTCTTATAATTATTATTATTATAATTATTAACTTTTGCCATATTTTTTATTTCATTTAACGTATTTTACTTTAAATTTTGTTTTTACTCGATTTTATTTAGATTACTGAAGTCAGAACTGATTAATTGTTGAAATGCAACTAGATTATTTAAACGAATAAGAATTTATTTTATATATGCATATTAAGCAGGGGGAAATGGATTTGAAGACTAAGTATTAAAAAGTTTGTTTTTAAAGTTCTTATCAATACTGCCACAAAACATAAAAACAATTTGATCAACAGATTTTTGTTGCTGAGCAATTTTAAAATGTTATTGCAAAATCATCAAAATAAGACAATTTCAACGTTATACTTGCGTCATTCAAAATTTTATAATTTATAAATATTTGAAAATAGGATTAGGCGTGATTATTATTATTGTTTTGATTTGATATTGAATGAATATTATAATTTTAACTTTCTCTGTTGTCGAACATTGAAATTGAATACCCATCTAATTCCATATATGAGCATTCTGTTCTGTGTGCATAATCAAATTCACTTTTCTTATATCCTTATGACTATATAGGCAAAGGGTATAATAAATTTGCCAATACGTTTGTGACGCAGAGAAGGAGGGGTGGGGGGGGGGGGGGCATATGGCCAAAGTTTCTGCAAAATTTAGTTTGTCTGTTGCAGTGAGTTCGAGTAGCTGCCGTACAACTTCCTGTTTTATATGAGCATTACCCTATACCTATTAATGCTGGGTGTCTGAAATTTTGCCAAAAATAGTTTAGTGTATTGGCCAAAGTTACTGCAAAATTTGATTGGTCTACTGCAAAGGGTTCGAGTAGCTGCCTTACAACTTCTTATTTTATATGAGCATTACTCTATACCTATTGAAGTTAGGTGTCTGAAATTTCCCCAAAAATAGTTTAGTGTAATGGCCAAAGTTACTGCAAAATTTGGTTGGTCTACTGCAGAGGGTTCGAGTAGCTGCCATAGAACTCCTTCTTTTATATGAGCATTACACTACACCTCATAAAGCTTTATGTTTGAAATTTTGTCAAAAGTAATTAATGTTTATAAATGATATAATGTTTATAAAACGGTCATACGGGTATCCCAGAGTTGACACAGTCTACTCTACCACACTCTTCCTCGTTTTTAAATTATTATTATTCTATATATGTAATAAAAAATTTAAAAAGTCTGGCTTGATTTTCTGTTTTGATTTTCTGTTGGTTTATTTAAATTTGGCCAAATCAATAAAATTTATTAAAATATTTATAATAATTTCGTCTCTCATTGAAAAAAAAAACTCGGTTGCGACGGAATAATATATCAATGTTAAAAGCTTTCATTGAAAACATTTCGGAAAATTGTGAACCGGAAATATTATTCATTCATTATGTTTTTAAAATCATTTCAGAATAAGAATGCAAACCAATTTTCCAGTGAACATTCACTAGAAAAGAAAACACATGTCATGTATATTCACTATTAAGCACTTGAGATTATGATTAGATATGATTAGATCTAATATGATCCACAGTATGATTAGATTTTTAGGTATACGTATAAATAAAACAATAAAAAATTCTTTTACTTTCTGAACACTTGATAATATTTTCTAATTTTTGACTATAAGCAAATAATACGTTCCTATTTTTATAATTAAATTTCTTATTTTTAAATCTTAACCATTTTTTAAAAGTTCTTAAAGTTTCTTTTAAGTTTTATTAAAAATCTTAAAAGTTTTATCGCCTATACGTATTATATGCTTATAACCAAAAATTGGAAACTATTATAAAGTCTTTAGAAAATAAAATAATTCTTTTTTTGTTTTATTTATATGTATGTGTAATTTACTTGTAAATGTAAAGATTTTTTATTAATATACCTAGTAAGTGTACTATACCTACTGCCACATATATCTATCAAACCACAAGGCTAAGTGAACTCATTGAAAATAACATCCAACTACTGTGTTAATCCGATTTAAATAGTTTTTTTTCATTCAAAAATCTTTCACCACCTCAAAGTTATAGTCACCAACCGTAACGTTTTGACCTACACGGCGGCGGAGGGCGTCGTTGTTTGTTGCCACCATGTATACAGTCCTTTTCATGTTCACTTGCAAGCCTAATCTTCTTGTGCTCTCTTCAATAGCAACGAAAGCTTCGCAGGTATCCCTTTGTGATTTGCCGATTATATCTAGGTTTTCTGCCTACCCGAGTAGCTGGGTTAATTATATAAATTGTTCCTTTGTTTTTAACCCCAGAGTCGCGCGCCACTTTCTCAAGTGCGATGTTGAATAGATCGCACGAGAGCGCGGCTCCTTGTCTGAAGCCTAATTCCGTTTTAAAAATTCTAGATAGGTTGTTATCCACTCTTAGTGCGCATAATGTTATGGTTATCCTGCAGAGATTCACCAGTTTTGCAGGAAAACCAAATTCTACCATTGCTTGTAGGAGCTCGTCTCTCCCTTTTGTGACGCAGAGAAGGAGGGGGGGGGGGGTAGATATAGACCCAAGTGGATCGGATCGAAAAAAAAATCGATTTAGCTATGAATGTCCGTCCGTCCGCACGATAACTCAAAAACTAAAGCAGCTAGAATCTTGAAATTTTCGCAAATTCGTTTTTTTGCAATAGCCGTCATCGCTATTTAAATCCAGCCATTTTGGTCCATGGGTTCGGGTGGCTGCCATACAACTTCTTTTTTATATGAGTATTTCTCTGTACCTATTACAGTTACGTGTCTGAAATTTTGGCAAAAGTAGTTTAGTTTTATGGCCAAAGTTTCTGCAAAATTTAGTTGGTCTGTTGCAGTGAGTTCGAGTAGCTGCCATACAACTTCCTGTTTTATATGAGCATTACCCTATACCTATTAATGTTGGGTGTCTGAAATTTTGCCAAAAATAGTTTAGTGTATTGGCCAAAGTTACTGCAAAATTTGATTGGTCTACTGCAAAGGGTTCAAGTAGCTGCCCTACAACTTATTATTTTATATGAGCATTACTCTATACCTATTGAAGTTAGGTGTCTGAAATTTCCCCAAAAATAGTTTAGTGTAATGGCCACAGTTACTGCAAAATTTGGTTGGTCTACTGCAGAGGGTTCGAGTAGCTGCCATAGAACTCCTTCTTTTATATGAGCATTACACTACACCTCGTAAAGCTTTATGTTTGAAATTTTGTCAAAAGTAATTAATGTTTATAAATGATATAATGTTTATAAAACGGTCATACGGGTATCCCAGAGTTGACACAGTCTACTCTACCACACTCTTCCTCGTTTTTAAATTATTATTATTCTATATATGTAATAAAAAATTTAAAAAGTCTGGCTTGATTTTCTGTTTTGATTTTCTGTTGGTTTATTTAAATTTGGCCAAATCAATAAAATTTATTAAAATATTTATAATAATCTCGTCTCTCATTGAAAAAAAAAACTCGGTTGCGACGGAATAATATATCAATGTTAAAAGCTTTCATTGAAAACATTTCGGAAAATTGTGAACCGGAAATATTATTCATTCATTATGTTTTTAAAATCATTTCAGAATAAGAATGCGAACCAATTTTCCAGTGAACATTCACTAGAAAAGAAAACACATATCATGTATATTCACTATTAAGCACTTGAGATTATGATTAGATATGATTAGATCTAATATGATCCACAGTATGATTAGATTTTTAGGTATACGTATAAATAAAACAATAAAAAATTCTTTTACTTTCTGAACACTTGATAATATTTTCTAATTTTTGACTATAAGCAAATAATACGTTCCTATTTTTATAATTAAATTTCTTATTTTTAAATCTTAACCATTTTTTAAAAGTTCTTAAAGTTTCTTTTAAGTTTTATTAAAAATCTTAAAAGTTTTATCGCCCATACGTATTATATGCTTATAACCAAAAATTGGAAACTATTATAAAGTCTTTAGAAAATAAAATAATTCTTTTTTTGTTTTATTTATATGTATGTGTAATTTACTTGTAAATGTAAAGATTTTTTATTAATATACCTAGTAAGTGTACTATACCTACTGCCACATATATCTATCAAACCACAAGGCTAAGTGAACTCATTGAAAATAACATCCAACTACTGTGTTAATCCAATTTAAATAGTTTTTTTTCATTCAAAAATCTTTCACCACCTCAAAGTTATAGTCACCAACCGTAACGTTTTGACCTACACGGCGGCGGAGGGCGTCGTTGTTTGTTGCCACCATGTATACATTCCTTTTCATGTTCACTTGCAAGCCTAATCTTCTTGTGCTCTCTTCAATAGCAACGAAAGCTTCGCAGGTATCCCTTTGTGATTTGCCGATTATATCTAGGTTTTCTGCCTACCCGAGTAGCTGGGTTAATTATATAAATTGTTCCTTTGTTTTTAACCCCAGAGTCGCGCGCCACTTTCTCAAGTGCAATGTTGAATAGATCGCACGAGAGCGCGGCTCCTTGTCTGAAGCCTAATTCCGTTTTAAAAATTCTAGATAGGTTGTTATCCACTCTTAGTGCGCATAATGTTATGGTTATCCTGCAGAGATTCACGAGTTTTGCAGGAAAACCAAATTCTACCATTGCTTGTAGGAGCTCGTCTCTCCCTATTGAATCATACGCAGCATTGAAATCAATGAACATTAAAAAAAATGTCAAATACTAAAAAGGTTAATTGTTCGCGGTGCAATAAAAATATAAATTTAAGAATCAAAAATCATATAAATTGTGGTGGAGAATGCAAAAAATATTATCATTACGAATGTTCTACATTGTCAAACGAAGACGTGGAAATCTATCGTCAAAATCCCGATAAAATGTGGGAATGTACTACATGTACAAAAAAAACTATGAATCGGAAATCAATAGGACTGAACACAACAAATAGGAAAACACAGTCTACTCATCACAGTGATTCAGTTATTATGATAAAACTGGAATAAATTGTGGAGAAACTAAGTGGCCATGACTTAGAATTCGCAGAGCTGAAAAATATACTGGATCCAATAATCGACGAAAATATCCAACTCCGAATGGAAAATAAAAAACATAAAGACCTAGTGGAGAAAAACAAAATTGAAATAGAAAAGATTAAACAACAAAAATTGGCTAAATATATTGAAATTTCCGGAGTTGGCGATGTTCCAGAAAGTGAACCAGTATGTTCGGTGAGCAAAGTGGTGAGTTAACTTGGTATTCAAATAAAGGAAGAGGATATAACATCTGCATACCTCATAAATAGTCCTGTAAATTCAGGTGAGCCCAGAAAAATAGTTGTTAGGTTTAAAAGTGCTATTTTAAAAAATAAGGTTATCAAAGCAAAAAAGAATAATACATTAAAATTTAATGAAATATTTGATCAAACGGGTAGTGCTGTTTTTATTAATGAACGGCTAACATCATATTTTAGTTTTAAAAAAAAAACAAAATATTATTAAGTATGCATGGGTAAAGGAAGGAAAGGTATTCATTAGGGAAACTGAAGCTAGTAAAATAATTAGACTAATGTCTAATACACATGTAAGCTTGATAAATAATGCATAATAAAGATAATTTTAATGTACCTTTTCAATCTCATGTGCACAGCATTAATAAAATACAAGATGTGAAATTTGAACAACACAAATCACTAAAAATTATATACCTAAATGTACGTAATCTTAGAAATAAAATGGATGAGATAGCTTATATCTTAGATAATCTTAAACATATTATTCATTTAATCTTACTTACTGAAACTTGGTTAACTGAAGAAGAAACTGATGTCATAAATCTAAAAAATTATAGTAAGAAATGTTCATGTCGTAAGCACAGGAAAGGTGGTGGAGTAGGCATGTTTGTACATAATACATTAAAGTTTGAAACTATAAAAATATACTGCGATAACTTTAATAGTTTAATTCACATCAACATTTACACTAGTAATAAAAAACTACACATTTCCACATTATATAGACCACCAGAAAACGACAAAAATGCCATAAATAATTTCTTTTCACTATTTGACAGTCACTTAGAAGAAACTGATAATAACAACACAATAATTTTAGGTGATTTCAACTTTAATATAAATAACCCTGAAAACTACTTTATAAGTGAATATAAATCAATAGTTGAATCAAATGGCTTATTTTTCTGTGATAAGTCGATAACCAGACTAGTCTCAAATTCCTGTATTGATCACATAATTGCTAATAACCTGAAAAATAAATATATTATTACTTATTTAATTTCTAATATTACAGATCGCAGTATAATTATCTTAGAGGTGGATGATGGAAATAACTCTTTCCAAAATAAAATAAGTAAACAAGTTACAACAACAACAAAAACAAACATTAGTATGTTAAAATCGCAGCTGATGAATTGTAATTTTGACATCTCACCTACTAGTACTGCCAGTGCAATTTGTAATAATTTAATTAATAATGTAAAAAACTGCATTACCTCGTCTTCAACCATACAAAAATTTCATAAGAAAATTAAATATAGTAAACTTTGGATTGATCCTGAATGTATGCAATTAATTCAAATTAAAAACTACTGGTATAAAAAGTATTTACATAATCCTAAATGTTCTTATTTTAAGTTAAAATATAAACACTGCTAAAATATTTTAACCTCAGCTAAAAGAAAAAAGAAACGTGCTTATGATATTAATGAATTTACAAAAACGAATAATAATCTACAAAAAATATAGAATTTTATCAAAAATATTGCTACTGATGGTACAAATTATAAAAGTGAAAATGAATTCTTCAATTCTAAAATATAGACTCAACAAGAAAAATAGAAAAAATTAATGAGTTCAATAATCTATACTGCAATATAGGAAAAAGTATGGCATCCAATTACAATACTATATATTACCTAAATTTAAGAACCACAACCAAGTTTAGCTTAAAAAAAGTAAGTGAAGAAGAAACTTTCAAACTTATTGAAAGGTTAACTAATACGCACAGTTCAGGTGTGGATGAGATCAAAACATCAATAATAAAAGAATGCAAAGCTGAATTACTTAAACCTATCACTAAGTTAATTAATGCTACAATAGAAGAAGGAACAATGCCTAAAGCATTAAAAGTCAACAAAGTCATCCCTGTTTATAGGCACGGCGACAAAGAAAATATTAATAACTATAGGCCGATCTAATTGCATCAGTATTTAGTAAGATAATAGAAACATGTGTAAACACACAACTAACTGTATATCATAGAGCAAAAAATTTAATTTGCCAACGTCAATACGGCTTTACGAAGGAGTCAAATACAACGGCAGCAATTTTTGATCTAATTACTCTTATTCACGAAGAAGTTAGTAAAGGGGCTTTCGACTCTGTTGACAGATCATCTCTTTTAAGAGTGCTATTTGAGTGTGGAGTAATGAATAAAGAGTTTCAATGGTTTCAAAGTTACCTACAAGATAGAGAACAATATGCAGAATGTGATGTACTAAAAGTTTTACTAAAAACATTGACTTCGGTGTTATCCAAGGAAGTTCGCTAGGGCCATCTTTGTTTTTGTGTTTTATAAGCAGCTTCTCCAAGCTTAACTTAACTGGCAAACCAACTATATATGCAGATGATATAGCGATAGTGTATTCTGAAAGTGATTGTCAAGAGCTGAACTTGAAGATGAATTATGACATGGTTAAGATACATAATTGGATAACTGTAAATGTCAATAAAACAAAAATTATGCTAATAAAACAAAACAATACTCAAATTCAAGTATACTATGATGGCTGTAAATTAGAACTTGTAAAAGAATACAAATATCTTGGGGTAACAGTAAACTATGAGTTAAAATGGAATACGCACGTCGGGATTCTTATTGCTAAAACTAGGAAATTAGCTGGTTTGCTGATAAAAGTAGGAAATAGGGTACCAGATAAAATAAAAACGTCTATATATTACAGCTTATTTCACAGCTCAATTACATACGGTATAGGAATATGGGGGAACACATTTAACAAGAATTTAGAAACACTCAAAAAAATACAAAACAAGGCAGTTAAAAATTTATTTGGTCTACATAGAAGAACGTTAACTGATGAAATGTATTATAAATATAACATCTTAAAATTAAATGATTACAGAAAAATGATGCAGGTAACGCACTTACATAACATAGAAAATCAGAAAATTAAATCAAACAAAAAATTATAAGGAACTATGATATACAAAGTTATGATACAAGATCGGCGAATCAGTTAAAAGGTCAACTAGGAACTCCGTTAAATGGGCTTCATCCAATAACAAATAGCAGCTATACATCTATAATCAAATAGATGATCAAATCAAAAACTTACCAATACATAAATTTAAAAAAAACTATTAAGAATGCATTGTCTATATTACTTAATCACGTAAATTTGTTCTTTATATATATCTGTATTAGTGTAAATTGTTATTATTCTCTTACTATTAACTCTAATTACAAAAAATAATTCAACTTAAACTAATTTTTGATTGAATGTTTAATGATGCTTTGTTTTGTCGGTATTACTTTTAATCTTAAAATTTTAATATTTTTTTTTGTACATATAATTCTTATAAATGTAGATACATTATCTTTTATTTTTTTGCTGCATTAGTAATTAACATCTTTTGCACTTTATATTTGATAGGTACTGTAAACAATCTTTTTTTTAATCATTTAAATTTTTCATACTAAATTTAATTTTTTGAATTACTTACTTATTTTAATGTATAACTATATTATGGAAATACACACTCTGTACAAGCATTAAGCTTTTCTTGAGATAATGAATAAAATAAATAAAATAAAAAAATAACAGATGATGTGTACTGATATTCAATTCATTACACTTCTCTAGAATCTGTTTTAGTGTGAAGATCTGGTCAGCTGTTGATTTACCAGGCCTAAAGCCACACTGATATCGCCCGATGTTATACTCCATATGCGGCTTCATTCGTGTACAGATGATACTAGACAGGATCTTGTACGCCACATCTAAGAGACTTATTCCTCGGTAGATAGAGCATTCTAGCCGATCACCTTATAATAATGTTGGTCTTCCACTCATTGGACATACTTGGTGTATGCATGATTTGGTGTATGCATCTTACCAAATCATTTCCAGCTTCTTTGAATAGTTCGGCAGCTATGCCATCTATTCCCTGCGATTCCCTTCGGCAGGCAGTGGTTTATCGTCTTGGATATTGAGTGGTCCATAATTATGAGTAGATGTGTGGTATTTACTGATGTTATCCCGCTGTTATACCATCGCTGTCGGTAATAAGGTTCCCTTCTTTGTCTTGTGCTTGAAACCTATTGTCTGAGAGACATTTTCATACATTTTTTTGGACCTCGTTTCTGTCTTTCATCCCTTCTAGTTCTGAGAACTAACCATTGGTTGTAGGAAGATGATGGTACTGAACCAATGATTTGATGAGCTTGTTTGATAATAAAAGAGCACCGTGCCCACTGCTCTTCGACTGGTGCATCTTCGCTTATGAGTGAGAACTGCATCATATGGGAAATGGCTTCGGTATATTTTTTTGCGGTTTCGGATGACTGTAGCGCTTCTACGTTTTTTTTTTCTGTGGTGTTCAGAGGTGGTCCGAGTCTACATTTGTACCTCGCCATGTACGCACATCTATCACATCTGAAGCGTGCCTACTGTCAATCATCACGTGTTATACTTGATTTGATGTTTTCTGATCTGGGGACCGCCAGGTTAGTTTATGCATATTACGATGAGAGAACTTTGTACTACTTATCACCATGTTCTTCGTTGCTGCTAGCGATATTAAGCGTAACCCGTTATATTGGTGGAGTGATAGGCGCTGTGGCTGCCGATTGTGTTTCCAAATTTTTTCTCCTTACCAATCTTTGCATTAAAATCCCCTACAATAATTTTAATATCATGACGCGGCCTATCATAATAGGCTTTTTCCAGCCTGTCATAGTAGGAATCTTTGTCTGCGTCATCAGATTCTTCAGATAACAGATAACGCTAATATTGAAGAATTTCGCTCTGATTCGGATGGAACATAGGCGCTCCTTAATGGGTTTCCATCCTATGACTTTTACTTTCAACTTTGGTCCCACTGCAAAGCCACATCCAGACTTTCGAGTTTTTTGCTGACAGCTGTAATAAATTGCATAGTTCTTCCTTTGATATTCTTTTACGCCCTTTCCTGTCCAGTTTAATTCATGTAACGCGATTAGGTTAGCGTTGTAATTGCCCAGTTGGTTTATCAGTTGATATGTTGCACATCGGGCAGATAGTGAACTAACATTCCAAGGGCAAATTTTTAAATCGTAGTCCTGATTTCGTTTGTCAGGGTCATTGCCTGTTAATCCTCCGGTTTTCTTCTTTGAACTTTTCCTAATAATTTTGTTTTTATGGATCAGGTTATTAGTCTAACGCCAACCTCTGTTTGTGGGCTGAACTGGTATTGGAGGAACTCATTTTATAGTGCTGGGGTTTTTCTCGTCTCCAACACTCGCATCTATCAGTTTGGCAAGTCAGTCATGACTAGGTCCCAGTGGTTACCGGCTTAGAGGTAAGATAAACACAATTTGTGGATACACACATTTACCACTCTGGATGGATATCGCAATATGACAGCAATCAGAGCCTATCCTGTGTATAGACCACCCAAGCAGCCAACTATCTTTTTTTGTTTTTTTTTGTTCCGAAAATTTAAAGAAAAATATCATTCGCTTGTAAAATAAATTGGAATGAAAACATTATATTCAAAATACTAGGGCATACAATCTTCCTTCCATTCCAAGACTCTACACCGAGTCACAAAAAAAAAATTTTCTTTACAATTAATATACCTAATGGAATTTTCAAAAAAAAACAAAAGTAAACCGGGTTTTAAATGGAATCATTAGTTTATATGAGGAAATAGCACTTTTTGGTAGGCAACCTGAATTTCAGTTTCTAATCCTAAAATAGAATCTTATAAATACAAATTTATTATTTTGAATAACTTATGAAAATTGTGTTTTTATGAGCAAATTGCACTTTATGGTAGTCTACCTGAAATTCAGTTTCTAATCCTAAAATACTCGTAAAATCTTAAATTTATTATTTTGAATGAGTTATAAAAATTGTGTTTTACTATTTTTATGATAACCATTTATTGTATTTTCTTGCTTGAGGCTATTGAAATACTGATTTTTTACGTAAAAAATGTTTTTCCTAAAATCTCATATAAATACGTAAGTATTTTAAATATTTCAAATATGCTCTATTGCTAAGTTTAATTCGTTTAAAATATTTTAACGCCATGTTAAAGTATTTTAAATATTTGAAATATTCACTATTGCTAAGATTAATTCGTTTAAAACGAGACCGCCACTATATATACACGCGATTTCAATTTCAGTAATTCCTATACCTGATACATTCTACTTATACATTGACAATTTTCTAAGAGACTGCCCTTAAAATTACAGTGCAAAAATAAGTGTTTTTTGTTTTTTTCATGCATGTTTTTCCTACATACAGTGAATGTGAAACAAAAAAAATATATTGTATATTCTTATATGTTTTTTATTGTTAAAAAATGTATGATAGGTTTAGTAAAAGTTTGGTAAAAGAGAGTGAACTTACTTCTTAACAATAGATATACTTTGTTCAAGATATTAGCATCAGAGTCTTATACATTAAATTTGAAAACCTTCCGCTTTAATAATGTGTTAACATTAATACATAACGTTTATTCAGGGTTTGTAGGTCGTCTTATTTTAATTAAGTAAATATTTATTTTAATTAAATAATCATTTTATTTACTTAACTAACAAAATATATTTTATTTTTAATTACAGGTAAGACAAAAAATCTAAAAAAATAATTACTTTCATAATAATTTACCGATATCAATAGAAATGATGAAATAGAAATGATTAAACAACAGATATTTACAAAATATAAAATTTTAAAACAAAATATAATAACATTTTAACTACAAAACATATTTCGTACATCCATACTTTTGAAATTAAAATAAAAAAAAAATTAACGTACTAAATAAAATAATAATCAAAACAATATTTTGAATATTGGTGTTTAAGAGCAACGTCTTGTTGTTCGGCTTTTATACATAATTAAATTAAATTAAAAAATAGTTTTTCTTGTGTGCAATTTATTTCCCTAATTTAATATTGGTTGATTGTATTTGATTTATCAAGGTTGAATTCTTTTTGAATCTATTTAAAGAGTGATAATACAGCACAATGACTAAAAGACAACACTAATAGCCTATCCAAAATGACGCTTTGGTTTCGCTCTCATTACGTCGTCAACAAATGAGTGTCCAAAATAAAATGTACATGACAGCGTTTGTTTACATTGTTTTGTTTACAAATTTTATGAATTAAAAAATTGTTTATTGTATAGCTATTTTGAATAATGGTTTGATATTATTTAACCCAAGATAGAAAAAAAATTAATAATTTTACTAATTTTTTATTCTGATAATATATTTTTATTTTTCAATAAAATGTTTGACATTTGAATACGAAGAGAAAGCGAAAAAGTTAAACAACTTTTTTAAGAACTGTGTAATGGCTGCGGCATGGCTGCGTCTATAGTAGACATTTTCATATAATTCAATACATTTAACTTAGTTTGATAGATAACTACAAGTAGAGAGCGTTCATTGTAGATAGGCTATAAGTGTGCAATATACAGAAAAAATGATTTGGTTATGAAATATAAAATATATGACAGAAAATCTAATAAACAAGATAGCAGAAGCGGATATAATTAAGAATAATGGCACCACGTTTTCATACGTAAAACTTGGAAGGTAAGAGACTCTCATTCCTGTACAGTTGATCCCTGTGGTAACCCGCTTTTCCAGGTAAATTTATTTTTGAAAAAATTGCTTTTAAACAGGGTTGCAAGTCATTTGAAAGAACAAAATCAAAAATTAAAAATAAAAGATTTTTTAATGTTGTAATTTTCATATATTTAAGTCCCAAAACCAGAAAAATAAAACACATTAAGCCGAATGCTATAAATACAGAAAAATTTTTAACTTACAAAGGAAATTATTATTATTTATATATTTGTCCAGGAAATGAAGTGTAACAAAACTCTCAAAACTCAAAATTTAGTTAACACAATTTTATGTACTCATAAATAGGTGCATGATTAAGCACGTTGAGTAGGTACATTGTAGAATGTTGGCAACAAACAAGTATTTCAATTTGAGTCTAAACAAGGGTTGTGAAACAATATTCATAGCTTAGCAACATTTTTTAAAAATTTGTCATTTTAAAACTATAAAAGATTTTATTAGTTTGATCTTAAGACATGGCTAACCAAATTAACTTTATAGTACTAAAAAAAATTTTGTAATTTCTTTATCTATTGAAAAATATTACAAATTCTTACTAATTTATCTATTTAAAAAAACTTGAAATAAATGTATATATTTATTTAAAATGAAATATATTTATTTTAATTCAATTACAAAAGTTAAAATTTGAATTATTAAATTTTGTGATAAAAAGCTAATCAAAGCATAATATATTTAATAATCCAAATTTTTCAAAATTGCAATAATTTTAAACTGTTAGTTTATTTACCTATTAGAAAAGCTTATAAACGCAAATTGATCAAAAGCTTCTATAATTCGAACTCATTGACGGAACTCGACGAAAACCAATTCCCATGGTACTTTCATGCTGTTTTTAAGATATATGTTTGTTAGCCCTTTAACTTTTTAAAGGTTCCAGAACCCGAAACCATGGTACGATTTCGCCCACATGCAGTCCGTCTGTACTTTAAATACTAGTTAACCCTTGTACACAATTGCAACGTTCTATCTTAATTTTAAGTTATTATTTTTAGTAATTTCGATTATAAGCTTTTTGGTAGATCCAAAAAATTTAAAAATAAAAAATATCGTAAGTAGAGTTAACGGCACTATTTTAATTGAAACGGACTCTAAAGAAAATCGTGAAATAATAAAAACGGAACTCGAAAAAAAAATGAAAGAGGGATATGATATCAAAATTCCTGTTGAAATAAATCCAAAATTCGAAATAGTGCATATGAACAATAAATTTACTGAAAATTAAATAATAGATAAACTAAAAAAATAGATAAATAAATAGTTTTATAGAAATGAGCGATTTAAAAGTAGTTAAATTAAACGTGATAAAAAAGAATAACAAGGAAGTGCAAAATGCAATAATTGAAGTGGATAGGGATTCCTTTCCCAAAATAATGGCTGCCGAAAAACTATGTATTGGTTGGGAAAGATGTAAAGTGTTTGATGCTATCACTGTTATGCGTTGCTACAAATGTAAAGGATACACTCATGAATCGGCTGACTGTACAAATACAGAAAAGTGTCTTAAATGTCACAAAGACCATAAGACATTTGATTTTGATAAGCAGCAGGAAATTAATGAGTGTATCAATTGCAAAATAGCCAACGAAAAATTCAAACTTGGTTTAGAGATAAATCATAAAACATTTGACAAATTGTGCCCAGTGTATATAAAACAAGTAAAGAAACAGTCAGTTGGTGCAACCGACTTAGAAATATCCTACACCTATTTGGTTCAAATTTAAAGACATATCCATAAGTCATTTTAACATAAAAGCTGTTATTAATTTGATCGTAAGACATAGCTAACCGAATTAACTTTATAATACTAAAAACATTTTCTAATTACACTATCTATTAAAAAATATTACAAATTCTTACTAATTTATCTATTTAAAAATATTAAAAAACAAAAAAACTTGAAATAAATGAAAATATATTTATTCAATTACAAACTGAAAAAATTTGAATTATTAAATTTTGTGATAAAAAGATAATCAAAGCATAATATATTTAATAATACAAATTTTTCAAAATTGCAATTATTTCAAATGGTTAGTTTATATACCTAACAGAAAAGCTTATAAACGCAAAATATGCAATAAATGTATTTCTAAAATACAATTACAAATTTAGACCTTTTCATATAATTCATTTAAATATAAAAATAAATTTTACATAAATGCAGCAAGTACCTTTTAACATAGCTGAACCACTACAATTAAGTCTTAATTTCGGGGACACATAGGAAATAGGAAATATATTCTTTGGCTTTGAAATTAAACTCGACCACAACCAATTCCCATGGTACTTTCATTACTAGTAACCTAGAGTTTAAATTTCATCAACATAGCGGCATTATTTTTTAAGTTATGGTGTTTTATAGAAATATGTTTGTTAGCTTTTGAACTTTTCAAGGGTTCCAGAACCCGAAACCATGGTTCGATTTCGCCCATATGCAATCCCCGTCATACTTTCAATACTAGTTAACCTTTGTTCACAATTGGAACGTTCTATCTTAATTTTAAATTACTAGTTTTATTAATTTCGATGATAAGCTTTTACACATTGGGGGTCTAAGAGAGGTACTGAACCACCACTCCAATTGATTCAAAATTAGAGGCACACACAGGAAATAGTAAAGAACACCCATGTGCCAAATTTGAAGCTTCTATATTTGTTTCAAGTTACTATCTTTATTAATTTCGAAAATATGATTTAAGGCCCTCGGAACTGAGTGGCTGGTCCCCACCCACTACTCTAATTCTGCTCAAATTTCAAGGAGACTAAGGAAATCTAAAGCGACACCCTGATACCAAATTTGGAGGTTCTATCTTCATTGGTTTCGGAATTATGCTAGTTTGGCCTAAATTCGATCAAAAAGTTTTAAGTTCCGAAGCCATTGTCCAATCCTCACCTTACGCAATCGCCGTCGTAGTTTCATTACCAATAACCTACAGCACAAATTTCATGAAGATACCGTCATTAGTTGTTTAGTTATCGTGATTTTTTATATATGTTCGTTAGCCCTGAAATTAAATGATTTCGCCCTTATACAGTCCGCGCTGTACTTATAGTACTAGTTAACCCTTGTACACAATTTGAACGTTCTATCTTAATTTTAAGTTACTATTTTTAGTAATTTCGATTATAAACTTTTAAAAACTTTTAATTAAAACTTGGGAGGTCTAAGAGGGTTACTGAACCACCACTGCAATTGATTTCAAATTAGGGGGACACGAGAGATACTAAAGAACACCCTTGTGCCAAATTTGAAGCTTCTACATTTTTTCAAGTTGCTATCTTTTTTAATTTTAAAGATATGTTTTAAGGTCTTCGGAAATGCGTGGCTCGTCTCCAACCCACTACTCCAATGGGGCCCAAATTTCCAAGACACTTAGGAAATAGGAAGGGACACCCTGATACCAAATTTGGAGGTTCTATCTTCATTGGTTTCGGAATTATGCTCGTTTGGCCTAAATTCGATCAAAAAGTCCTAGGTTCCGAACCCATAGTTCAATCCCGAACTTTCTCAATCCCCGAAGCAGTTTCATTAATAGTAACCTACAGCACAAATTTGATGAAGATAGCGTCATTAGTTGTTGAGTTATCGGGATTTTTTATATATGTTCGATAGCCCTTCGATCGATTAAAAGGTCTAATATAATAATAATAGTGTTATTAACAAAAAATCAAGTCTATTTCAAAACTAATGAACTTTAGTAAAAATAAACCACCCCTCAAAACTAATATAATAAATGAAATTCCTATCAAAGATAATAAAAACTCTCATAGTATGCAGGATCGAGAAATCGTTTCAGTCAAAGAAAATATCAGATCAAAAGAGCTGCTAAGCAACTATTACTCAAATTGGGTTAAGGGAGAAACTATCAACATTCAAAATAATCCTAAACGGGGCAAATTAGATGAAGAACCTAAGAATTTCAGTACAGAAGACAGTGGGAAAAGTTTTGTCAACCTCATGGTTCTACCAATTGTTACATTAACAAAAAAAGCAATTGAGTCTGGTGAAAATACGTATGCCTTATCTAGATTAAGAGAACACAGAATCTACAACAATGTGAGATTATTTTTATCATATTTTCATGATAAGGAAGATATTTGTTATGATGGTATTACGCAAACAAGTCTAAAAGTACTTATTCATCAAGAAGGGCTGCCAAATAGCTATGTAGAACTCAGTAATTTATATTTTGCATATCATGATAGCACCGGAATATCCAAAAGCGAAGTACTTAAAGATTTAGCTTATTTTAGAAGACATATTGATAATAAATACAGAGAGCATTTACAAAAAATTAGAGAGTCTTGGCAAAATTATATGATTAGTAAACCATGAACCGTAACAAACGCAATAATATAAATGTGGTGCATTTCAATGCTAGAAGTTTAAGGAAAAATATGACTGAAATCGAACTTTTTGTTAAAGACAGAATAGATATTGACATTATTATGATTGGTGAAACGTGGTTATACTCAGATGAAGAAAAAGTTTTTAATATACCTGGCTTCTATGCATCTTTTAACTCTAATAATGAATCAAGATTAGGTGGAACCGCAATTTTTCTTAAGCATAATATTCGGTATACGGTGTTAGAAATATTGGAGCAATTCAATACTATAATTATTTCGTTAAATAACACTTCCCCATCCTTAAAAATTGCAGTTATCTACAAAAAACCAAGTGATAACAATAGCGATTTACTAGCACATCTGGATTTAATTTTTAACAAATACAAGAATATAGTTCTGATGGGTGATATTAATATTGATTTGTTAACAGACACAGAGCGAATGAATATTATTCTACGATCGTCGACCATATTCTGACAGACCTAGAAAAGTTTGACTTTGACATAAAGCTTCACGATATAGTTAATCTGGATCATAAAGCAGTAAGTGTTAAATTAAATAAAGTTTTAAGAAAGATTGAACCTATTTTTAAAAGGGAAATTTACAACACAAATTTTAAGAAATATAAAGGAAATGTTAGAAAGTTACTTGAAATAAATAAATGTCATAGTGTGGATGACCTTATAAAAATATTGCAAAAAGCAAAGGTGAATTCTAAAATTAAAACACTCCGAAGAGTTAGAAACAATAATCATTGGATGACAAAGGAACTATTAAACATGATCAAAAAGAGGAATAATTTGTTTAAAGAGTTCAAAAAGCAGCCTAACGATATAGATATTAAAACTAGTTTTAAAAATGCTAAAAGCAAGGTGACGTATGAAATAACTAAAGCCAAACAAAATTATTTTAATGATAAACTACAATTAGCTGTTGGTGACCAAAGAAAAATTTGGAAAGTTCTAAATAATCTCATCTTAAAAAAATCAATTGAGTCGAGCAAGGTTATTAAAGAAATAAACGGTAATGGAATCAAAACATGTGATAGCTTTGAAATTGCAAATTTCTTCAATTCTTACTTCAGTTCAATCGGTAGAAAACTAGCAGATTAAATTACTGATGCTGAAAAATACGTAATAAAAAATAGATTCGTTGAAAAGTCTATTTTTCTTAAACCTACAGATGAAACAGAAATATATTAAATCATCATGCAATTAAAAAATAGCTCTCCTGGAGGTGACAATGTTTCAGCTTCTGATTTAAAACATGTTGTAACTTTGATAAAACCTATAATTGTATGCTTGATAAATAGATGTCTAAGTACTGGTGTATATCCTGAGTGTCTTAAATCAAGTATAGTTGTACCTATCTTTAAACCTGGGTCAACATTGGATGTATCAAATTACAGACCAATTGCTCTCTCAAGTTGTATTGGAAAAGTATTTGAAAAGGTTATAAATTCCAGAATATAGGAGTTCGTGCAAAAAGTTGTAGGATTTAAATCAATTTGGTTTTCAAAAGAAAATTGGAACAGAATTTGCAGTCCTAGAATCCACCAATTGTAAATAAATTGGATCAAGGAAATTATGTTTGTTCGGTATTTGTTGATCTTAAGAAGGCCTTCGATACAGTAAATCATAATATTTTACTTAACAGATTGCATAAAATTGGAATAAGGGGTACAGCTAATAACTTACTCTACTCATATCTGAATAATAGAAAAACTATTACAAAAATGAATAGAGTTTTTGGTAATGAACATAATATAAACATTGGTGTTCCTCAAGGATCAGTACTTGGTCCTACATTATATTTACCTTAAATTCATAACATCCAGTATGCGAATTTGCGAGCTAACTACAAGATCTTTGCTGACGATACTTTACTTATCTATAATGCTAGAACCTCTAAAGAACTTGAAACTCTTGTAAATACTGGTTTGGGAATTTACGAAAATTGGTTAAAAGGTAATAAATTAACTATAAATGCGGAAAAAACAAAGTTTATAGTATATAAAATTAAGAATAAAATTGATATAAATCCCAATCTATTGGTAAATAAGACTAAAATTGAAAGAGTTCCTGCATATAAATACCTTGGAGTTGTAATTGATGAAAAACTGAAGTGCGAGGAGCATATTAATAAATTAGTAAAAAAAATTTTGCCTCTCTTGGGTGCCTTCGAAAGAAGTGTAATTATAATGAACAAAAAAATAGCAGATAAGTTATATTATTCTTATATTATTTCGCACATCAGACACAATTTACGTAACTGGTCCAGCTGTTCATTATGGTTGAAAGATAAAATTAGTGTTCTAATAAACAAAGCCATTAAATACTTACATAAGTACGACTGGTTTACACCAACAAATGAAATTTTTAAACGCACGGGGTATCTAAAGTTACCCGAACTCATTATTTTGGAAAAATCTAAGCTAATTTTTAAAATAGAAAAAGGGGTGTACAAAAAAACATCATAATTACCAGAAGAAACAATTTTCATAATTACAATACAAGAAGGTTAAACAATTTAAATGATGCCAAATCAAGAATAGAGTCATCACGAAATAGTTGTCTCTCGTCATCAATAAGGATTTATAATAAACTGCCGTTGGAGTTAAAAAGAAGTTCAAATTTGGATATATTTATCAAAAAACTGAAGCATTCTTAAAGAATAACTCTTCATTTGTGGATAGTATAACGCATGAGTGAAATTTTTCAACGCTCGTAGCACATATCTGTACGAGCTGTTATATTTTATTTATATAATTATATATGTATATATATATGTAAATATATTTAATTTTAAATAACTTACTTTGTTAAATAGTATTAGGAAGTAACTGCGATGTTTTATACCAAAACTATAAGTTTTGTTTATATCACAGTTAGAAAAAAAAAAAAAACAAAATAAAATGTAAAAACATATGTATATCACTACAAAAAAAAAAAAAAAAAAAAAACAAAACTTGGGAGGTCTAAGAGGGGTTCTGAACCACCACTCCGATTGATCCAAAATTAGGGCAACGCGCAGGAAACAGTCAGTCAGTGCAACCGACTTAGAAATACCCTACACCTATTTGGTTCAAATTTAAAGGGAAGTTCATAAGGCATTTTAAAACCATAAAAGATTTTATTAGTTTGATCTTAAGACATGGCTAACGAAATTAACTTTATAATACTAAAACCATTTTCTAATTTCTTTATCAATTTTCTTTATACAAATTCTTACTAATTTATCTATTTAAAAATATTAAAAAACAAAAAAACTGAAATAAAAGAAAATATATTTATTTAAATTCAATTACAAAAGTTAAAATTTGAATTATTAAATTTTGTGATAAAAAGCTAATCAAAGCGTAATATATTTAATAATTCAAATTTTTCAAAATTGCAATAATTTTAAACGGTTAGTTTATGTACCTATTAGAAAAGCTTATAAACGCAAATCGATCAAAAGCTTCTATAATCCGAACTCATTGACCGAACTCGACGAGAACCAATTCTCATCGTACTTTCATGCTGTTTTTAAGATATATGTTTGTTAGCCCTTTAACTTTTCAAAGGTTCCAGAACCCGAAACCATGGTACGATTTCGCCCACATGCAGTCCGTGCTGTTCTTTAAATACTAGTTAACCCTTGTACACAATTGCAACGTTCTATTTTAATTTTAAGTTACTATTTTTAGTAATTTCGATTATAAGCTTTTAAACCTTGTGAGGTCTAAGAGTTCTAAGTTCCGAACCCATTGTCCAATCCTCACCGTACGTAATTGCCTGTGTAGTTTCATTGCCAATACCCTGCAGCACAAATTTCATGAAGATTAGTTGAAGTCATTAGTTGTTGAGTTATCGTGATTTTTTATATATGTTCGTTAGTCCTTAGACCGATTAAAAGGTCCAGAATAAGAACCCATGGGCTGATTTCGCCCATATGCAGTCCGCTTTGTACTTTCAATACTAGTCAACCTTTGTACAGAATTGGAACGTTCTATCTTAAATTTAAGTTACTATTTTTAGTTATTTCAATTATAAGCTTTTAAACCTTGGGTGGTCTAAGAAAATAAATAATGAAAATAATTTTTTTCGCTTACCAAAATCTAGTGAAAGTTAGATTTTTTAAATATTTTTTTTTATATTATATGAAGAGTGCAGGCAAATAACAATCAACGTCACTTTTTTTAGAAATTGAGAAAATTCAATTAATATTTTCAAAGACTTCTTGCGTATAAAAATGTTCTGAAAGTGTCTGTAAACAAGCTTCATAATTAATGTTTATCCTATTCTTAAAGAAATACAATACAAAAAAATTAAAATAATTTAATATTTTCTTATTTTATTTACAAAAAAAAAAACTTAGTTTCAAAAAAATTCAGTTTTGTACGAAAAAACAATCAAATATTAAAAATTTAGGAAAAAATAATCAAACAAAAAATAATTTAATAAAAAATAAAAACATAAATAGTTCAAATTAAGTAATTCATTAAGTTTAAATTTTTATAACGTTAAAACGTATGGATTTGCTTAATTATTATCGTCTGTGTCCGAAACTTGATTCGAATGCGGCAGTGCTTCAAAAAACCGCTGCGCTTCGTCTCTGCAAAATTCTTTAAGTACCATTAAATCATTATATTTTCCAGATGAAAGTGAAATTAGGCTAGTGTAAGAAGGCTTTAAATTTTGTGAACTGTTACCAGTATTTTTATATCTGATTATGTACGAATTCCATGGGCCGTTATATGTGTTTCTTAATTGGAGTGTCCGACTGTGTTCCTTTGTTATGTAGATTTCAGAAATTGGCCTCGTTGCAAATGGAGATTTTTTTTTATAATGATTATTTTCCAAATAACTGCCCCAGTTTTTGAAAATATCTTGTTTACTTTTAATAATGACAAAGGGCGAGGGTTTGACCCGTGAAGATTTAACATGATCGTTCCATTCATCAGGCAATTCTATTTTAAGATTTTGTTTTATTAATCCCATATTTTTGTCACATTCCATGTAACTATGGCCTCGAACGGGAAATGTTATTTTAAATTCCCGTTAGAACATTTTTATTTGTAATAGTCAAGTCAAGTCAATAAAAACAATTCAAAATTTGCCATATTAAAAAAAACTGACATTGATTGTTTTTTCCATTAAAACTGTGACATTGATTGTTCTTTCCTTGTACAGGAAATTTTGAACAGGCTAAAACTTTGATCTCGTTTGGTTTTACATTATTTATTGTTGATAGAACGAAAGATCTCATTTTTGCCTTTCCAATGATATCCATATTGCATTTTCGAAAAAAATTGACATTGATTGTTATTTGCCTGCACTCTTCATATGCATATATAATACATAATGTTTTTATTTTTTTAGGAGAATTACGTGGTTGAAAAATTTAAACAGATTCGATTTGATTAGCATTTAAAAAATAATTTCATTTATAAGTGTTGTAAATATGATAATAATTATACTATAAAAATGTACATTAGAATAAGAATATATTTTGTCATAAAAAATTTCAACAAAAATGTAAAACAATTTGATAATAAACATAAGTATTTTAGCGTGACATATTTATAATAAAAAATTCAAATTTACATAACTTTATGTTAAAACATTTACAAATATATTTTAAAGTTTATTATTGGTTTATTACCTACGACACACTATGCAATTCTGCAATGTTTCAATTTCCATTTTTTTTTTTTTAATTTTCCGTATGAAATATTCTTATTACTATCTACTATTACTATCTATATATGTATTACTATTACTATCTATATATGTGTGGAAAGAGTAAATGCAAAGTATATCTATTGTTAAGAAGTAAGTTCACTCTCTTTTACTAAAATTTTACTAAACCTAATGCATTTTTTACAACAAAAAACTCTGTGTGTATAAGCATATACAATATTAATATTTTTTTTGTTTCATATTCACTGTGTATAGGAAGAACATGTATGAAAGAAAAAGCAACACTATAAATTTTTGTAATGTAATTTTAAAGGCGGGCTCCTAGAAAATTGTACATGTATGAGTACAATGTGTCAGGTATAGGAACTCCTGAAATTGAAATCGCGTGTATATATAGTGGCGGGCTGGTTTGAAATTTTGTTTAGTTGAGTACATGGTGTTAAATTATTTTAAACGAATTAATCTTAGCAATAGTGAATATTTCAAATATTTAAAATAGTTACATATTTATATGAGATTTTGTGAAAAATGGGTAAACATACTTTAAAATGTTTGTGGTGCGGTTTTAAAAATGATGAATCTGAAAATAATTTTTTCCGTTTACCAAAATCTAGTGAAAGGTATATTTTTTAAATATTTTTTTTAATATTATGTGCATATTATATAATATATGATGTTTTTAAATTTTTAGGAGAAATATATGGTTGAAAATTTTAAATAGATCCGATCTGATTAACACGAAAATATCAAATGATTACCGTGTATGCAAAAATCATTTTTCTGATGACCAGCTGGCAAAATCAAAAAAAAAGTTTTTGAAAAGAAATTCAGTTCCAATGATAAGTGAATCTTTTTCAAAAGTTAAAGTTTTGGAAAATATTTTAATAGCTCCTGCAATAGGTGAATATTTAAATAAAAAAAAATATCAAAATATTTTAATCAATTCGTTATATAAGTAAATTTTTTTTACAGAAAAAACAGAACAAAATACTAATCTTATCGAAGACGTTACACCAATTACTGAGTCATCAAATCTATCAGGTAAAAATAAATATTTACTTGTAAAATAAAAACTCTGATATTTTTAAATAACGTTTCTTATTCTTTTAGGTAAAGAAATTCTTGCAAGTGATATTTCTGACTTCGTATCTGTTCCAGTTATAACAGGTATTTAAACACAACACATAAAATTTTAATTATGTTTAATTATATAATAAAACTAATTAATATACTATGTATAATAGTAAATATTTATTTGCATTTTTTATTAACAGAATCTTCGGATGATTATTTGGAATCTGTTGCTATATTTGCAAATATTAGGAATGTTTGGAATAAATCGGCTCAAACTAAAAGTACCGAGGTAAATCTTGAAGAATTTGAAAAATTAAAAAACGAAGAGCATGTTTAAAAAAGAACATGTTTTTTGAAAGAATTACAAAACAGTTCATTTTTTAATAAAGCGAATGAACTCTTACCAGGCGAATTGGCAAAACCAGTTAAAAGCTATGTAAAAATGCTAAACTTAAACAACAAGTATGGAGATATTCCAATGACATGAAAAATTTCATCGCCCCAGTAGCTTACAGATTTCTAGCTAAAAATATGAATTTTCTATCAATACCAACTCTAACGAGATTTACTAAACACTGGCCATTTGGACCGAAACACTTTTTAATGGCCTGAAATTAAAAATTTACCAGATATTTCCGAAAATTGTTTGGTTTGCATAGATAAGGTTTCCCTAAAAACCAATTTATATTTTGATAAATCTACTGGAGAAATTATAGGCTTAGAGGATGATGGTGAGAATAAAACAAAATTGGCTGCAAATTACGCTTTAATTGTTCTAATACGAGGAATTACACACAAATATAGTCATTTAGTAGCCTATTATGTAAATTCAATGTGTTCGGCGATAATGTTGGAACAAATTATTTTTAAATGCATAGAACATCTAATAAATATAAATATGAAACGAAGGACTATAATTTCTGACCAAGGAGCGAATTTCATTGCATTAAATAAATTATTGGGGACTTCATCTTCATTTCCGTATTTTATCTCCTACAACTATAAAATATATTATATGTATGACACACCTCATCTTTCAAAGTCATTTTGGAAAAACTTCATAAAATATGATATCGTTTTTGGCAATAATAAAAAAGCTTGTTGGAACGATGTTAGAAAATTATATTTACAAGGTAAAAATCAACAATTTAAATTAGCTCCCAAATTAACGGAAGCACACATTGCTTCTTACACATGGCAGAAAATGCGAGTACCATATGCAGTTCAAGCTATTAGTTGGACACTCGCCAGTAGCCTCTATACTTTGGCAAGTGGGGGTACTACAACCTCTACCACATTGAATACAGGTGAAGTAATAGAAAAATTCGATCAAATATTTGACAGTTTTAATTCTTGTAAATTCGATGAAGTAAAAAAATTTAGAAAGCCATTTTCCGGAAATGAATGTCAATTACAATTTTTACATGTAATAGAAGTTTTTATATTCAACATGAATTTTATTAATGGATCAGGAGAAGGTTACTTCGAAAATAAAATTTTTAAAAGGCTGGTTACAGAACATCAATGTATTAATAGATCTTCATAAAGATTTACAAACACAAAACATTAAATTTCTTTTAACACGCAATTAAGATATAACACCTGGCATAAACTGTGAACCAACAGGAAATCTTGAAATTGCTGATTTTTATGATACAGACTTCCACATACCACAACAAATCTCACACCAAGTTGATTTATTTAAAATAGAATACGACTATAAATCTATGGATTTTGGAGAAGCTAACGCATTTTATTGCTTCGGCGGGTACTTATTAAAAAAGTATAGAGCACATCATAATTGCAGTTTAAAGTTAATTGGAAATAAAAATATTTATTTACAGTTCATAGAATTCAAGGAATATGATAACGCTTCGCTTATTAAACCACCTGAAGATTTTATTAATACATTAAAAATATTAGATGATAAGTTTGTTAATAAATTCGATAGTATTTGGACTGAAAAAAAATTTTGAAAACAAATTATTTGAGCATTTAAAAAATAATTTCAATTATAAGTGTTGTGATAAATATGATAATAATTATTTTATATAAATGTACATTAGAATAAGAATATATTTTGTAATCAAAAATTTCAACAAAAATGTAAAACAATTTGGTAATAAACATAAATATTTTAGCGTGACACATTTATGATAATAAATTTTATTTAAATACATTTTAAAGGCTTTTCTTTTGTATATAGACAGAAATTAAATATATTGGAAAACTAAAGCTATAATAAAATTTTAAAGTCTTTTAAAAATTAAAATTTACATAACTTTATATTACATTAAAATTAACAGCTCGACGTGTGGTGTGCGTATGATTTTATTTTTATTCCCATGCATACATATATGACATCGGGTATATTAAAATAGCTCCTCCGTTATTAACGTATCGATCTAAACGAGCTAGATATAGTTCCAAGGGTACGTATCGGATCAGCATCGAAAAGTAAATCGATCTACCTATGTGTGTCTGTCCGTCCGTCCGTCCGTGTGTCAGCACGATCTCAAAATCTAAAAGGGTTAGAGTTTTGAAATTCACACAAAGTCATTTTTAGACAATTTCTAGGTTCCCTATTGTTTTTGGTTAAAATCGGGCCAAGGCTTCGGGGAGCTGCCATACAACTTCTTTGAACCAATATGAATTTCTTCAAAACTTATTATACAACGAGGATGGAAATTACACATGGTTAGTTATATAATGAATCGAGCACTTATATAAAGTTTCAAAATGTTACGGCCCCATTTTCGAGCAGCTGCCATACAAAGTTTTCAATTCAATAACTATGAATTTAATGAAGCTACGAGGTTAAAATTTAAATTGGGCAGGTAAAGTAATAGCGCAAGTTACTCGACAAAGTTGGACATCACTCGGACCAACTTTTAGGTTGGGCGAATTTTTTTTTTTTATATTTTTTGAATTTATTTTTTTTAAGAAAAAATTATGGGATAATGAATTAAAATTTATTCGTTTTATGGTTTTTTGGCGAATTTTTTTTTTGTTTATTTTATTTTATGGTTTAATATGAGAAGACGTTTAAGGGACTTTTCAAATTTTTTGCTTTTGTAAGTTTTTATTTTGAAAAAAAAAATGTGTATGTACTTAATATTAAAATTTTTGATTTAAAAGGAACTTTAGATTATCCAGCTAGTTTTTATTAATTTATTAAGGGATATAGAACGAAAATTAAAAGGTTTAAGAACTTCATCTATTCCACCAATAGTTAAATTCGTGTGTTTGTTAGATTTTGCGCCCAAGGAAGCTACCAATTAAGTATTTCTAATGATTATAATGTAACGGTTGGTCGGTCTACAGTTTCCGAAATTTTGACGGAACTTCTGAATATATTTGAAAAATATATTTGCCCAAAACGGGTAAAATTTCTGAAAACTGTTCGGAAGAAGTTAAATATTTACCACTTTTCCTCCGAATAGTTTTTTTTTTAATTCCTTTGCCAATTAGTGCGTTAATTGGTTTCTTGTTGCTGAAACATTTTTTTCTGAAAATAATAAATAAAAATTTTCATATTTATATAAATTATTTAAATCTTTTATTTACCTTTCTAATTTATGACTCATTTTAATTTTCTTCAAATTTTTAAACACAACTAGCAACAAACAAAGCCAATAACAGAATAATGCAATAATAAATTATGCAATAATATAAAGTCAAACACAAAAATGTAATTGAATTTCTAAGTCGACTCAGACGACTTATATCAACAAAAATTGTTTTCCCCGACACCGATGGTTGATTCAAAGCGACTAAAGTTGAAAGTCAAAAAAAAATGGTTCTCGCAACACCACCTATAGATAATAATTTGTTTAAAAAAAAATTTAGTAATATTATTTTATTTAGTACTAATTAAATTGCTTTGGTTTTTCAATAAATTCCTTTATAAGTATGTTATGCGTTTTAAATCGTATGCAAAGAAACTTTTAATATTTAATTTCAAATAATAAGGATGTGAAAAAGATAAAGTTTAGTTTACTACCTAATTAGTTATCTTAGGCTATAATTAATTAGGTCCATTTCATATATCGGTAGATGATATAATTCTAATTTTTTAAATTATTTCAAAATTATATTCGAATATTGCAGTACAAAATTGTTCTATAAAACAATTTCTGTTATCGTTCTAAACTATGGCCTGTTAAATAAAAAATTTATACATTTTATTTTAAAATAAAATAAGTAGCTACTCGAATTTTTATTTTTGTGTTTCGTTGAATCATTTAACCTTTTTTTCCTATTTTTAATATTTTAAGAATTGAAAGTTTGCTATTTTTAAACACCTATAACTTGAATACCTGTCCAAATTTTTTTTTAGTAATATACAAAATTGAAATCTGCAACATTGCATTTCAACCTATGTATATTAAACGTTTTTCTTAAATTTAAAATGGGTTCGTTAAATTGAAGTCTCTTAGTGTCTCTTAGTTTTAACCAGTTTTGCTTAGATAATAAAATTTTAAGTAAAATTCAAAATTTTAGTGGAATTCACAATTTAATTCCTAGAACCTAAAAAAATGGAAAGGTGGGGGTAGTTGGGGAGGTAGGCAGCCTCGAGAATCTTCATAAGTTTGCTTATAAAAATTTGAGAACCTTCCCCATTTAAGCGCTATATAAGTAAAGAATTAAAACTTCCATGTTTTTATAAATCATTGAAGCTCCAACATTATATTTCGCACTTGTTAACATGTTTTCTTGAGTGCATTAAATTATATTCTAAGTATTGATTTCACTATTATTCATAATTATTAATAAATTGATAAAATAACTAAATTATGTATATTTTTATAAAAATAAATGATAAAATACTCAGTAAGAAATATAATTTTGAAAATGTGGTTTTTTTTTCTTGGTTTTTTTTATCACTTGCTATTGTTTTGTCTCTAAATTCAACAAAATCCTAAACAATAGTTTATATTTATTATAAACTTTTAAAACCACACCACAAACATATTAAAGTATGTTTACCCACTTTTCACAAAATCTCATAAGTATGGGTGACATCGTAAATGTCGTAAAAGAAACTTCAACCTGCTACATACAATGTGAAAATAACACAATGTAAAATTTCTTAACGCATTGTGTCGAAAATACAATGTATTTTGCTTACAATTCTGATTGCGTCAAAATGGAATGTCAAAAATTTAAATTTTTTCTACAGAAACAATCTTTGAAAGGTTTAAATTAATATTTATTTACTTTTCTTCCATGGTTTTTTTTTGTTTTTATGGTGGTAGGATCTGATACATTATACTCACACATAGACAATTTTCTAAGAGCCCGCCTTCAAAATTACATCACAAGAATACATAGCGTTGTTTGTTTTTTTGATACATGTTTTTCCTGTACACAATGAATGTGAAACAAAAAAGAATATATTGTATATGCTTATACACATAGATTTTTTGTTGTAAAAAATGTATTAGGTTTAGTAAAAGTTTGGTAAAAAAGAGTGAACTTACTTCTTAACAAATAACAATAGATATACTTTGGTAAAAATAGAAATGTAAAACATAATTTGCTCAAATAAGCAAAAGTGTTTGTTTGTAAATTAGATTCACAGATCTTTGAGATTATTTATACATTCAGCTCATGCTTTACTTTTATTTTAATTTTCTCTTATTGCTCTTATGAGCTCTTATTTATTATATATATAGCAATATATTATATACTATATATTGCTCTTATGAGCATGAGCTCTTATTTTAGAAATAAATCTCGTGCTCATTCGAGACTTTGAAAAAATGAGCTCAAGAGCGATCAAACGCTGGTAAAAAAAAATAACTTTTGTGAAATTGAAAGGAAGCTACTCGTTTTTTATTTATTTCAATCTTATATTGTTGTGTGAATACCAAATTATTATTATTGGTATTGTTATTGTTATTGCTATTAGCATAGACTAAATAATTACATTAAGATGCAACATTTCGTTGTTCTATGAAAATAATTTCTGTGTTTCGTAGTTTTTGTACACAATATAACTCAACGCATTTATCAACATTTCAACTGTCAGCAACATATTTCTAGTTACAAAAACATTTTTCTTTTGTTTCTTAGGTCAAGAATTTGAAAGGTACACATACACAAAATAACCAATAAAAATATGAGTATGTATTTGTAGTTCTTTAATCAAAATTAGATAAGTATAATAAACAAGAGTTTTAACTTTTAAGTAGGTAACATACATATGTGTAGTATTATGTAACGTATGCTTTAAATTTAAAAAGATACAATTTATTAAATAAATATTATAAAATATAAAAAATTTTAAACTTGTAAGTTAAAAAATGAATTTAGAGAAAAGAAATTGCAAAATTTTGTAGTTGGGAACATTGCAAAAAATCAAGAAAAGATCATCCTAATCTGAAAATTTTCAAATCGCCTTCATTTGATTTGTTAGTCGGAAAAATTTGGAGAAAAAGTTGTGGTTTTGATGAAGGTAAGGATAATGTATCTACGTTCTAGCATTTTTAAATCTTCTAAGCATATAGTATTTATAAAAATAAAAAAATGAGCCAAAATAGAAAACTATCATTATATCAAAAAAAAAAAACCGTTACGGACAACAATTACACAAAGAATACAAAATAGAGTGAAAAGGGTTCTTATAAGTAATTTTTTTAATTTTTAAATTTTCATGTAAAAATAATATTTATTTATGTGAGGAACATTTTCCAATTGAATTTATTGGTAGAAAATACCTTAAAAAAGAAGCTTTACCCTCTATAAATTTAATAACCGTCAACAGCAGTGATAAGGAAGAAAATATTCTATTAAAATATCTATAGAGTTCTAATTTATCTAAAAAAATAAAACTTTTACAAATGCCTCATACAATAACACTGCAAAGATGGGCTCTAGTCAAAAGACTTCAACCTGGTAGAAAACCTAAAAGATATTATGTATTTTTGAAAATTTAAAGATATCGAATTCAATGGGCTTAAAAAAGGAAGGAATAGTTAGTGATCAAGGTCCAACTAACAGAAAATGTTACAAATTATTAAGTGTAAATGCGGAACACCCCTTTTTTATTTGGAATAACGATAAAGTATTTGTGATGTTTGATTTTGTTCATTTAATTAAATCATTGAGAAATTTATGTTTAAAAAATAAATTATCTACACCAGATGGAGTATTTATTTTGACGTTATTATTGAGCTATACGAGCTAGAAACGGACAAAGTTACCAAAATGTGTCCTAAGCTGACAAATAAACATATTTCACCTAACAATTTTAATAAAATGCGTGTTTCACTAGCAAATCAAATTTTTAGTCGGTCTGTTGCTGCCGGTATATGCACTGTGGTTGAATGTAACCAATATAAAACTGTTTCTAGTTTAGAAGCTCTGTCTACAGCAAAATTTATAGAAAAAATTGATAACCTTTTTGATTGCATGAATAGCAAAAGCTTAAAAGACAGAAATCCATATAAATGTGAATTGCAAAAGAATAATAAAAGTTATAAATTTATAAAAGAATGTTAAGAATATATTACGCCAATCAAAATTTTATCAAATATCACAGTTTATTGCTTAAAATGAATTAAACAGACATTTACTGCAACTCTTTTACTTTTTGATAATATTTTAAGTTTTCCAAATGAAAATTCTTCAAGAATTTTTTTATTTACTAAAATATTAAATCAAGATATCATAGAAAATTTATTTTGAGTAATAAGAGCTAAAGGAGGAAATAATAAAAACCCGTCAGTTTCTGAATTAAACACAATTTTATCAAAAAAAATGTCATTTAAATTACTTTAGTATGACAAACATACTAATTGTATTGAAGATTCAGATTATTTTATCGAAATGGAGGTAATTGATTTAAATAATCAAGCTTATCTAAATGATGTTGAAAATCAAACTTGTACAAATAGTGATAACTCTATAGAAATTTTATATTAATATGAGGATATATTTAGTGACGATACATTTGAAAATATTGAAACTAAATGTATTTATCAAAATGGAGGTAATTGATTTAAATAATCAAGTTTATCTAAATGATGTTGAAAATCAAACTTGCACAAATATTGATAATTTTATAGAAATTTTATCTCAATATGAGGATATCTTTAGTGACGTTACATCTAAAAAAAAATTTAAACTTATCTGACCAATGGCGTAGTGGTAAAGACGCCGCCTTTCATGTGGAAGGTCTCGGGTTCAAACCCCGGTCAGATCATATCTAATAAAAAAATATCGTAAAATTGTATAATTATACCGTAATAGTTTATATCGTAATATAAAATGGATATAATAAATATATATAAATAATTCTTGTGTATGATTATAGATGGCGCACAAAGTTAACATTTGTGCATTCATATTTCATAACCTTATACAATAGCTACAGCCGAGTAATCAACGGCTTAGTGAATATTATGATTAAAGAAACTGAAGCCAAGTTTAAAATAAACTTGGTGAATGCCCTATACTTCTTAAAGAAGTGGAAAAGGAATAAAAAAAAAAAAAAATTAATCTCCGGATATATAGCTTTTAAAGAACTTTTGAAATATCGCTATCAAATTTCCGAAAATATATTGCGAAAGGCAGATGAAATTATCACATGCCCCTCCGAATTTTTAATTTATACAAAAAATTATATCAAAAGTACAGATTTTGGAAATTTAGTTGCATCTGACATATTTTTTACAGCTTGTCAAATACATTGTGCAATTTTTCAATAAAAAAAAGCATTTACAAAATATTCATAAAATTATGGTTAAAGAATGTATTCATATTACTGCAGAAGATAAAAATCTAAAAGATTGATTCTGCAAAAGTAATCCTTGTTATGAACATAGAAAAAAAATTTTACAGCATTTGTTAACTATACTACTTCGAAAACATTGTATTTGGACAGTAAAAAAGTCTTATCAAAGCCAAGAGATTAGACTCAAACCCATAAAACTTAAAAATAATATAGACACTCAACAAAACTAATATCGAAAATTACTCAAAACAAATAAGTAAACGGTGATGGAGTCGCTGTGGGCATTGACTCAGGCATAATTAATGGGCGGTAGACTCCAGTAGAGTAAAAATATTTAAAAAATTAATAAACAGAAATAATAAACAATAATTTAAACCAAGTATAGAATTAAGTAAAATGAAGTTCATAATTTTGATTTCTAACTTTTATTTAAAAAAAAAGTCAATTAAAATAATAATTTCAATAAATAAAAAATTTATTATATAACAAAATTATGAACACAATTAAATAAACTTAAGGTCAGATTAAGAAAAACAAAATAAAGAAAATAGGAAATAAGCAAAATGAATAATTTAATTTTATACTTTCATAAAACTTTTTTCTTAATAATTTTTGTTTTACATATCTATGCACATATAATATGTAATATTTATTAATTAATTTATTTTATTTACATTTAGATTTACCTAAATTAAAATTTTATATACATACATATGTACATAGTTATCCATACCATTTATCCATATACCAGTGGCGGCTTCTCCCAAGATTCAACTGTTCATTAAATCAGTTGTAATTTTTGCTTTACTGAAAATCTAAAAGTTTTAAAAAAATTTATATTATTTCGAACAAAACAAATGAAAACACATATTTTAGTCCAAATGCCAATATCAATTTTGCCTTAGATTCTGTAGAACAAATTAAATTCACAATATTCATAATTCTTCTTCTATATTTTTATTTTTGTTATTAGAAATATTTAACATTTATTATTCGCGTTAAGTTGTATGTATTATATTATTATGTTAAAGTATGCAATGCAATGTAGTACCATGTACATGCCATTTATTCAATTTAGTTATTTGAATCTATGAAGTATGAACTATGAAGAAAATATGGACCAACGACAAAATTTGATTTTTATTTTCTCTTCGGCGGGATCTCTATTTTTTTTTCAACGAAGATTCAATTTTATGTTTTGAATCTAAGGAAAAAAGAAGAATAGGTACCTATTTTGATTTTTGACTATTGAGTGTTGTATTTTATAAAAACAAAAACAAAATAAAAAAAGCAAAAACTATAACAACGAAGAGAGAATAAACAAACGAAAAATTGAGATTACTTTTACTTATAATTTCATAATAGAATACATAGCAGGGATGTTACGAGTGATACAATTGAATATACATAAATACAGTTAAGTTAAATTTGATATAATTAAGTAATAAGTTTTAATTTTTTTTTCCAGTTTTTTAATACATTTAGAACAAATTTTTTCTTTTTTCATATTTAGAAAATAATTACATATTTTACAGCATTTTTTTTTAATTATTATTTTGCTAAATTTTCATATAAAACATTACCTCATTTTTACACAATACAAAACTACCTTTATTAAACAAGTGACATATTGTTTTAGCGATTGCCATAAAGTGTCAAGTTAATTTGGAAATTGAAATTAACTATAGATATTTGAATTTTTATATTCATGGAAAGTGACATTTGACGATATTTGATTTTTTCTATGATATTTGTTTTTTATTAACGATATTTGATTTTTTTTTTATATTGAAATAAAAGTGGTTTAAATATTTTGAATCGATTTTATTATTGAAAGAGTCAGCATAATCTTCTACAAAACATATAATGAGTTTAAAAAGATAAGTGAATTACATAATTATTTTGGAAACTGTAAAAATAAATACGCTATAATATTTTAACTATTAGTTAATATTAGTTAAAGAGATTAGGTAAATAACAAATATAAATTTTTAGTTGGGTTAAAAAAAAATTCAAATCAAATCACCATAAACAGGAAAATTAAAATTCGCGTAAAAATGAAAAAAATTCAGTCTAAAAATATTTCTGTACTTTTTTTATTTGAAGAGTAAGTTAAAATTCTTTTATACAATTTTGAATTTAGATTATTATTTAAAATTGAACGAAATATGAAAAATTTTACTTTAAAGAAGACAATAATGGAGTTAGATTAAAACAAAAATTACAATTTAAGAATGGGATAACGAATTTAAAAAAATGAAAGGTGTAGGCAGGGAAAGCTATGTACGGTATGCAAAATCCCTCTAGCGGGGGGATATACTCATTTAAAAAGGCATGAGAAATTTTTTTTCATATACGCGCAGTCCGAGATACAAAAAATAATATAAAAATTTCAAATTATACAGTAGAGAATAAAGAAACTTTCAATCTCGTCGGAAATGCAAAGAAATTAGAAATTAAGCTATCGCTATTTATCGCAGAACATAATTGTGTGGATCAGAAACAAAAGTTAACCATTTCCATCACAAATCATATAGAGAAAAATGAGAAAAACTTATATTTCGGAAATAAATGGGTTTATTCTTAAAATTTCTTTTGTAGATTATCTGAAATTGTTAAAATAAATTAATTATACTTTGCATTTTATGAGAGTTTAAAGTTTGGAAATGGTTAATTTTTGATACTTAGCTAAGGAAATGGACTGTTTTGATACCACAGGAATGGAAATGAATTACTTTTGAAATAACATACATAATATATTTTATTTTTAGCAAAAATTTATTACAAACAAATTTACGAAAATTTAAACGAAGTTATATATTAACTTAAAATTAAAATAAAATATTTCATAGAACAAAATAAAACATAAACATTTCAATATTAAAACATAATAAAATTTCAATAAACAAAAATTTAAAAACAAACTTAGTAACTTCAATTTATATACATAAAATTTCTTCTTCATGCAAGTCGCAAATAGATTCATCTGCTTGTGGATTTAGAAGGGTGTTATCATTAAGGTAATATAATCTCTGGAAAAAGTATTAAAAAATGAAAAACAATATTAAAACACATTTTGGTAAATTAAAAATAAAAATTACCTTGTAAAAACTTAATTCATTTAACTCTAAAGTTTTCCAGTCATCTCCAAAATGTTTTTGTAAAAGCTTATCAACATCTTCTAACTTTTCCTTTTTTACTTGAAACCCTACTGCAAGTTCTGCAGGATCCATAGATAGAAGATTCTTTCCTTTTTTGACTACAGTTTTTTGTTCTCTACAATCTACTCTGTAAGAATGTTCTCCCCGAATTAAGATCGTTGTATTGTTTCTAGATGTTTGAAGGTAAAAGCGTTTAGTTTTGGCAAATTGAAAATGCCTGTTACCCGGGAGTTTCAAATACTTGGTGGCCTCTGCTTTCCAGTTCAGAACTTTTACTTGAGTTCCCAAAAAGTGTATTGCTCCATGCTCCTTATAAATCTTGTAGTAATCTTCAGGATTAATGATATTTTCCCGACGTTTTACCTTTTTCTCAATTTGGGCAAATACTCGGTCGGGCGGAATATAAGAATGCCCAGGAACTGGAAAGATGATTTCTATTTTTGTTATATTTTTGGGAGCTTTTTTTAAAAGCCAGAACGAACACATCGCAATCATGGCACTATTTTTATTCTGAGCTGAGCATCCATCACATATTAGTCGCACTATGGAAATACCATTAAAGTTTGTGTTGTTCAATTTATAAAATATGGCCGAAGAAATTTCTTTTGATCCTTTCGGTCGATCATTTTCATGCCATATAAAAAGATCAACATTTTCTGTAGTTAGTGCTGATTTTGAACATCCTTCGACAGCGCCGAAAGCGTAGATATATAACTGGCGACTGTAATATGCCGCTTGATCTTGAACCTTAGGCAAAAACATATTTTTCTGACAATCGAAAGATAAAATCTTTATATCAAAAAAATTTTCTTTGAAAAAACTGAAAAATGCTTTACTTCGCAACATATGCATTCTTTTTTGAATGATTAAATCGTTGAATTCTGCTTTATTACTATTGGTATTTTTTTTCTTTTTTGCCACAGATATTCTTTCCGTAAGTCTTAAACAAGTTGAGCAGACATCTTGTGAGGGTAACTTAAAACCTATATTTAAATTTTAATTAAAAATTTGCCGAAAATATGATGACTTGACCATCAAATTGTTATTATTTTTTTTTAACATTCTATACATTCCATTAATTGATAAACTACTTGGTAAATATTGTCTTCTTGCAACTCCGCCTCGACAATAATGCATTTCTAGAACCTTGAAAGATTTTATAAATGCAATAATTGCAGTTTTTTTCGCTTCAAATTTAGCTGATTTTCTATCACCTCCTCGGTTTTCTTGCAATAAACCTCCAGTTTACAAATGTTTTTTGCAAATATTTCTGAGTCTTATTTTTGAAATATTTAATACTTTTATAAATTTATTTTGGCAAATTCTGAGTAAGCTTTTATTTTCTATTCTTATAAAATACATAATGGACAAATTTCTATTTGGGCCACCGTTTTGGCGGTCAGTCCTTTTTGGTTTCTCGGATTTTGTATACAAAAGAATGAAATTATCTTGTTCTATTTTTGAACATGATTTATAGAAGTCATTGTGGAAAAGTAAAGCTTCACTACATTTGACTTGATTGCACTTGAATTTGTCCTTTATGCAAACATTTTGTCATATCTGGCAATTGTTTTGGACGATACCTGGTAAAAAAATTTGTTGATATGTTTTAAAAATAGGAATAAGGAATTGAATAATTTATATTAAAATTAAACTCTACTTTTTTATTTAATATAACTTTCATAGTAAATTTAAATGTTCTGTTAAACCGATCATTATTTTAATCTAATCAATCATTTAATCAATCAATCTTTTGGTCTTACCTTTCTTTTTTGGTGATTTGACATTTCCATGTACGTTGTTTAATTTTTCTTTTTCTTGCACGTTCTCCGTTCTTCACTTGAGTTGCAAATTCACAATTATTATCCATATTAATAATAAAATTTTTAATTATCTATAAATAATACGGAATACGTCTTTTCACTTCACTTTCAAAAATTATATTAACACTTAGTCAATAATACTTGCAAAAACATAAAAATTCCCGCCTTTTTTAAACTTTCAAACAAAAAGTAACTAGATCGTTAAAATTTTGAAATTAACATTCTCATTTGGAAATGGAAATGTGATAGTTTTGATTCTAAGCATAGTTGCAAATAATAAACAGTTCTGGAAAAGAAGTAATTTTAAAAGTAACATTGTTTTTATGGAAATGATGAAGTTTTGATCCTAAGTATTTTTGGAAATAGTGAGTTTTTGATTCTAAAGAGGTTTTTTAGAAGCTTATTATAGGAAAAGAATTAGTTTAGAGATTTAAAATTTTCGTGCATCATAAAGAATCTAATTAGCACGCAAATAGCGTTTTCAGTTCATTTTTTTTTTTAAATGGAAATGTATAACTTTTGTTTCTAACCCACACAATTTGCCTTTAACTATTTGAAATCATTTAGGTAAAGTTTTAAAAGAATCCATTAATGATTCAAAAATTATTAAAAATTTAAATATACATTGAATTAAGGGCCAATAAATTATAAGAAATGTCATAGCACCTAAAAATAATGAGACTGTTATATATTTATGTAAAAATTAATATTTTTCCGTTGTAATTGATGAATCGATATATTCGACAATGTCAAAATATTTAGCTGTAATTTAAAGACTATTTCGAAATAAAACAAAGGATCATTTTTTTTCTTTATTGCTACTCACGGATTGAACTTCCGAAGAAATTTTCAATTCTTTAAAATATTGTTTGGAATCAAGAGATATACCTAATTAAAATATAATAGCATTTACCTCCGATAATTGTTCCGTTATGACTGGAGCTAGAAACGGAGTAGCTGTTAAATTAAAACAAATAATACCACACTTATTCACACATGGTTGCATATGCCATAATTTGAATTTGATCTCAAAAGCTGCATTTAGTGTATTACCTAAAGATGCCGAACAGTTGCTAAAGGAAATAAACCCTCCAGAAAAGAGGGTTTTTTTCAAATTTTCAAGATTATTTTGGCTCTGAAATCCATACAATTCTCAATTATAACGTGTGGCAACACGTTGGTTATCCAAAAAAATAAAGTTTAACTTTAAATTATATATGTGTTAAAAGGTTATTAAAAACTATTTCTATTTTTAGATTGCGATAGATCACATACTTGAACAGTGGACTCCTTTGTGTCATTACTTTAATCTTAAAGATTTTGAATATGGTGGAATGGGAATATAGAATTTATTTCAAGATGTTTAAATAGTAAACTTTATTTTTTGTTTCAATCGTATGTTTTGGACATTATTGACACAGTTAATATAGAAATGCAGTCCGAGGATTTCAAAATGTACATTTTTATATCCAAAATGAAATTTTTCTTTTTTCAAATAGAAATTTTATTAAACGAAAATTTTTGAATAATACTAAAATTAAACTTAAAGGATTTATATTGCGGCACCAAAGTTGAGTTATATATTAATGATAATTCTATTGATCCTAAAAAAGAAAAAGAATTCAAAAAACGTGCCAGAGAATTCTATAAAAATTTTTGTAATTCAATGAAAAAAAAAAATAAATTTTGAATATAATGTTTTAAATTTTTTGCCAAAAATTTTTTCCTAAAATGCTATTTTTTGAGAATATAATAATGTTTTACAAATTATTTTGAAAATTTTTCCACCCGAAGAAAGATGTGCTTCGGAAAAAATTAATCAACAATATCGTACACTTGCAGATTACTCAAAACTGCAAAAATACAAAGATTTATCAATATCAGAATTAGGACAGAAGTAAAAAACTTAAAAAATGAGAAAAATGAAGTAATATTCGAAGATATTTCCAGAATAGTTAAGGGAATTCTTTCAATTCCTCAATTCCTCATCAGGGAATCTTTTAGAAATCGCCTCTAAATTAGAACATTATCTGGTTGAATAGAAGCACGTAACCTTTTGAAATTGAGTAATTCTGAATGTCACACTTTTCCAGTGCTAAGAAAAATGTTAAGAAACAACATTAAGGAAAGCAAAGAAAATGAATTAATAGGTGAAAATTGTAATATTTTTTTTTCTTATTTTTCTTTTTTATAATAAATTCTAAATTGGACTAAAGTTTTTTTTTTAAATCAACAAAAATTATTTGCTACTTGTGTAACCTCTTTACACTCAAAGGTTTCTCTATAATAAGTGGTAAGATTATTTAAAAAAAATTTTAATTTACCAAAACATTGATTATTATGAAAATTAAAGCTATATGTTTGAAGAATATTATATTAAAAACTTATAAAAGTACAATTGACTTCAAAAAAGTTCAATTTAAGGTTAGCACAAAATACAGTTTTAACGATTATCTCTAATTTTTCTATAACTTGTGCTTTTAGACAATTTGGTGCTCCTTGACGATAGAGTTGAGGATGGTGGGTTTCCAGCGAATAATGTTAACTGAATTAAAATTTTTATTTTTATTAATATTTAATAATTATGAAAAGTTTCAAGTGAAATTTGTTGAAAAATTACGAGAATAATCTTAAAAAAAATCGTTTTAAAAAAATTGTTTTTTTATACTTTAAAATTATATACACCATTTGCAATTTTCGTGTTAACTTTTTTAAATAACATAAACTGAAATTAAAACTCCATTGAGAGGCGGAGCAACGTGTACCGGGTAATAGCTAGTTTACATATAAGTATTATTATACCCGTTTGACTATATATGGTCAAAACGGTATACTAAATTTGCCATTATGTCATTATACTATGTCAATAGTAGTTTACTTGAATTGCCAACGTTTGAATAAAATATTTTTAAAAATCTGCTCTTCAACTTATATTTTTTTGTACTTACCTGAAAGATATATTACGCTCTTCCTCGTTTTTTTAAGATTTTTTGAGAGAAATCTCGGCTTCTGTTTTGGGAAAAATGTTTTAAAGTACTATGTATTTATATATACGAAATTGAATATTTTGATTTTTAAATTCCATTTGAAGAAAAACTGCAATTTTACACTGAAATCTATTTTTAAAGAACAACAACTGTAAAGTAGATAAAAAACAAAGACCTACGAAAAAATGTAGAGAAGGAAAATGTTTATATTTGAATTTAAGGATATTTTTATTAATATTATATCATTTAGCTTTTGCACTATTTGAGGAGAGCAAAAAAAGTAGTTTTATTAATTAAGTGAGCTTTTGAAATAAAGGGTAGTTTACGTTAATACCAAAAATTTAAAATTTCATTGGATCTTTATGCAAAACGCGTAAACACTTCAAAACCAAAATAATCCGGTGGATTTTTATAATTAAAACTAGCTGTTGGCCCGCCATAGAATGACGTAGTTCATTATATTAAATTAGAATTTATTTTCAAAAATATATAAGTTCTTGGAATTTCGGAATAATGTATAATTTGCACTTTGCCAAATAATGGTGTTGAAAAAGAAAAAAGGGAAGTTTTTGTAATTTATATGCATTTAAAAATATATCCTTCCATCCGGAAACGAATCTGCGTGTCAACATTTCGGAGTCAGACACTCTAAAAATGTACATATTCTAATAAGAAGAAAAGAAAAACTGTATTTTAATTAGCCGTATTTTGTAATTAGTTTATAAAACTTAAGTAAATTTATTTTAGTCTGCTTAATTACAAAATGTGTGTTTATATATTATTTTTTTATTAATGGGCTTTTTATTTTAGATGTTGTTTGTTAGAGTTTTTTTTTTAATTTGGTTGTGTTACAAATTATATATATGTATAAATATATATATATATATGAAATTAAAAAAAACTGAAATTACTATATATTAATTATATATAAATTATTATTACTATAAATTATTATATATAAATTTTTTATATATATATATATATCTTTTTTAACTATTTATCTAACTTTTTCCAATAAAAAATCTCTAACAACGACCAATATATCGGTTTTCTATTAATTGATTATATTTTAAACTCCGGGAAGAACCGAAACTGGGGATTTTGAAATTTACCGAAATTAAAATTTTTAAGTCGAAAAAAATTGCATTTAATTTAGTTATTTTTTAATAAAAATTCAATTTAACGTATAAAAATTAGAATTTCTTGTTTTTTTTAATTTTTACCCTCTTTAGTATTTTTCTATAAAAATAATAAAAAAAAAAGTTTTATATATTTTTTCCTTTATAAGAAAACTTAATTTAGATAATTAAAAAAAAATACTTAGAAAATAATTCATAAATAATTAAAATAGATATTTTTTGGCGTACTTATGATAATTTATGGTATTTCATTTTTTATAATAGAATACATCTAAGAAAACCCATATAATTCAATACACCATTTAGTAAACTATACATTAGAAGTAAATTGGCTGGGTGGTTAAGACGGTGGTGACTAAATATTGTATTTTAGGGTGTTAGGTTCAATTTTTTTAAATTTTTTTTTTAATGCAATTAAATTAAATTTTAAATTTCACGTCTCAAATGTAAATATCGTGAAATTAAAAATTCAATATGAAATTTTAACAGAAAAAAATTTGGTTTTTACACTTGCACCTGTTGTACGGACAAGCTTTCTCCCTAATACAATAATATACATATATATTATTATAAATATTAAAAATTAGGATTCGATTTCAAAACCAGAAGGCACTACCGCAAGCCTTATTAAAATATTTTATATATTATTAATTGAAGAAAAAAAAATAGTTAAACGGGATTGCTATATATTAATTGAAGGAAAAAAAATAGTTAAACGGGATTGATTTAGAGTTAATTATAAAACTATTAAGACCATATTATTATTATACACTTATTTAATTATAAATGTTAAAATATAAACAAAAATTTTATTTTTTTAGGTACCTGTCAAATTGAAAAAAAAAGTTAGGGAAAATTTGAAATTGCTTTGGTTGCTTTGCTTGGTTATTTGCTTTCAAAGCAAAGCAAGCAGAGACCAAAGCACATATAAGGCCTATACTATTAATTCAGTATTTCACTGAAATTAATGAAGATTTAAAACAGGAATGATCCTGTAAATCATAGTCTCGATTTTAAATGCAAAATGTTTTACTATTTATTTAAATTTTCCAAAAATCTTCTGTGATTTTTAAAACTGAAATGAACTATTTCATATAAATTTAAGTTCATAAAAATGTTTTTTTTTTTTATTAAAAATTAATAAAATATTTTTTCGCCTGCTTATGATAGTTTTGGATATTTTATTTTCTAAAATAAAACACATCTAACAAAACATTAATATTTAATTTTTTTATAATTGAACACATCCAACAAAACACATTTAATTGAATGCGTTTGTTACACCTCATTCTAGACAAATATATTAATAATAATAATAATAATAATAATGCTGGTACAAAATTTTCAATAAAATTCATTTAATACTTTAAGCCAGAGGTCCCCAATGTTTTGAAGAAGAGGGCCACATACAAATTTTTCATGAGTTCAGCGGGCCGTATAAGAGTTTTCATTATTTTATACGTAACTATAATATTATATTATAAAGAAATAAAAATCAATTTAAGAAAAATTATGTTTTATTAAAAATATTCATATAGCAAAAACTACAAAAAAAGTTAAAACATATAGTATTATTATTAAAAAAACTAAATTAATGTGAACAATGTGCCTGGTTGTTTGATCTTTCAATGATATTTTTTATATTTGCATTAAAATTAGGTACACTTATTTTCAAAAAATCTTTCAAATGGTCATCCGTCAGTTTTGATCGTAATTTTGATTTAATATATTTCATCCGTGAAAAGGCTTGCTCGCAGACATAGGTGCTTCCAAACATAGAAATTATTTTCCTGGCAAAATTTTTAATATTGCTGAAAGTATTTTCCGGCAAAAGTGAATAAAATGTGATTATGTTTTCATTTTTAAAGAGTGATTTCATTATATCATTTGATTGTAAATCAATTAATTCTAATTGTAAATTGGGATCCATGTCATCCACGTTTACTTCAAAAGGATTTTGGAACAAAGTAAATAATGTTTCATTCCGAAAGATATCAGAAAAGCGTTTGTTAAATTCTTCTTGAAGTAATGCAATTTTGTCGATACTTTCATTAATAGAAAAACAATTTTTATCTTTTGATCTATTTTCCCATAAATATTCACAAGATTGAAAATGTATGAAAATATTTTGTTGAAATTGTTTTTTAAAAAATTCCAATCTTGATCTGAAAGATTTGACATCGATAAATAGTTCATGTATAAGTTTACTTTTGCCTTGTAATTTTAAATTGAGGATATTAAGATGTTCAGTTATATCTGTTAAAAATGCTAAATTCCACAACCATGCAGGATCAGATAGTTCGGCAACAGGTTTTAACTTTTCTGTCATAAAAATGTCAATTTCAGCTTGAAGTTCAAAAAACCGTTTCAGGACTTTGCCACGACTTAACCACCTTACTTCACTGTGATATAACAAATCACCATATTCAGCTTCAACAGTTTCCAGGAATGTTTTAAACTGGCGGTGATACAATCCTTTTTTACGTATAAAGTTGATTGTGGAAATGACAACTGACATGACGGAATTTAAACTCAGACTTTTTCCACATAGTGACTGCTGATGAATTATGCAGTGTAATTGCATTGGCTTCATGTTGTTATTACTTTCAAACATCGTATTAATTCGACCTATTAATCCTATATTTTTACCGACCATATTTTTGGCCCCATCTGTAGTTATACATGAAATTGATTCCCATTTTAATTTGAGTTCTTCCATCATTTCCGATACTTTTAAAAATATGTTTTCACCCGTTGTAGTATCCTTCAAACTTTTTAATGCAGCAAGTTCTTCAGTTACTTCAAAATTGTTATTGATACCTCGAATGAAAATAAGTAACTGAGCGGTATGACCTACATCTTCACTCTCATCAATTGCTATGGAAAAATATGAAAAATTAACCGCCTTTTCTTTGAGCTGGCAACACATATCAGCACCTAAGTCCTCAACTCGCCTCGTGATGGTGCTTGAAGATAAGCTAACAGCAGAAAAATATTTGACTGACTCTGGACATAGCTCTTCAGCCATTTCTAGAACACATTTTTTGACAAATTCGCCATCAGTAAAAGGTCGGCCTTCTGCAGCAATAATGTTTGCGACTCGGTAACTGGCTTTGACTGCGGAAAGATTTAGATTTGTAAATTTTCGCAATATGTTTTTCTCGCCGTGAAAATCGTTCTTAAGCTCGCTTAACATTTTCTTACGCAAATCATCTTTAAACTGATCAAACTTCAGACTATGTTTGGTAGTGTAGTGCCTTTTCAAATTGTAGTCTTTTAATACTGCTATTTTATCTCTACAAATCAGACATATACAATTATTATTAACCATTGTGAAAAAATAATCAATTGACCACTGCTCATTAAATACGCGGCGTTCATTATCAACTTTTCTTTTTTTCGACATATTATATAACCGTTATTACAATTTTAATGTCTTTAAATTTTGAATTATATTCTCACAGTAAATTAACAAACAATAAAACGTTACTATATTCTTAAAAAATTGAACACTAACTGATCTATCAGTTACCACTTAATTTGTTCATAGTAATACATTTGATAAATTCTTGCTAAATATAAGAATTCACAATTCGCAGTAAATATAGCCTACTTAGTTGTTATAGGAAATTTAAAAAAAAAAATCAAAATTCTGAGAAATGTTTTTTGCGAGTAGAAAATTAACAGATGCCTCCGTTTGTAACGCATCGATCTAGAGGAGCTAGATATAGTGTCAAGGGTACGTATCGGCTCAGAATCGAAAAATAAGTCGATCTAGCTATGTGTGTCTGTCCGTCCGTCCGTCCGTGTGTCAGCACGATAACTCAAAAACTAAAGGAGCTACAGTTCTGAAATTTTCACAAAATATTTTGCAATCAATTTCTAGGTTCCCTATTTTTTTTGGTTAAGATCGGACCAAAACTTCGGGTAGCTCTCGAACAACTAACTTTTTTAACTCCCATATTTTCATATAAAAATTTGAAATATATCTGCACATCTTGTATAACATGAATTTATATGAATTTTGTTTTTGTTTGTTTTTTTTTTTTTTGTAGATAGATAACGATTTTGAGTTTCGATTTCATACGATTTAAATGATGCGTAAAATTTTTAAAAATATTTTAGATTTGGACTTTATACTTTGAGATTTATGAATTAAAATGAAAAAAAATTATGAATATGATGATAATTTTTGATCATGATGATCTGATCATTATATGAGTATGATTATAATATGATGCTTATTTTGCTTGGTTTTAATATAAGTATTTGTGAATTAAAAATTAATTACAAGAGATAGAATTGAAAAATTAGAGCTAGAGTTTTGAAATTTACACAAAACATTTTTTGGACATTTTTTAGGTTCCCTATTCTTTTTGGTTAAAACCAGACCAAAGCTTCGGGGAGCTGCCACACAACTTATTTACACCAATATGAATTTCCTCAAAAGTAATAATACCAGGAAGATGAAAATTACACACGGTTAGTTCCATAATGAATCAAGCACTTATATGAAATTTCAAAATGTTACGGCTTCATTTTCGGGGGGCTGCCATACAACTTCTTTGCACCAATATGAATTTCTTCAAAACTAATTATACTATGAGGATGAAAATTACACACTGTTAGTTATATATTGAATCGAGCACTTTTATGAAGTTTCAAAATGTCACGGCCCCATTATCGGGGGGCTGCCATACAACTTATTTGCACCAATATGAATTTCTTCAAAACTAATTATACTACGAGGATGAAAATTACAAACTGTTAGTTATATAATGAATCAAGCACTTACATAAATTTTCAAAATGTTACGGCCCCATTTTCGGGGTGCTGCCATACAAAGTTTTCAGTTCAATAACTGTGAATCTAATAAAGCTAGGAGGTTAAAATTAAAATTGGGTAGGTAAAGTAATAGGACAAGTTACTTGGCAAAGTTGGATATCACTCGGACCAACTTTTAGGGTGGGGCATTTTTTTTTTTTTGTTTTTTTTAAGCAAAAATTATGGGATAATGAATTAATATTTTTTTTTTGTTTTTTTTTTTTAATCAAAAATTATAGGATAATGAGTTAAATTTTTTTAAACTATTTTACTTTTTTATATTTTTTGTAATATATTCTAGCATTATAGAAATAAATAACGGTTTATTTTTCATATTATAGTGGGTATGCACGGGTATCTAAAAGTTGACAAGGGCAACTATAATTTTCCTCGTTTTTCATATTATAGGGGGTATGCACGGGTATCTAAAAGTTGACAAGGGCAACTATAATCTTCCTCGTTTTAAATGTAATAGGAATGTAGTAATAAAATACTATTTTTAAAATATTTTTAAAAAATTTGTAAAAATAAATTTTCTTAAATTTTTACAAAAATATTTTTAATTTTTTAATTTTAATTATAATATTTTTAACTTTAGTTATATGTATTTTAGTGGGCCATGGAAATCTAACGAGCGGGCCGGATGCGGCCCGCGGGCCTTAGTTTGGGGACCCTTGCTTTAAGCAAATAAAATTTATGGAAAACTTTATGGTGTCGTCGTGGAAAACGGGTTATCGAACTTAACTAAAATTTGTGTCAGCCTCTCTTTTCGACTGCAAAACCACCCTTTAAAATTGGACACAAATCGGCAACACAAAATTTTTTGGAAGCTCGCCAGGCCGAAATGGGTTGATTCTCTCAAACCAAATTTATACAACTAATTCCGGTTGCTAAGAGGAACATTTGCGTAAAATTTCAAGTCAATCGGTCAAACCGTTTTGACTCGACATTAAAAAAAGAAAAAGCTTAAAACGGCTCTGGAGCCGCAATCTGTTGACTTATAAAAATGTGACATAGCCTATGTCGCCCCCCGGGCTCTCAGAATTATTCCTATAAAATTTTGTGACAATCAGACCAGTGGTTTTCACGTGAATCCTGGACAAACAAACAAATTTTATTTTTTATATATTATATTAACTATTTATTATTAATTTTTTTTTAATATTTATTATTATTTATTGTTATTATTACAATTTACAAATTTTCACAATATTTCTTATAGCTTATACGAATACTAATTAGCCATTTTAAACACAATAATTTTTTTTATTTTTCCAAAACATTTAACTTTATATAAAATCAAAACAAATATAAAATGAATAATTTTTGTTTTTTCTTTATTTTGACAATGCGTAAAACTCACTTATAAGGTTAAGTGTATTGTTGAATATATAAAAAATATTCAAAAAAGTGCAACCATATAAAGTTTTATTCAAACATAAATAAAATATAAATTTCACTTAATTAGCCATTGCATTCAAACATAATTGTCATGTCAACAGCAGCATTCTATTTTTTGAAAAATTCAAACTGGTTTCAGACATAAATCATAAAACATTGGCTATTTTGCAATTGAAATACTCATTGATTTCCTGCGGCTTAAAACAATCATATGTCCTTTGGTCTTTGTGACATTGAAAACACTTTTCTGGTATTTGTTCAGTCAGCCAATTTGATTGCAACCTTTACATTTTAATCATTACAGTGATAGCATCAAACATTTTACACTTTTCACAGTCAATTCATATTTTTTCGGCGGCCATTGTTTTAGGGAAGAGGAATTTTTAGCTCTTTACGTCTGGCTATGTTTTCCCACGAAATTTGTGAGATCCATGGTGCTTTTTGCTGCGATATTCGGGGTATTGTTTCTCTTCTAGTTTCTATAAATGATTGTGTTACTTTATCCTACTTTTCATCTATAGAAACTGCCCCGTCCTCGCTTCATTTGCTTCATTCAATGTTAATGCCCTTCGGAATTTTTGTACAAAATTTCCACATGTTGCGGAATTTTTAACGCTTCAAAATCGAAGAGTGCTCTTTTGACAGGTACTTAATTTCGTCTTTGGACAGCTGCTTTAAGAACACATTCGCGCAACAACTAAATTGTGATCGCTTCCAACGTCAGCGCTCTTCTTATCTCGATCGTCGCAATTAAATACAATTAAATAATGTATTTGGTTTTCAGTTTCACCATTTGGGGACACCCATGTTACCTTATGACATTACTTATGTGTAAATAGCGTACCACCATTGTCATTTCTTACCCCAATGCCATGCCGTCCTATGCCTCATTCTAAGTTAGAGTTTTCCGTTCCGATTTTCACGTTTAGGTCACCCAATATAATCTTTATGTCGTGTCTGGGTGCGTTATCATATGTTGTCCCAAGTAGAGTGTAAATATTTTGATTTTCATCTTCTGTTTCTTCGGTAGGAGCGTAACATTGTATTATGGTTATATTTCGGACCCTGGATTTGAATCTGTTAGTCATCAATTTGCGTGATTTTAGTTTCCAAGAGATAAGACTGCGTCTTGCTGCAGCATTTAGCATAATTCCTACTCCATCACGCCTTATTACTGCTTCGGCTTCATCATCTCCCGAGGACAGCATGTGATTTATATAAATGTCTGAAATAATTTCACCACACCCTCTCCATTTAGTTTAATTGACGCCAACTATGTTATTTTTGAAACGTAACAATTCATTGCTAAGGATCGTGAAAGGTGGAGAGGCTTGCCCGTATCGCCCAACACACTATAGTGTTCTCACGTTCCATGCTCCGATTAGCGTCCACTTCTTGTTGCCAAAAGTTTTCACTATTTCTAGTGACCGGTTTCTTGAACTTGTGTTCGATTCTCTTTTCCTATTTGTATTTAAACATTCATTTATCTGCACCCCCAAATCTGATGTGCAGTTTACATTGACTGGAGAAGTCAAAGAGGATTCACCATATTACTATTATCCCTTGGGGAAATATATCCATTCGCATTTTTGTTCATGTTTAAATATTTTATACAGTTATTTGATTACCCCATAAGCTCACATCTGTAGTCACACTTGTCTTTTGGATGGACAAACACATCTCATGCACGTTTATATAGCGAGCCGCTTGTTTCAAGACAATACTACTTGTTTTCTAGCCGCCAATTCTTGTTACAAACGCTCCTAAATCAAACATTTGTTTTGAATACATAAGACTCGACCCGCCAAAATCCCCGTTGGGTACCAGATCTTCCGGTAGGATTGCTCTACCTACAAGGGAGGACCAACGTGAAGGTGAGATTTGACTTGGTGTAATAGAGGCTAGGCCAACGAACCAGGATACCCGTCATCTGTAATCGCATATTACGCCAATTGATCCTATAGAGCTACCCAAAAGAGACACTCCATAGAACCCCCCCCCCCCCCCAACGCGGCAGCAGTACCTAGCGTTTTATAATAGATTTGTGAGATTATTAATTAGGAAGAAGTTTTTTTTGAAAAGCAAAGAAACCAAGCAATGTAATCAAAGTAATTTCAAAGTTTCCGTCCCACCTTGATTAAGCGTGTTGAACAGGTACATTATAGAATGTTGCCAACGAACAAGTATTTCGATTTGAATCGATTTGAATATTATTTTTGTCACGCCTCTTGTTAAGGAACTGTAAGGGCTCAAAAATTTACATTTTGTTATTTTTAAATACCTGTAACTTAAATACCCGTCTAAATTTATTTTGGGATTATACAAAATTATAATCTGCAACATTTTATTTCAACATACATATGTTAAAGGTTTTACTTAAATTTAAAAGGGGTTCTTTAAATTGAAGAAAATGTCTCTTAATTTTACCCATTTTTGTTTGGATAATAAAATTCTAAGTAAAATTCCAAATTTGGATCGAATTCACAATTTAATTCAGGAATTATTAATTGATATTATAATATCAGGAATTAAAACATTCATGTTTTTATATATCAGTAACTTAGTCACCAGTGTATATTATTTCAAAAACTAAACGTTAAAATTGAAACTCCAACATTATATTTTACACTTTTTAGCAGGATTTTTTGAGTGCATTGGGATGAAACTACTTATTGATTTCACTATCTTTATTGCCTATTTAGATCTATATTGACTACATTGACGCTATTTATATTGACTATTTATATATATACTAGCGGTTGGCCCGCCATAGAATGACGTAGTTCATTATATTAAATTAGAATTTTTTTTCAAAAATATATAAGTTCTTGGAATTTCGGAATAATGTATAATTTGCACTTTGCCAAATAATGGTGTTGAAAAAGAAAAAAGGGAATTTTTTGTAATTTATATGCATTTAAAAATATATCCTTCCATCCGGAAACGAATCTGCGTGTCAACATTTCGGAGTCAGACACTCTAAAAATGTATTCTAATAAGAAGAAAAGAAAAACTGTATTTTAATTAGCCGTATTTTGTAATTAGTTTATAAAACTTAAGTAAATTTATTTTAGTCTGCTTAATTACAAAATGTGTGTTTATATACTATTTTTTTAAAAGTTTTTCCAAAACAAATTGGAAGATTCATATTATTTCATTTGAGTATTTTATTTTATTGATTTATTTCTTAGCCTGTTTTTAGTTGATTTTTTAATTTTTAGCTGATATTATTATTTGTTAGTGTTTTGTGATTAGGGTTTTTCTTATGTATTATTGCTTTCTTAGTTTTTTAATTTATATATAGTATTAGATAATTAATGGGCTTTTTATTTTAGATGTTGTTTGTTAGAGTTTTTTTTTTAATTTGGTTGTGTTACAAATTATATATATGTATAAATATATATATATATATATATATATATCTTTTTTAACTATTTATCTAACTTTTTCCAATAAAAAATCTCTAGCAACGACCAATATATCGGTTTTCTAATAATTGATTATATTTTAAACTCCGGGAAGAACCGAAACTGGGGATTTTGAAATTTACCGAAATTAAAATTTTTAAGTCGAAAAAAATTGCATTTAATTTAGTTATTTTTTAATAAAAATTCAATTTTATAAGAAAACTTAATTTAGATAATTAAAAAAAAATTACTTAGAAAACAATTCATAAATAATTAAAATAGATATTTTTTGGCGTACTTATGATAATTTATGGTATTTCATTTTTTATAATAGAATACATCCAAGAAAACCCATATAATTCAATACACCATTTAGTAAACTATACATTAGAAGTAAATTGGCTGGGTGGTTAAGACGGTGGTGACTAAATATTGTATTTTAGGGTGTTAGGTTCAATTTCAATCCAGGGGAAAATTTTTTTAAATTTTTTTTTTTAATGCAATTAAATTAAATTTTAAATTTCACGTCTCATATGTAAATATCGTGAAATTAAAAATTCAATATGAAATTATAACAGAAAAAAATTTGGTTTTTACACTTGCACCTGTTGTACGGACAAGCTTTCTCCCTAATACAATAATATACATATATATTATTATAAATATTAAAAATTAGGATTCGATTTCAAAACCAGAAGGCACTACCGCAAGCCTTATTAAAATATTTTATATATTATTAATTGAAGAAAAAAAAATAGTTAAACGGGATTGATATATATTAATTGAAGGAAAAAAAATAGTTAAACGGGATTGATTTAGAGTTAATTACAAAACTATTAAGACCATATTATTATTATACACTTATTTAATTATAAATGTTAAAATATAAACAAAAATTTTATGTTTTTAGGTACCTGTGAAATCGAAAAAAAAAGTTAGGGAAAATTTGAAATGCTTTGGTTGCTTTGCTTGGTTATTTGCTTTCAAAGCAAAGCAAGCAGAGCACCAAAGCACATATTTGGCTTATACTATTAATTCAGTATTTCACTGAAATTAATGAAGACTTAAAACAGGAATGATCCTGTAAATCATAGTTTCGATTTTAAATGCAAAATGTTTTACTATTTATTTAAATTTTCCCAAAAATCTTCTGTGATTTTTAAAACTGAAATGAACTATTTCATATAAATTTAAGTTCATAAAAATGTTTTTTTTTTTTATTAAAAATTAATAAAATATTTTTTGGCCTGCTTATGATAGTTTTGGATATTTTATTTTCTAAAATAAAACACATCCAACAAAACATTAATATTTTATTTTTTTTATAATTGAACACATCCAACAAAACACATTTAATTGAATGCGTTTGTTACACCTCATTCTAGACAAATATATTAATAATAATAATAATAATAATATATATATATAAGTCGGTAATTTCCTTGTTGGATAAACTTGTTCGTTTTTATATAAACATGTTAATTTTGTACCGAGTCTTTTATTGTGTTTTACATAAATGGTTTCGCCTTTTGCATATTGTATAATTTATTTCCTATTTTTGTTGTGAAATTTCAATTCTTATGGTGTTAGATTTGGTACACGTCCGAAAAAGAGTTCAATTGGTTTTCTTCTTGCGACAAACTGGATGATGTAGTTGCATTCGTTTATCGCCCTTTGAAACAAATCATCATAACTTTGATCTGCTCCTTCGCATTTTAGACATTGCATTATTTCGGACCGAGTAGAATGAAGTCTCTCCACTTGTCCTGTGTGTACCTTAAACTTAAGTTTTTGTTCCATCATATTTTTTTTAAAGAAGCGGTGTTCAAAGATCTCTCATTGTCAATTAATACATATTCCGGAATTCCACAATAAAACAGTATATTTCTATCAGGCTAGCGATGTCATCCATCGATCTACTTTTAATAGCTCTTGCTTGTGCAAATTTCGTTAGCATTACCTGCTTGTTGTTTTCGAATGCATTTCGGTGAGTTGAACTGATAATCTTTTTTTGTTCGATTTTGTTTTCAATGTCCTTAACCGTGGCATATGCGAATCTTTTCTAGTAATTTGCAAAATGATTCTCGCATAGTATTTGAATTTGATCTCTAATACATTTCTCTGCTTTTATGAAATTTACAAAATTTGGAGTTAAATATTCTTTAAGAATATGTAAGTAGAACTTATATTACTAGTTATTGATAATTTATTAACCAAGGTTTGATTTTATCGCTCAAATTTCAAAAGAATCCTCATATTGAACAAAAAAAAGAAAAATATTTGTTTATCTCTTATGAGTTTGTTTACAAGATCAGCATGAACAGCTTTTGTATAGTTTTATTTTTTTTTTTTATTTTTATTTTCGACTCTCAAGTCTCAAAGAGCAAAACGCAATAAAAAATTTGTTATAGTAATTTATTATATACAAAAAAAACATTTGTTTTTCTCTTGCTCGCAGAGCTAATATCTTGTTGTTCTTTATGTTGCTGACCAACAAAGATATTATATCTCAATGTTCTTTATGTTGCTTACAAATAGCAAACCATTTTTTTTTATTTTTAGGCTCTATACTTTGTGAACCTTTCAGGATTTTTTTTTAAGTGTTCTCGCTATGTGGGTTCAATATTTTTGTTTGTTATGGTCGAAAAAAAAATTAAGAATGTTTTTCTTTGTGACAATTTTTTGGTGTTAGAATTATTATCGCTCTGCGTGTGCGTGTGCGTATGATTATATTATTTTTTTTAAATATAGATAATAATTTTTTAAAAAAAAATTTAGTAATATTATTATATTATTATTATATTTAGTACTAATTAAATTACATTACATTTACATTTACATTTTTTTGCCGATCAAGTTTTATTGAATTCTATTATTTGAATTCAGTTAATATTGCTAGATGATCTGAGATATCAGTATGAAAAATGTTAATATTTACATTTGCCTTTAAATAGTTTGTCAAAATGTGATCTATATAAGAATTTGAAATTGGCCTGGTGTTTTCCTTATGGCAGAAAAAGTATACATATGTGTTTACAATTACCTTATAATTCTGGATATTGTTGTCGGTTGTATTATTTATATGGTAATTAAAATCCCCAATAATTATACTTCGTTTGCTTTTTAGGTTATTCAAGTGATTCTCCAGCATTTTAAAAATATTGTGCGTGAGAATAGTGGAAATATCAGGCGGCCTATAAATAGCAGTAATGTCGTAGTCTTTCTTGTTAAAACTAATTCGAAAACTAATGAGACTATTGTATTCATCACATAAAATATTTTGAGTTTTTGAAGTGATTGTTTTATGAACGAAAATTCCAGCAACGCCTCCACTTCTGGATTTCCTACAGGAGAATATTTTACTATAGTGGTTTATATTTATTAAATCGATATGTTCATCCATAATCCATTTTTCAGTTATAATAATAATATGAACTGTATATTTAGTGCAATCTAGTAAATAAGCTATATCATCTATTTTTTGTTTTATACTTCTAGCGTTGAGGTATAAAATTTTAAGTGAGTTAACTTCATCTAGGATAATATCACATATATAATGTATGTCTGTTTTTACATGGGTTTTAAGAGACAAACTCAATGGTAAATAAGTTAGATTCTTGGAGAACTTTTATAATTTTACTACTGGATGTTTTCCTAATAAATAGTTTGCCATTTTTCACCCATGGGAATTCAATTTTGCTATTTTTCTTTAAGTCCCTTGCTTTCTTATATAAATAACTAAAATAGTATATTAAACTTTCATTAATAAAAATAAGCTGTTTCTTCACTTCCTCTGAATTATTTAATATATACATAGACAATCGTTTCTTTTTGCTTGCTCCTAAAAATTTGGTTTTTGCTTCTAAGTTTTTAATTTTATTTTTAATTTACTTGGTTCACCATTTCTTGTTCCAAACTTTTTCCTACGTGTATGTTTTTTATATCTTTGGGCTCTATTTTTGCTCCAGTTTCTTGTCCAATTATTTTCACAACTGAATGAAGATCATCTATTGAGTCAATTGTGGTTATAAAACTTATTTCTATTTGCTTATTAAGTTTGTTCTGGTAAAGTTTTTCTAATTCAACTTTAGTGCACTTAATTTCATCTTGCAACATCTTGTTTTCATTACTTAGTTTTATGTTTTCGTCTATAAGACTGTTAATATAATCCTTTAGTTCTCTAACCTCATTCGGTTGTTTCTGAAATTCTAAATTCTGGGACTTTTGGTTAGTCAGAATTGCTTCAAGTTTGTCATTTAATGATTCAGCTTCCTTAGATGAACCAGCCATAACTGATATGCTCAATGACCTTCGTTGATTATGTTTGCTTTTACAACAAATACAAATGCTTTTTTTTATATAGGTTTTACTGGTTTTTCAATTTGCAATGAATTCTTTTGTAAGCAATGAATTCTTTTGTATTTATTTTGTATGTTATGCGTTTTAAATCGTATCCAAAGAAACTTTTAATATTTAATTTCAAACAGTATGGATGCGAAAAAGATAAAGTTTTTTTTACTACCTAATTCGTTATCTTTGGCTATAATTAATTAGGTCCATTTCATAAAAAAAAAAAAAAAAAAATGAAAAAAGTAGCTACTCGAATTTCTATTTTTGTGTTTCGTTCAATCATTTACCTTTTTTTCCTATTTTTTAATATTTTAAGAATTGAAATTTTGCTATTTTTAAACACCTGTAACTTAAATACCCGTCTAAATTTTATTTTAGGATTATACAAAATTTAAAGCTTCAACATTGTATTTCAACATACAAGGAATGGAATTCACAATTTATTTTCAAGAACCTAAGAAAATGGAGAAGGGCAGGTGGGTGGGAAAAGATCTACTAGAATCATCATAAGTTTGCTTAGTAAAAATTTGGAAACTTTCCCCATTATTGAAAGGCTATCAGGAATTAAAAATTAAAACATTCATGTTTTTATTTATCAGTAACTTAGTAACCAGTGTATATTATTTCAAAAACTAACATTAAAATTGAAGCTTCAAAATTATATTTTACGCTTGTTAGCAGGATTTCTTGAGTGAATTGGGATGATACTACGTATTGATTTCACTATCTTTGAAATTTTTCCTAAAATAGTTTAGTGTAATGGCCAAAGTTACTGCAAAATTTGGTTGGTCTACTGCAGAGGGTTCGAGTAGCTGCCATTAAACTCCTTCTTTTATATGAACATTGTACTACATCTAATAAAGCTGAATGTTTGAAATTTTGCCAAATGCAGTGAACCAGATGATATAGTGCTTATATTACGGTCATACGGGTATCCTAGAGTTGACACAGTCTATTCCTCGTTTTTGTTTAATTTTTAAATTGAGAATGAAACGTATTTTCAAAAAAACAATTTTATTTGTTTTTCTTTTTGTGTTAGTGAACTAGATTTTTAAACTCTAAAAATTTTGGTTTAACAAATTACTCCAAAAAAATCCCACCACAAATTTAGTTTATAGACAAGAAGTAATAAAACGAAGGAAAAGTAATCACGAAACGAATCGTGTGGAATGACCCATTAGGATCTGTTTTTCATTTTAAACTTAATACTTGATTTGTGAAAGAGGATGAATATAAAAAGTTTAATAAAATTTTTATAAATTATTTGGAAAAACTAATTCCAACGCGGTTCTAAAATCATTCATATAACAACTTATAATAAGAAATAAAATTTGAGAAACCGAAAAAATTTCAATCGTCTTTTACAATGCACACTCATGTTATCTTCTTTCATAGATATTTGAGTGCTAAGTGGACGAAGAGAAACATTGTTTAATATATTATTGTGCTTTTAAAAACTTGATTTGTGCAAGAGGATGAATAATAACAATTTAATAAAATTTTTATAAATTTATTTGAAAAAACTAATTTTAACGCGGTTCTAAAATCATTCATATAACAGTTTATTATAAGAATTAAAATTTGAGAAACCGAAAAAATTTGAATCGTCTTTTACAATGCACACTCATGTTATCTTCTTTAATAGATATTTGAGTGCTAAGTGGACGAAGAGAAACATTGTTTAATATATTATTGTGCATTTAAAAACTTGATTTGTGAAAGAGGATGAATATAAACAGTTTAATAAAATTTTTATAAATTATTTGAAAAAACTAATTCTAACGCGGTTCTAAAATCATTCATATAACAACTTATAATAAGAATTAAAATTTGAAAAACCGAAAATATTTGAATTGTCTTTTACAATGCACACTCATGTTATCTTCTTTAATAGATATTTGAGTGCTAAGTGGACGAATAGAAACATTGTTTAATATTTTGTTGTGCATTTAAAAACTAGATTTGTGCAATTGAATGAATAATAACAATTTAATAAAATTTTTATAAATTATTTGAAAAAACTAATCCTTACGCGGTTCTTAAATTATTCATATAACAACTTATAATAAGAATTAAAATTTGAGAAACCGAAAATATTTGAATCGTCTTTTACAATGCACACTCATGTTATCTTCTTTAATAGATATTTGAGTGCTAAATGGACGAATAGAAACATTTTTTAATATATTATTGTGCATTTAAAAACTTGATTTGTACAAGAGGATAAATAATAACAATTTAATAAAATTTTTATAAATTATTTGAAAAAACTAATCCTAACGCGGTTCTAAAATCATTCATATGACAACTTATTATAAGAATTAAAATTTGAGAAACCGAAGAAAATATTTGAATCGTCTTTTACAATGCACACTCATGTTATCTTCTTTAATAGATATTTGAGTGCTAAATGGACGAATAGAAACATTTTTTAATATATTATTGTGCATTTAAAAACTTGATTTGTACAAGAGGATAAATAATAACAATTTAATAAAATTTTTATAAATTATTTGAAAAAACTAATCCTAACGCGGTTCTAAAATCATTCATATGACAACTTATTATAAAAATTAAAATTTGAGAAACCGAAAATATTTGAATCGTCTTTTACAATGCACACTCATGTTATCTTCTTTAATGGATATTTGAGTGCTAAGAGGACGAATAGAAACATTGTTTAATATATTATTGTGCATTTAAAAACTTGATTTGTGCAATTAAATGAATAATAACAATTTAATAAAATTTTTATAAATTATTTGAAAAAACTAATCCTTACGCGGTTCTTAAATTATTCATATATAACAACTTATAATAAGAATTAAAATTCCAGAAACCGAAAATATTTGAATCGTCTTTTACAATGCACACTCATGTTATCTTCTTTAATAGATATTTGAGTGCTAAGTGGACGAATAGAAACATTGTTTAATATATTATTGTGCATTTAAAAACTTGATTTATGCAATTGAATGAATAATAACAATTTAATAAAATTTTTATAAATTATTTGAAAAAACTAATCCTAACGCGGTTCTAAAATCAACGGATAATAAGAATTAAAATTTGAGAAACCGAAAATACATATTTGAATTGTCTGTTACAATGCACACTCATGTTTTCTTCTTTAATAGATATTTGAGTGCTAAGTAGACGAATAGAAACATTGTTTAATATATTATTGTGCATTTAATAACTTGATTTGTGCAATTGAATGAATAATAACAATTTAATAGAATTTTTATAAATTATTTGGAAAAACTAATCCTAACGCGGTTCTAAAATCATTCATATGACAACTTATAATAAGAATTAAAATTTGAGAAACCGAAAATATTTGAATCGTCTTTTACAATGCACACTCATGTTATCTTCTTTAATAGATATTTGAGTGCTAAGTGGACGAATAGAAACATTGTTTAATATATTATTGTACATTTAAAAATTTTATTTGTGCAAGAGGATGAATAATAACAATCTAATAAAATTTTTATAAATTATTTGGAAAAACTAATCCTAACGCGGTTCTAAAATCAACTTATAATAAGAAATAAAATTTGAGAAACCGAAAATATTTGAATCGTCTTTTACAATGCAAACTCATGTTATCTTCTTTAATAGATATTTGAGTGCTAAGTGGACGAATAGAAACATTGTTTAATATATTATTGTGCATTTAAAAACTTGATTTAATAAACATTATTGTGCATTTAAAAACTTGATTTGGATAAATAATAACAATTTAATAAAATTTTTATAAATTATTTGTAAAAACCAGAGGTTCTCAAATCATTTATTTATATATTTGTTCAATTTGTTGTTGACTGTCATATTTATTTATTTATTTAAAAATTTTTTTTAGGTTTACAACACAAAAAATGGTTTTGAAAGACTGATCTTTCTATATTAAAAATTAATTTGTTATTTTAATATTTGTACCAATATTTGTAGATTATAAACTTGCTTACTACACACTTACATACTAAGCTTTATTTTTACATATTATATTTTAATTATATTTTTATATAAAATGAACAACAAACAAAACATATTAAGGATAAAAAAAGGATAAAAAAACTTAAACATTTTCTACTTTAATGAAGATGATATTTTTCCTTTTTAAATTTAATTTTAAAGCTTAAAACTATATTAAATTGTAAAGATTCTGTTTTTTTACGAATTCTATAATCCTATTATTGGAATTGCGGTCATCTGCCGATAGAGAACTCAATGAGATACCTAATGATGTTCTGTGATTTATAGTTAGGGGGCATTCCTCAAAAATGTGGTGTACTGAAATAGTATTGAGAGTGCAATCACATTCATGTGCTAATGAGTTCTGCTTGTCAAATAGGTAACTGTGCGATAAGATTAGTGTGTCCTATTCTCAACCGTGTCAGAACAGTAAGATCTCTTCGACTTAGATTATCATTGTTTTTCCACTTATCAATTTGTAGTCAACATAAAAGTGCAATTTATTATTGTTTTTTGTATCCCAGTAATTTTGCTTTTTTCGCATTATGTGTTTGTTTATTAATTTGTATAAGTCCGATGTAATAAATTTAAAAGAGTTGTCTAAGGGTTCTCTAACAGACTGTTTTGCTAGTAAATCTGCTTTTTCATTTCCATTAATACCAATATGTGATGGAATCCATAGAAACGCAAAATTGTTTAAAGATAGAGAGATCTCATCTCTTATTTTTTTGTACTAATGGATGTTTTGGGATTATATTTTGAAGAGCTTCAAGACTACTCAAAGAGTCTGTGCAAACCAAAAATCTTTTATTATTAAATTCGTTATTTGCATACTGAATACCTCGATATATAGAATATAATTCGGCTGTGAAAATTGTTGTATTTTCCGGTAGATGAAATTTAGTTTTGACTAAATCAATGGTGAATGCGCAGCCTGTGGAGTTATTAATGACTGAACCATCGGTGAATATTTGTCTGAATTTTTTAAATTTATTATTTACTTTTTCTTTGTAAAGTTTTCGGTAAATAGTAGTATTTGTATTATCTTTTTTATATGCTGCTAATTCCGTATCAATACATATAGGTTTCTGAAGCCATGGAGGTTCATTAAGTATTTTTTGTGTATCTATTGCGTTATTAAATACATATAAACTTTCTTTTATATTTCTTAATCTGACAAAACATGGTTGTGTATTAAATTTTTTATCTTTAAACTTGGAAAATAAATTATCATTATTAAAAAATTCGAGTAATGGATGGTTTTGGAAAGAAATTAAATTTGTTGCATATTTAAGAGCAAACTTTTCTTTTCTAAGGTTTAAAGAAATTTCTCCGGAATCTACAAGAAGACTATCAACAGGACTTGTTCGTAGCGCCCCTGTAGCTAAACGTATACCCATATTTAGTATTGTGTCTAAGGACTTTAATCGAGTTTTGTTAGCAATTTCATAGAAAAAACTGCCATAGCCAATTACTGAAAGTATTATCAAATTCAATAATCTTAGTAGAAGCTTCCTATCAGAGCCGTAGTTTGTATTTAAGAGCATTTTCAGGATATTCAAGTTTCTTAAAGCTTTTGCTCTAACTGTCCTTATATGCTGATGCCAGTTAAGTTTTTCATCAAATGTTAGTCCCATAAATTTAATTCTATCAACATAAGTTAGTTTATGATTTGTTAAAAACAAATCTGGTTTAATAATATTTTTCCTTTTTCTTGAGAATAACATGGCAACAGTTTTCTTTTCGGAAAACTTAAATCCAGTTTTAAATCCATTTGTCTAGTAGATTTAATTGTGTTTGTAGTTTTTTTTGTAATTTTTTTGCATTTTTTCCAGAAATAAATATTGTAAGATCATCGGCATAGGCAATATATTTTATTGGGCTTTTTATAATTTTTAGAACACTATTAATGGCTATGCTGAAAAAAACTACACTTAAGACTGAACCCTGCGGGATACCATTTTCAATAGACTTTTCATCTGACAAAACTTCGCCAATCGTTACCTGGATCTTTCTTTTGCTTAAGAAATTTTGAATGAAATATATTATATTTCCTTTAATTCCCATTTTTAAGAGTTGATCAATTATGAGTCTTTTCCAAGCTATGTCATAAGCTTTTTCTATGTCGAAAAAGATAGCTAGAGTTGACTTTTTGCTAGATAATGCAGTCAATATTTCTGATTCTAAATATGAAAGATTATCGATCGTTCCCCGATTTTTTCGGAATCCTGATTGATAAATTGATATCAAGTTATTTTTTTCGAAATACCAAATTAATCTTTTCGATATCATACGCTCATGGACTTTACAACAACAGTTTGTTAATGCTATTGGACGGTAATTATTAGCACTCTTGGGCTCTTTCCCTGGTTTAAGAATGGGTATAATGTAAGCGCTTCTCCATTTTTCTGGAAAAGAGCCTAAAAGAAAGATTTTGTTATAAAAAGTAAGTAGTGCTTGCTTATGATGCAAGCTAAATTGTTTCAACATTTCATAATGAATTGTGTCAGGCCCTGGCGAAGTACCAGTACAATCTTTAAGCTAGTTTTCTAGTTCTACTAAATTTTTTATTATGTAGTTCATTTATTCCTGAAGGAATATTGATTGGTTGTTTTTCAGTTGTCCTTTTGTATGTTAAGAAAGTTTTTGAATAATTATTATTAGAAGACATTTTACAAAAATGTGAGGCAACAATATTAACAATTTGATGTTTGTCAGTTATCAAGTTTTGATTATCAATAATTGAAGTAATTTCCTGATTTTTGGTTTTTCCGTGAATACGTCTAATTTGTTGAAAAATAAGTGATGGAGGAGTATTACTGTTAATTGAATATACAAACTTTTCCCAAGATTCTTTTTTTGCCTGTCTTATAATTTTTCTAGTTTCAGATTTCACTTTTAAAAAATTTTTAAAATCATTTAAATCTAAAGTGCGTTTGAATTTTCTAAAAAGTTTGTTTCTATTTTTTATTGTCACTTTACAATTATTGTTCCACCATGGAACTTTTTTCTTTATATTTTTATAATTTTGTATAGGGATTGCTATTCTTGCAGATTTTAAAATACTAGAGGTCTTCTAGGAAATTTTAAAATACTAGATTCTTCATAGTCATTTATGTTCGTGAAATCATTTCTAGTTAAATTAAGTTGCTCTCGAAAAACATCCCGGTTTGTTTTTTTAATGTTCCATTTTTTTTGAATCCATAAGAGTTATTTCTATTGTCTGCAATTTGAAGAGATATAGGAAAATGGTCACTATTATGTAAGTCATCGTCTGTCTGCCAATCAAAAAAAGTATTTAATATGGGATTACCAATTGTTATATCTATTGCACTAAATGTTCTGTGACTAAAACTAAAATGAGTAGGGTTTCCATTATTGAAAAGACACATGTTATATTCATCTAAGACGTTTTCAATTAGCTTTCCTCTTTTGTCTACCTTATTAGACCCCCATAGTGTATTATTGCAGTTAAAATCTCCTAAAATACGGCGAGTCAAAATGACTAATAAGATTATCTCAATCAGATTTTGTGATATTAGTATCTTGGGGCAAATATAAATTGCAAATAATTAATTTTATTGGGTAAAAAATTTTGACAGCAATAGCCTGTAAATGAGTATTCAATGGGATTTCTTCACAACTAAATTTTGAATTTATAAAAATGGCAACACCACCATGGGCAACTGTTAATGATATTACATTTTTGTAAAAAGTGTTGAAATTTTTTTATTGAAGCAGCATAATCATCTTTAAATTTCGTTTCTTGAATGCAAAAGGCAATAGGATTATATTTATTGATTAATAAATAAAACTCATTAATATGCGTATTAAAACCACCGCAATTCCATTGTAAGATATTAGTCATCGTAATTGTCGAAAACTAAAGAGTCATTGTCACTAATACTGTTTTCTGATACAATGATCATTGATTCATTATTATTACAATTTGTTGTTTTTTTCTTTTTATTCTTTTTTTCCATTTTTTTTAATTCTCGTTTTTGATTTACTGCTCTAGAAAATAAAAGTTTATTATTATCTAATTGCTTTACCTTAAGTTGTGGCATAGTTTTTTTTGAGATGTTGATGATTGTTGTTGTTGATGATCATATGTTGAGAATTGAGATTTATTGATTGAAATCTGTTGATTATTTTTATCAGAGGTGCTATCCGTAATTTTAGTGCATGTGCATTTGCAAGTACATTTATTTTTTATACTTAGGATATTTGCAAAAGTTGATGGAAGTGGGTTTCTTATTCTATACCTACAGATTTGTTTCCTTAATATCGACGCTTTCCTTTATTTGAATTGCCTTTATTTCTCTTTTATATTACGTGGGCAGGTTTTATCAAACGTATTATGTCCTTCGTTGCAGTTGACGCATTTCGCTGGTTTTTTATGCTGGTCTTTTGTGTGGTTGAATTTTAGGCATTTGAAACACCTAAGTGGTGGTGGTATGTATGGCCTTATATTATACTTTTGAAAACCGATGTTAACCTGTGATGGTAATACTGTGGTTGCAAAGATTAAGGTATACAAACCAGTTTCTTCTTCCCCGTTTTGTGTTTTTTTTTTAAATCTTTTAACTCCAATTACGTTCTGCTCTTGCATCTTTGTTAACAATTCTTCATCACTGACGTATTTAAGTTCAGGGCAAAAGATAACTCCTTTTGCATTGTTCAGGCTTTTATGTTTTTCTACCTTAACATTGATATTTGTATCCAATTATATTATTTTTATTAATAATATTGCTGGGTTAAGATTTTTTGTTTTAATTAGTAAAGAACCATTCCTAAGTTTTGAACACCTTTCAACTTCTCCGCCTATTGCTTTTATTGTTTTTTGGATTAAGAATGGCGAAACAGATCTTAAATCTTTATTTTCGTCCGTTCTTGTCATTATCAAAAATTTTGAGCCTTGTGTCATGTTTAATACAGTTTTTTTGGGATCTATTTGAATTCACTTTTGTAATAACAGTAAATCATTAGAAGCCCCCATTCCGGGGGGAGCTTCAGTACCCATTATTTATGAAAAAATTTTTTTATTTATTTTTACTTTTTTTTTTTTTACAGTACAAGTAAAATTAATTAAATGTCACTAGGTATTAATTACAAATAATTTTTTATTTTTGGCCAATTGTTTACCAGCTATAATTTTTAACTTTTAAAAATATTGTGTTTTTTTTTTTTAATTTAAAATGCACTGCATATAATGTAGTTTTTTTTTATTGTCTGGCAGGTTTCATAGTTTTTAATTATTTTAACAAATTTTGTTTTAATAAAGGGAAAATAGAATTTTCGTTTTAAATGCAGAAGTGTTTCATTAATACCACGATGGTTATTAATTGCTTGATATTCATTAACAAGTTCGTTTTGTCTGTCTGTTTCTGTTATATCCCCTAATATTTCAATACATTTTATTAATTTAAAGAATTTTGATTGAGAGAAATATTTAGAATAAATATCTCGTATTAATTTCAATATATCTTTATTTTTTGTGAAATTGTGTTTTTTAAACAATTTGGTGCTATAAATTTTTTAAATAACTGTATTATATTGTCTTCTGAAAAGTTAGTCATTCTAAGAGTTCTCCTTTGTTTTTTTTTTACGAGAATTTTTAATTCGTTTGAAGGAGTGTTGTTTGTTTCTTCAAAAATGATTTGTAGATAGAGGCTCGTACTAATGGAAATTCCTTAATTCTAACTTTAATTTAGTAGTAGCTAGTTTGTAAGTTAAAGCTTTTAAAGTCAACTTTAAAATTTGGTACCAATGACATTTTTTAGTGAACTAAAATAAATTTGGTAATTTTTCATATGAATTGCAGATGTCCCTTGAATAGAAATTTTCATTCAAATATCTTAAGTAATACTAATTCTATAGATTTTAATCCAAATTAACATAATTTGAAAGTTATAAATTAAAAATATATCCCACCTTCTATAAAATTTTTTGTTTGTTTAAATATTCCCTATATCTATTACTCTATGTAAGAGTTATCGCGGGACACCTTGTATATTACTTAATTATTATAAAATATTTTGCATAGTTATATAAACATTTGTCTTAAATTACCTTTCCTTTAATTCATTATCTCTTCCTAATAATTTTACTAATTTAATAAAAACTTAATTTAAAAATTTAATTTATTTTCCAAAATAATTTTTTATAACCTGTCAAAAAAGTGCCATTGCTAAAAATGTAGAGACTTAATAGAAGGTTTTGCTATAACTGATATTTTAATTATAACTAACGAAAATAAAAACATTAAAAATGTCATTGATACTACATTTTTTTTAGCAGAACATTAAGTTTTTATTAATGATTTAGTCCTAAAAAGGGTTAAAATTTAAGGTAATGCTAAAATAAAATTGATTTTAAAAATGTAATTAGTTAGCAATTTTGGTAAGCATTAAGTCGTTAATAACAATAATAACGATATTTTGGAATTTTAAATTAAGCTAGATTTATTTTACACGAAAGAAATAAAATACGAATATTTTCTTTTAATTTCACTAAATTTAGAAATTAGAATATTTCACTATATTTTTACATATATCAGTATTTGGTCTAAGCATTGCAAACTTCTGTAGTAGAGTGAATGAAAATTATTGAAATGAGGTTTCTAGTTTAGGTTATTGTCAAAAATTACACACACAATTATTTGGGCATTAGAAACAAATTTATTTTTTTTTGTGTTTTCAATTATAAATTATTCAAAATGTCGTTTCCATTTTAGAGTTACTATGCCGATTTAATTCAGAATTATAATACATATCCCGTAATTTTTTTTTTAATTTTTATTTTTTTGGATAAACTCTTTAATTTTATTGCAGAATTTGGTTATTGGGCCATTTCACATGAATCGTTTCCTCTTTTGTTTGGTGACTACTTTCCTGTTTTTATTATTTTCACACTGTTCCTCTTGATTTTCGTTAGTTTTGTTTTTGGGTGTGAATATTTATTTTTAAAAAAAAATTTTGTTGTAAGAGGTAGGTAATAAATATAAAAAAACACGCATAAAATAAATATTAAACAAATGTTTTTTTTTGTAGTTAAGGACCAACCTAACGTCAGAATTTCTTTATTTTAAACCAGCACATTTTTAAAAGATTTTGTAAAAATGTGCCCATATATTTTCAATCCTATGGGTAGATATTATAAAAAACCACCGGAACTATAGGAACTATATAGTTACGGAACTATAGCCTCCAAAATTAGGAAAAGCCCTTTATTTATATTGGTATAACAAAAGTTCTGCTAGCTATATTTTGAACCTGAAAACGGTAAAAGATAGCATTTTTTATAAGCTTAAATTTTTTAAAGGTAAATGTGTTAGGTTGCCATACGGTACTACTGTTTACCATTATGCAAAACTTAATATTTGCAAAATTTTATGCCCCACATATCTTCTGAACGGATCAGAGTTTTTGAAATTTTATTTGAATTTAGATCCTCAGAAATTAGTTGTAGTTGGTTAACAAAATAATATTTTTCTCACGCCTCTTGTTAAAGAACTGTAAGGGCTCAAAAATTTACATTTTGCTATTTTTAAATACCTGTAATTTAAATACCCGTCTAAATTTATTTTGGGATTATACAAAATTTTAATCTGCAACATTGTATTTCAACATACATATGTTAAAGGTTTTACTTAAATTTAAAAGGGGTTCTTTAAATTGAAGAAAATGTCTCTTAATTTTACCCATTTTTGTTTGGATAATAAAATTCTAAGTAAAATTACAAATTTGGATGGAATTCACAATTTAATTCCAAGAACCTAACAAAATTGAGGAAGGCAGGTGGATGGGAAAAGATCTTCGAAAATAATCATAAGTTTGCTTAGTAAAAATTTGGGAACCCCATTAAAGAGCTACCATGAATTAAAACTTAAAACATTCATCTTACCAGTGTACATATATTATTTCAAAAACTAAACGTTAAAATTGAAGTTCCATCTTTATATTTTACATTTATTACCAGGATTTCTTGAGTGCATTGGGATAATACTACGCATTGATTTCACTATCTTTATTGACTATTTAGATTTATACTGACTATATTGACGCTATTTATATTGACATAAAATAATACATTTTTATTTTTTAAGCAAGTTAAAAAACATACTACATATACTATCACCTGCTTCAAAAATATGTTTGTTTAATTTTTAAATTGAGAATGAGCAGTAAAAAAAATTTTATTTGTTTTTTTTTTTGTGTTAGTGAACTAACTTTTTAAACTCCAAGATTTTGGTTTAGAAAAATTACTCCAAAAAATTTCCACCACAAATTTAGTTTATAGACAAGAGGTAATGAAACGAAGGAAAAGTAGAATCGTGTGGAATGGCCCATTAGGATCTTTTTTACATTTTAAACTTAATACTTGATTTGTGAAAGAGGATGAATATAAACAGTTTAATAAAATTTTTATAAATTATTTGTAAAAACTAATCCTAACGCGGTTCTAAAATCAATCATATAACAACTTGTAATAAGAAATAAAATTTGAGAAACTGAAAATATTTGAATCGTCTTTTACAATGCACACTCATGTTATCTTCTTTAATAGATATTTGGAGCTTAGTGGACGAATAGAAACATTGTTTAGTATATTATTGTGCATTTAAAAATTTGATTTGTGCAAGAGGATGAATAATGACAATTTAATCAAATTTTTATAAATTATTTGAAAAAATGTGAATTTTGAATTTGTTGACCAATTATCCGTTGATAAAACTCTAATTTTTTCACTTTTTCACTTTAAGCACAAAACACTCACTTTGTTATAATTATTTATTATTATATTATTAGTAAAATGCGGCTAAGGCAGCCTCGTCTTAGGTATGATTATGGCTTAATTCACAACATTAACAAAAATTTTTTTATAAATTTAGTTTATTTTAGTTCTTAATTGATTCTTTATTTAATTCTACAAGTATTATATTACGAGTATAAAAAATATGCAAGGTGTACAATTTAATCCATTACAACATATTAATAAAAATCAATTACACTATAAAAACAATTATATAAAGAAATGCTTATCTAGCAATTTGAACGTTAATTATTTAATAGTAAGAAAATAGTAATATAAATGCAAGATCTGAAATTTTAAGTTTAAATTTAATTTAACAAATATTTCGAAATTATAAGTTTATTGATTTTAATATTTATTGATACAAAGTTTATGTTAAAAATGTAATGTTGAAGTGGTTGAATTTTCACAGTTCTAATAAAAAGCATTTTTTTGAGAAATTTAAAAAAAAAATCAAAATTATAAAAAATAGTAAGATTTATTGATGTTTCACTAAAACGAATTTTTTAATTACTTGCCTTTAATAACTTCAAAATAAAATGGAAGCTAATTTACTTAACTGAAAAGAAAAATCTTGAATTTTTACTTTTGTGGGAAAAATCCCGAATAAAACAAAATGCTTAAAAAAAGTCCAGAAAACTAAAAACACCGAAATTAATTTTTTTTATGTACCTATATGAAAGTCGGAATTTTTATTTATTACGTAAAATAGAGTTACCAGATGATTAAAATTAAAATAATATGTCTTATACAATTTTGATGATTTCAAAGACAAATAATTTTAATTCAAGCTTTTTTTTTTAAATTTTCAGTCTCATACATTTTCATGTGAGTTAACTTTGTTTGACATTTGCGGCGTTTGAATGCGTCATTTTCCGTCGACATTGTCGGTAGAGAAATAATAAAACATTTTGTTATTAAGACTATGCTTCATAGGAACATTTCTGTAGTAAGTTTTTATTACTTTAAGTGAAAACCTGAATTAAAGGCAAAGGCCCAATATAGGGTTTTTTGCTTTGCTTTGAAACCATCAAAGTAATTAAATACGACTTTAGGTGGAAATTGATTCTACGCATTCTACGTTGTGATAAGTTACAAGCTTATGACATAAAAGTTGAATATTAAGATTTATATGGCAGCTAACTAAATCGAAAAGCGTTGAACGCATGAAAAGCATATATTAGCCAATTTTCAAAAAAAGTGAAAACTTTAAAACAAAAATATTTTGACGTTTGATTTAAATTGATTTACATTTTGTATATCTATTATTTAATAAAACACTTATATACTTTTATATATACTCTATATTAACTTGCCTGTCTCTATGGGCACATTTTTCAGGCAAACTATGCAAGCATTTACATAAAATTTTACCATAAATTTATAAATATAGTATGGAGTAAGGAAGTGGCTTCGTGTGTATAAAACCTTGCTCGATGCTCCATCGAAATCTAATATATATAAGTTATAGTTACGTACTCATATAAGCCACAAAAAAATTTTTTATAATAGATAAAAATTATAATTTAATTTTCTTTTTAATATAAATAATTTTACAATAAATTTTGAACCTTTCTTTTTATTAGTTAGTTCAGAAGTGAATTTTGTTGTTATTTTAATTTTTCATTCTACCTGTACAAAGACGAGCCGCGTAGACAATTTTTTTATTACGAAATGCATCGTAAACATTAAATATAATTTTAGTGTGAATGTCCGAAATTTGTTACAAAAGCAAAAAAAAATATATTAAATTACAATTTTTGAAATTTAATAAAAAGTAAACCGTTCCCGTGTAAACAATTTATTTAGGAAAAAAATTAGAAAATAATTATGTAATTTAATGTGGAAGGTTAACGGTTGTTAACTCTTCTACCCTTAAGACCAAATTTCTTTATTTGGCTTCCGATAATGGAACATTTCTTTACTATGGTTGGTTTTGTATGTTCTTCTGTTATTTTATTTGGCTTGATGTCAATGATTTTATCTTTTTTCAAATTTGTAGTTGTTTCCTTGTTGTCTTGCTCGTCGTCGTTGTTGTTGTTGATTATAAATTTAACCCCTTTTTTTTGAATGATAATTATTCTGATTGTTAGTAGAACAAGTATAATAATGATAGGGAACCCAATGCTAATGGGCTCTATTATCCTTTCGTACTTTATTAATTGAATTTCCCTTGTACAGTTGATGTGTATTCTTCTTCAATTATTTTCGTTTGCAGAATTGGTGGTAAGACCTATGTTGTTGAAGTCTCTATTAAATAGTAAAAGTTTGATTGTTTATCTCTATTGTTGCATTATGGAACCTTTTTATTACATTAGTTCCGTTGAGTATTATATTTTCTTGGTTGAATCGAATTATTCCATTGAAGTCGTTTAGTAGGAGCATGTCACTGGCTATTTCATCTATTTACGCGATATGATGACTGTTGATTAAATTTCATTTCGAAATTTTTTCCTTCTATGAGTCTCTTTGTGCGCAAGTAGAATTTACAATTTCAATGTTTTGTTTGTTACATATACATATTTTATTTATTTTTCTACAATTTCATTTTATTGCATACATTTTTTTGCTTTTATTAATACACTAGCAGATTTACCCGGTGTTGCCCGGAAGATTGCAAATTGTAAAAAAGCATGTTTCAGCCAATTTTTTGAAATACAATTTTGCTTATAAATGAAGCCACAAAAAAATATTTGTGGAGTTCCTATAACCCATTGTGGCCCAACAGCTTTTTATAGGTTTTTTCGTTGCTTTGCTATATATTAGAAATGATTTAACCGATTAACATAAAATTTTGTATATGTGTTTCTCTTTGAAAATGAAGTTCACTTTACTAACAGACTTGGAATTAGTTAACCCCTGCCGACCCGACGATTGTTAAAAAAAAAAAATTATAAGTAAATAACATCCAATATTTGAAAGTAGGTACAACTTCTTTGAATTACGGGAATGGTTAAAAAAATGTTTTGTCGAGTTCTTTTAACCGATTGCGAAACAAAAACTTTAAAAAACAGTTTGCAAAACAGTTTGAACGATTATCTCTAATTTTTCTATACATGCTGCTTCTTGACAATTTGGTGCTCCTTGACGATAGAGTTGGGGATGGTAGGTTTCCGGCGAATAATATTAACTGAATTAAAATGACTGTAGGTCAAAAGGGTATACTAAATTTGCCATTATGTCATTATACTATGTCAATAGTAGTTTTCTTGGATTGCCAACGTTTGAATAAAATATAGTCGTTTGTTTAGAAAAGGTTTAAAAATCTGCTTTTCAACTTATATTTTGTTTAGTACTTACCTGAAAGTTGTACTACGCTCTTCCTCCTTTTTTTATGATGTTATGAGAAAAATGTAGGCTTCTTTTTTGGGAAAACTGTTACAAAATACTAAAGTGTGTTTAATATTTATGTAGCCACCTATTTTTTGCTTATATCTCCAAGACTATAACAGATAGAACAAAACAATGTTCTATAAAAATGAAGAGAGTAACGGGACTAATTAATATTTGCTTTTTATTATCTCTTATCAATGCTGTAATCTCTAAAAGAGACAAAGATGGTATATTTTGTTGTTTCATATTTATAAAGCCACCTGATTATGATTAAAATAAGTTTTGATTTAAATTTAAAAAAAAATCCACTACGATTAAATATCTTCAACAGGTTATTTTCTCAGATGAAAAAAAGTGGAATTTAGATGGTCCTGATGGCTGGTGTGGATACTGGCATGATTTGAGGAAGGAACCTTTATATTTTTCTAAAAGAAATTTCGGTGGTGGGAGTGTTATGGTTTGGGGAGCATTTTGTGCAAATGGGTGTTTAGAATTACAATTTGTTTCGTCTAAAATGAATAGCAAAGACTATACTGATGTCCTCCAAATGAGTTTAGTACCTTTTTTGCAACACAACTCTGGAGTTGAATGGTGTTTTCAGCAAGATAATGCTCGAATACACGTCAGTCGAGAATCTAAAGCCTGGTTTGCATCAAAATCGATTTTGGTTATGGATTGGCCCGCATGCTCTCCTGATCTTAATCCCATTGAAAATCTATGGGGAATCTTAGTTCGCAGAGTATATAAAGATCATCGCCAATTTGATTCAGTTGAGGAGCTGAAAAGGGCTATAATAACGGAGTGGAATTCCAGGCATGAAAACCAGAATATTTAATGTTATTTTAAAAAAAGGGCAAATAATTAATTAATTTTATAAATTAATTAAAATATTAAATTAAATTAAAATAAATAATGTAAAAAGTTAATGTATTTGTTTAAATAATCAGGTGGCTTTATAAATATGAAACAACAAAATATACCATCTTTGTCTCTTTTAGAGATTACAGCATTGATAAGAGATAATAACAAGCAAATATTAATTGGTCCCGTTACTCTCTTCATTTTTATAGAACATTGTTTTGTTCTATCTGTTATAGTCTTGGAGATATAAGCAAAAAATAGGTGGCTATATAAATATGAAACACACTATATGATTTAAGCATTATATATATGAAATTGAATTTTTTGATTTTTAGATTTCATTTTAAGAAAACTGCAATTTCACACTGAAATCTTTTTTTAAAAAACAACAACTGTAAAGTAGATAAAAAACAAAGACTTACGAAAAAATGTGGAGAAGGAAAATGTTATGTTATTTAATATTAAAGATATTTTTATTCGGATTCTTTATTAGCTTTATTTTTATTATTATTAATAGGGACCGGATTTTTAGGTGCTAAAAAAACTTGTTTAGGTACCTAAAAAGGTAGCAAAAAACGCTAAAAAAGGTATTAAAAATAGGTTATAAAAAAAAATATTTGCTATATATAAAACTCAAAAAAGGTCACAAAAAAAATAAAAATCGCTCTTTATATTTGGTTTATCTTTCTCTTTAATTCAATATACTATAATAGTAATAGAAAAACTAAATAACATAAAATAAAATATATAAAATAAAATAAAATATATTCAAAAACATAACAAAAATAATTCATTTTCAGTTCTTTGTACTAGGTATGTTGCGTACATATTATGTACTACTTATATTAAATGTTTGAAGTTCCTTTGCATTAGAATAAATTATTAAATGACAACTTAAGTTTTCAAAATTAAAATTTTGTCTGTTTGAACGAAAAAGACTTTTAAAAATTGAAAACGATCTCTCAACATCTACCGACGTTATCGGTGCATATTTGAAAGCAATAATTTCTAAGCTTGTTAATGTAACATTTGATGTAACAGTACTTGCATCAGAATCACATAGAAGTGTCAATAAAAATTGTGGCAATTTTTTGAAACGTTTTTTTACGAACTATGTGGTGATTTTTTGAAACCTTTTTTTCACTCACTATGAAAATTTTTTAAGTTTTTTTTACTCAATAGGTGGAAATTTTTCGAAAATATAGTTTTTTTATAAATTTTTTGGGTAATATTAAAAAAAAGGTAGTAAAAATAGGTTTTTGTACTCAAATAGGTAAGAAAAGGCGAAAAGGTGGAAATATTTGAAAATAGGTATTTATTAGTAAAATAAGTGATTATACCTAAAAAAGGTGAAATAGGTAATAATCCGGTCCCTAATTATTAATATTGTCTCATTTAGCTTTTAACTATTTGAGACAATTTAAGGAAAAAAATTAGTCTTATTAACTAAGTGAGCTTTTGGAATAAAGGTTAACTTGCGTTCATACCAAAAATTTGAAAATTTCATTGAATCTTTGTTCAAAACGCGCAAACAGGTCAAAACCAAATTAACCTTGTGGGTTTTAATTAAAATGCTGGTACAAAATTTTCAATAAAATTGATTTAATCGTTTAAGCAAATAAAATTTGTTGAAAACTTCATGGCGTCGTCTTGGAAAACGGGTTAATCGAGCTTAACTAAAACTCTTTGCAGTCTCTCTTTTAGATTGCAAAATCAACCCGTAAAATTAGACACAAATCGAAAACACAAAATCGCCCGTTTTCCACGAAAGCCCGCCGAGCCGAAATGGGTCAATTTATTCCAACCAAATTAATACAACTAATTCCGGTTGCTAAGAGGAACATTTGTGCAAAATGTTAAGTCAATTGGTCAAACCGTTTTGACTCGACATCAAAAACATTGAAAAAGCTTCATTGCGCCCTCGTGCCCAAACGGGTTAACCGAACTCAACAAAAATTTATGCCAGACTCTCTTTTCGACTGCGAAACCACTCTGTAAAATTGGACACAAATCGGAAACACAAAATTTTTTGAAAGCCCACCGGGCCGAAATTGGTTAATTTATTCCAACCAAATTTATACAACTAATTCCGGTTGCTAAGAGGAACTTTTGTGCAAAATTTCAAGTCAATCGGTCAAAACGTTTTGACTCGACATCCAAAAAACGAAAAAGCTTAAAACGGCTCTGGAGCCGCAACCTGTTGACTTATAAAAATGTGACATAGCCTATGTCAGCCCCCGGGCTCCAGAATTATTCCTTTAAAATTTTGTATTAATCGGACCAGTGGTTTTCACGTGAATCCTGGACAAACAAAGAAACAACCAAATTTTCTCCTTTATATATTAGATTTTCAAAATCTAATTTTAACATTTTATTATTTTATTTACAGGTTGTAGCAAAAGATTTATATACATATTTTTATCCGTTAGGTTTATCATTACAAGAAAGAATAAGTTATTTTAATTTTTTATAATTTTAATAGTAACGAGATTAAATGCTTCTTCCGAACTACTGTAAGGAAAATTTCCATTATCTAGAACTTTAGTTGATGTTTCTATTTCGTTTCAAATTTAGACAATAATATGGGGTTTAAGATACCAGTTTTTGCCCGATGTATAGCATACTTTATATTTATTATTTCATCTTTAATTATTTTTAACTTACTTTGTATTCTAATGGCGTTTTGATTAATTAATTTTTTTTTCTATTTGCATGTTATCTAAAATTTGATTTGCAATTTGGGTAATGTTATCAATTCTATCATTGTGGTTTTTATTGATTATTGTCTCCCTATTATTTTTTTCTATTAAATTATTCATGTTCTTTTTAATCGTAATAAAGTCATCATGATCCGGTGTTTCTGCAATCTATTTCCATGCCTTCCTAGAAGTTCCTTGTACTGAAGATATGATGTAATGGATGAACTTTGACATTCTCGTATGATATCACTGACTTCAAATAATTTAAAGAATTTTGAATTACACTGAGATCGGTTATGTATAGGTTTTTCAGGTCAACATAACGTTTTTTCAGATCAACTTAACGTTTATTCAAAACAAAATAACGTTTTTTAAAATCAAAATAAAGATTTTTTATTTCAAATTAAAGATTTTTTATTTCAACTTAAATATTTTCATTTCAGTTTTTTAATTAAAAAAATAATATATAATAAAGTTGAATTTAAAATTTAAAAAACTATATTTGAAGTTAAAAAAATGAATCAATACAATGGGTGTCCTGCTACAGCCATTGGTAATATCATTGTCATGTCCATGTAATAATTATTGTAATCGGCAGAGGTCACACTTGCCAAAAATTCTTTATTCACATCAACTAAATTTAAACTATTTTCTGAATCAGTCAACAAATTTCTTGCAGCCAATTTAGTTTTCGAGAAAACTTTTTCTATTGGATTAAGCATTGGTGAGTTTGGGGAAAGGAACATTAGTTGGTGAGTGGTCTCTCTAACCTTATCTTGTGTTACGCTAGTCTTGTGTATTTTTGCATTGTCAACAACTAACCAAGCATTAGTGATATTAGCTTCTGCCAATTTATTGAATAGCTATCTAAAAACACCAGAAAAATGTTTGCACAGTTGAGTTTGATATTATTTTTTTATGTATTATGCCATGTAAATTGATGGCAGCAATGAGCGACGCATTTCGTTCTCTTATAGTTGGAACTATGACATGAGCTGCAGTATTCTTCTTAAGCGAGCTTTAGCTCTCCGAAGGTGGCAGTTGAATCCAGATTCATTAATAAATATAATTTTCTCACGTTGTCGTGGGGCGTTTTGCGAAAAGTGCATAGCATAATTTTTACGTTGTTCCATGGTACTTTCAGAGTTAAAACGATCAATGTTAAAAGTAGCTAGTTTTAGCGTTATCTTTAAAGATTTCAAAGCATTAAAGATGGTTGTTGTGCTAAGGTTTACATTTTTGCTTTCAAATACTTTAATCTTAATATTTTTTATAGTAATTGCCGGATTACGTTCTATTATTTCTTCAATTATATTTAAAATTTCCGTTGTTAACTTCAATTGCCTTTTACTAGTGAGTGCAATACCGGAGTGAAAAATTAATACCGGTATTTCGGTATTGAAAAATTTGATACCGGAATCCCGGTATGCAATACCGGATCCAAAAAGTAAAAAAAAAACACCTAATATAAAAAAAATCTATACGGTTTATTTTTAAGTAAAAACTTAATAAAAAACAATTCATTCTTTAATAATTAACTAGTAGATTAAAAGTAGATTCTTTATTAATAAAACATAGTAGATTTTATTTTAGATAATAGATTTTTGTATACAACTCTTTAGCATATAAAATCGTTCTAACATGGAAAATAAACTATTCCAGCGTGTTTTACAATCTAAAAATAATACCAGTTCCTTACCAAATTCAGGTTTGACATAATGTTGCAATACTTTATCGTTCTTTGTTGGAGAAAGACGAAATATTTTTACAATTTTTCGCACCTTTTTAATTAGTGGAGCCAGCTCATAATTATTTATTTCTAATATATCATTTTGCTGCAATTCAATTCAATATCTTCATCAAATCAATATCTTCATCTTCAAATTCATCCCCTGATTCACCATTAGATTCCCAGTTTGTATATGATTGCAGTTCAACTTCATTTTCGATATTAGCTACATTTTCAAACGCTGTTGATTTTTTATAAAAAATTTTTATTACAGCTAAATGAATGTCGTGAACAAAACATAATTGTTGGTCAGCACTGATAAGTGTGCCAACTTTCTTCATAACAGCTGCACCGTCCGTTGTTATGCATACAATGTCATTTTTAATGATAGACCAAACTCTTTTAATTTAGTATCTTCTTCAACTTCTACACATTTAGTTGCTGGTACACTTCCAAACATTCTAATTAATCCCAAGTTCCATACTTTATTTTCCGAATGAATATTTATATTCATGTATCGGTGGTTTTTAACAGAAGACCACTCGTCGAAGGTCAAGCTAAATCCTATTTTATTTTTCTTCTGCTCTGCGAGTGCTTTAACAAATAAATATCTAATCTGGTTACTGTGATCAATAATAATTTTATGAATAGTGTTTACAGATTTCGGAAGCTCGCCTATACGCTATCGCTTGTATTGCCTTTCGAAGATCTTCTGATGTAATAAATATTTTAAATGGTAAACCATCATAAGCACACATTCTATAGATAATACAACGCTAATACATAATTATTCGTAGTTTTAAAATATTTTGTTATAGTTTTAGGTGGACCTTCTACACTTGGTTCAGCGTCGGCACTAGGTTAGGAACGGGAACATCTCTCTTAAGAGTATCAATATTGTGAATGGTTTTCATATGAGTATGAAGGCCACTTGTTGATCCACCACTTGTTTTTATTACTTTGCAACAATTTTTGCATTTTGTGTGACCACCTTCTTTCTTTTCATTTAAAAAATACTGCCAAATCGAAGATTTGTCGTCGTCTTTCATATGTTTTACAAATTGTAAATTTTCCATTTATAATTAAAATTATTTATATTTTTAGTCTTTATCTTAATTGATTATAAAATTTGTTACCTATACTCCAATATTTTTATAGTATATTGTATTTTGTATATCGTAAACAATTCACAATATCTTGTATTAATCGTTGTAGCTCTTTTATTAGTTAATTTTCAACTCTGTTATAACGTAATTTTTTTTTATTCTAAGGGTATGTTTTAAACATAGATAAAGTACACTTTACCAGTTTACCACTTTACCGTTCACTTTTCGAAAGCAGAATAAATTTGAAATTGAAGGCGATGAATTTGAAATTTAGCACTATTATTGCACAATCCCAAAGCCTCTCATATTATTTTATATTTTTGTTAATATTTTTTCAAAATATTTAGTTTTTTTTTTCTGATAACTAAGAAATTAATACCGAAATACCGCGGTATTAATTCTTTAATTCCGGTACTGAATACCGCAAATATGCTCCCGAGATCCCGGTTTCCGAGATCCCGGGATCCCGGTATTGCACTCCCTACCTTTTACCACCATGATTTCTGGAAAAACCAGACACCCATCATTTTTGTACCGTCTTAATATAGATGTAGTTGTATTTTTATTAATACCAGCCTGTTCTGCTGATTCAACTATTCTCTTACCTTCTTCATAAAATTTTATTAGTAATTCTTTTTTTTCCCAGCTTATTTTATTATTGGTTGCTAAATTACCTTGTCTTCTGTGACGAACAACTAAATTCGGGTTATTATCTGAATCCTCTCTTACTTCCATAATTCTGTGAAAATGCGCTAACGGAATAGAATCATTAGTGGAACTGTCACTCAATTTATTATAAGATAATATGGTCTTGTTCCTTTTTTTGCTGATTGAAATTTAAAAGATCCAATTAAATTAAAATTATAATTTTTAACTTTTTTAAACTTACGTTCGATAATTAACTTGATAATATTTATTGTTTAAATGATTTTTATTCTTTTAATTTGTGACATTAAAAAAATAATTAAGAATTGAGCCATGCAATAAAATAAAAGTAATCAGAATAATAAGATAATTTTTTATTTTAGCAAGTGTTCATAGATATATTCTTGAAAAAACCAATTTCAATTTAAAAACATTAATTTGAAATGAAAAATATTTAAGTTGAAATAAAAAATCTTTAATTTGAAATGAAAAATCTTTATTTTGATTTTAAAAAACGTTATTTTGGTTTGAATAAACGTTAAGTTGATCTGAAAAAACGTTATGTTGACCTGAAAAACCAATATATGAGTCTGTAATTTCCTTGTTGGATTTTTGCTTCTCCCAGGTCAATGTTGATGAGGTATGATCTTAAATAATCCAATATTTGTACTTGAGCTAAACTTTTGCCTAGTAAAAACCTACAATAAATTTGAAGACTTGAAAGAAAATTGAAAAGAGGAAAAAGAAGAGGATTTTTTTTCATATTTAAGAATAATGCAATTTGTAAGAATTGACATATAAACTAGGATTTTATATTTGATTTGTGTACGATTCTCCCCGACTCGGTTCAAACAGTCGAGTTTCAGTTTTGTTTAACTATTTGCTTTTTATATAAACATGTTAATTATGTACCGAGTCTGTTATTGTGTTTTACATAGATGGTTTCGCTTTTTGGTTTCCAATTTGGACTCGGTAGAAAAGATGTCTAGCTGATCGAACAAATTTTCACTAAACCGTTAATTCTTTTAATCATTTGTGGGAAATAGGAATTTAACATTACCTGTTTCTTGTTTTCGAATGCATTCCGGTGTTTTGAACTGATAATCTTTTTTTGTTCGATTTCGTCTTCAATGTCCTTTACCCATTTGGTCCCACACATTTTTTTTTTTCGCAAAATGACGAATAATTTATAATTTCTTATAGAAAAATTAATAAAAATTAAAGCCTTTATATTTTTTTATTAAATTTTCAAACATTTTGTTGGAAAATAGGGTGTACTCAAACGGGTACGATGGGAACGTAATGACGTTATAAAATAAGAAATAACTCTAATCTCTTTTTAACAAAATTTTGATTTTATTTTATTTTTTATATGAAAAGTAGCAAACAAATTTTAATTTATGTAAGAAAATATTTTGAAAAAGAATTTTAAATAAATAAATTACTTTAATTTCGATAAAAAACCTTAAATATTATAACAAAGATGAAAAAAAATTAATGCTTTTTTATTTTTGTTGATGAAATTGTATAAAACATTGTCTCTCTAAATAAAGTGTAATATTGCTCTTCATGCAACTCCATCTTGCTCTATGATGACATACTGCACAACGCAATTGTTTCGTGACTCATTGGAAAAGCTCACAAATAGTGTCTCGTAATATTTCTAATAAAGCTTAGTAAATCCATTTTGTAACATTTAAAGAGTGCGTCCAAAGAGGCCACCACCACTTCTTGCCTTTGATGGAAATGCGATAGTTATTCACTGCCTGGTCCAACAAATCAACACCCCCCATATGAGCGTTATAATTGCAGAACACGCGGGGCTGCTGAATATTAATTTTGTCTTGTTGAATCTATATTCATATAGCGGCGATTGCTAATTGATGTCCACTCGTCGAAGGTAAGGCTGATCAACTTTTTTGCATCTTTGTGTTTTGAAATATGCTACAACCTCTTTGCGAATTTTTTCGCCGTATTTTAAAACGATTTCTCGAACTGTGTTTGGAGAACTTGGAACATTTTTATACTTATTCGTCAAAAATTTCCGCAAATCATAGGTGCTAAATGGTATACCATCACGTGCAATCAGCCGAGAGACAACAGCAGGAAATGAATCATTCACTGCACTTTTAAAAAAACTTTTTAAAAACTTGATTTTATATTCGATGTAGAAGCTTGGCTATTCGCTGGCTTATTTGATATAATTATAGATGATATTTCATTATCACCTTTTCCTCGTTTTAGCAAATTAATATCATGACTAGTTCGTAAATGAGTATGGAGTTCGCTCGTACTTCCTCCAATTGCTTTTATTATTTTTGCATACTTTTTACACACGCCTGCATTTTTACATTCTGCTCTACTAAAATAATACCACGGCGAATTTTTAATCCATCATGGGGCTGAAAAAGATTTTAGTTTTTTACATACTAAACAGAAAAAACTATTTTTTTAAATCTTGCCTTATTGATAACAAATATTTTACTTCATGTATTCAAAATTATTTAATTTAGTTATTGAAAATGATTTATGTTTGATATAAACATATGTTTATATATTTTTTTTTTCGCTTAAATGAAAAACACAAAATACTTAAAAAAAACTCTGATGTTAACAAGCTTGGAACTTGGAATAATATAAAATACAGTTTCTACGCTACGCAAAAATTAAATATTCTTAAATGTTTGCGGTGCTATAGTTACTCACTTCACTCACTATGCCTACTACAATTATTTTTATGAAAAATTCAAAATTTAACGAAATATTTTTTTGCAAAATTCATGCGAAATATTTTTTCATAAAAAATTATTTCAAAAATTTTTAAAAATTATATAAATTATTTGAATAATAAAAAATGTTTCAATACCGTCAATACCGGTATTATAATTTTATTATTTTACCTTAAATACCGGTATTGCAATCCCTATGCAGTTCCCAATGTACTCATACTTAATGAGTATACTTAAATAAAAAAGTAAACAAGTGAAGAAAAAAATCAAGGGTTTTTAAAAGCACATTTTCAAAATTATATAGGGTTTCTTACTGAGTATTTTATCATTTATTTTTATAGAAATATATATATATAAAAAAATGATAATATTATAATTTAGTTATTTCATAAATTTATTAATAATTATGAATAATAATGAAATCAGTACTTAGAATACAATACCTGTTAACAAGTGCGAAATATAATGTTGAAACTTCAGTGCTAACGCTTAATTTAGGAAAAACTTACATTGGTGAATAAGTTACTGTTTTATAAAAACATAAAAGTTTTAATTCTTAAAACCTAGTAGCCCTTCAATAGGGAAGGATCCCAAATTTTTGCTTAGCAAACTTATGATGGATCTATCTATCCCCCTCCTGTCCCCACCCTCCCATTTCTTTACGTTCTAGGAAATCAATTGTGAACTCCACCCAATTTGGAATTTCACCCCTTATTTATTATTTAAGCAAAAATGGCTAAAACTAAGAGACAATTTCTTCAATTTAAAGAATCCCATTTAAATTTAAGAAAAACCCTTTAACATATTTAAGCTGCAGCTTTAAATTTTATATATTTGTAAAGAAAAATTTGAACAGGTATTCAAGTTACAGGTGTTTAAAAATAGCTAAATTTCAATTTTCGAGCCCTTATAGCTCCTAAAATGGGAGGTTAACAAAAAATTTTCTTAATCGGCTCCCACTATTTTTTGAGGATCTAACAACTCCCAAAATTTCAAGACCCTATCTTCAACTCTTTAGAAGATATTTGAGGCTAAAAATTATTCAAGAATTGAGTTTTGCATAATGGTAAATTTTAGTACCGTATGTCAATCCTATAAATTTTAACGTAGTATTTTTGTAAAGCCTATAAAAGCAGCTCTCTTTTACCGTAGATTGAAAATACACTTAACAGAACTTTTGTTATATCAATTTAAATATAGGGTTTTTTTTTTAATTTGCGGGGGCTGTAGCTTCATTACCCTTCAAAATTAAGAAAAACCTTTGATAAATATTTAAATATAATTAAATAGCTTTCAATTTTGAAAACTACTAAAAAAAATTTTCAACTGGTATTCAAGTTACAGGTGTTTAAAAATAACAAAATTTAAATTTTCGAGTTCTTATAGCTTCCAAACAGGGGGCTTGACAAAAAAATTTTGTGAACCGACTAAGTTTTGAGGATCTAACTTCTCCCAGAATTTCAAGACCCTAGCTTGAACCGTTTAAAAGATATGTGTGAGAAAAAATTGAATTTTGCATAATTGTAAATTTTGGTACCGTATGGCAACCTTAAACATTTGCCTTTAAAAAATTTAAAGTTTTGGAATTTTTGGAAAACAAAGTTACTGGAATACCCGTGTGACCGTAGTATAAACATTATAATATCATTCGATTAATTACTTTTGGCAAAATTTCAAACACACAGCTTTATTAGGTGTAGTGTAATGCTCATATAAAAGAAGGAGTTGTATGGCACTTACTAGAACCCTCTGCAGTAGACCAACCAAATTTTCCAGTAACTTTGGCCATTACACTTAACTACTTTTGGCAAAATTTCATATACCCAGCTTTAATAAGTACAGAGTAATGCTCATATAAAACAAGAAGTTATATGGCAGCTACCCGAGCCCGTTGTGCAAACTGGCTGAATTTCAATGGCGATGACGGTTTTTTTTAAAAATCCGATTTGTTGAAAGTTCCAGAATCCTAGCTCCTTTAATTTTTGAGTTATCGTAATTACGGATGGACAGACGCACGGACATACATAGTTAAATCGATTTATTTTTCAATTCTGATCCGATCCATACACTTGAGTATATATCTACCCCCCCCCTACTTCTCTGCGTCATAAACGTAATGGCAAATTTAGTATACTTTTTTGACAAATAGTCATCTAGTATAAACAATGATTTTTTCATTCATAAATTCATAGTTCATTTTTTCGAAATGATTTCGTTTTTTCTAAAATTATTTAATTTTGTATGTACTTGCGTACATACCTATATAGATATGTATGCATATAAAGGTTCTAAAATAATTATTTTAAAATTTAACTTTATAGATTTCAATAACAAATAACCTTTATGAATTACCTATGCATAAAATGTTCTAAAATAATTATTTTAAAATCTATATTTATAATTTATAGATATCATTTTTTTTATGATTTATTAGGTATATAATGTTTCTCTGAATTTATTTATTTTAATACCTACTTATAAGAAGTTATTTTCTTTTTTCCGCACCACCTCACCATTCAGGTTAAGTATTTTTTACTTTTTTGTTATCAATGCCATAATAAATAAGATTTTGAAAATTTAGATAATTTAGAAATTTTTAGTTAAAACAAAATTACAATTGATCTCAAGTCAACAAAAAACCTCTAAAGATTAAAGAATTTAGAAATAGAAATTTGAATACATACATACATCTATACATCAACACTTTATAAAATTTCATAGATTCCATTCACAACTATGCACTTTGCAAGTTTTAGAAAAATTTATTTATTTAAATCTCTATGAAAAGGATATCAAATACATAAAAAAAGATCTTAGATCTTAGAAAGATTACTTAGAAAGCTTGAAATAAAATGAATATTAATAGGGTGGGCTAGTGACACCATCTTCAAAAGTTGTTTAAATTTAAGAATTAAAAGCAGATAGTTTTTTACTTTTTTATATATTATTTTTATTATAATTTTTTATTTTAGAGTTAAATTTAATGAAGTAAATCTTACATCTAGTAAAATTATATATCGATATATCTTTGATATATTATTATATATCGATATAATATCTCAATTCTAGTAATAGATACACGAAAAAAAAGAACAAATGACTTATATAATTTCTTGTTGTATCTTAAAAATTCGAAGATGAATAAGTTATAAAACAGTCTAACTTTTGTATGCTTTTAATTTGATAAAATATTGGGGTCGTTAGCTCAAATCCCTTCTTGATGAAATTTTTATTTTATTTCATTAAATTTTTTTTATTTAAGTACGCACTTATTTATATTTTAAATTTTTAAAATTAAACTCGATAAATTTGTTTGTTAATGAAAGATTTGAAATTTCTTAATAGATTAATTTGGTTTCAATAATGATCTATTTCTCCATCTATTAACTTTTTGTATAGATATTTTTAAAAAATGTTGCTGAGCTATCTATATTGTTTCACAACTTTTTTTGATTCAAATCGAAATACTTGTTTGTTGCCAACATTCTATAATGTACCTACTCAACATGTTTAAATACTCGACATGTACCTATTTATATATACGTAAAATTTTATTAAATAAAGTTTTGAATTGAGTTTTGCATTGTCAAAGTGAAGTATATTAGTTTTTGAAGTTACAAATTTTTAAAGAAACTATTCAAATAAATAAATTTTATTTGTAATTCTTTTTATTGTACCTAATTAGTTTATAAAAAATATATTTTTTTGATTTCTATCTTGCCTTTCATTTGGCTTTATTTCAGAGAACAGGGAAATTTTGAAATTTTTTTAATAATATTGCTTGGTTTATTTGCTTTTCAAAGCAAATAAAGCAACGCCACAAAGCGTGCATTGGGCCTTCGCTGATATTTCATATTTTCACTGAAAATAATGAAGACTTACTACAGAAATGGTGCCTGTGAAGCATAGTCAAATTGTTTTACTATTTATATAAAATTTCCAGAAAATATACTGTGCTGTGAGTTTGAAACTGAATTGAACTAATTCATAAACATTAAAATTATTTAGATTCATAAAAAAATTTTTTTATTTTTTTTTATGTTGTATACAAGATGTACTGCAAAATTTCAAATTTTTATATGAAAAATTTGGAGTTATAAAAGTTTTTGGTTTGAGAGCTACCCTAAGTTTTGGTCTGATTTTAACTAAAAAAACAGGGGACCTAGAAATGGTTTGAAAAATATTTTGTGAAAATTTTAAAACTGTAGCACTTTTAGTTTTTGAGTTATTTTGCTAACATACAGACGGACAGACAGACAGACATAGCTAGATCGATTAATTTACTGATCCGATACATACCTTTGGCACTATATCAAGCTCGTCTAGATCGATGTGCCAAAGGTATGTTAGAAACGGAGGAGTAATATTAATATACCCGTGGCCTTTATTATATGCACGGGTATAAATAGAATGCGAAAAGACAAAACTTATTGAAGCGGAAAATTACCCAAATAAAATTTGGCAAGTTTTGAAAAACATGTTATTAAAAAACTTTGAAAATCAAAGTAAATTTTATAAAATTAGATAACTACAACAATTATTATACCTCAATAGCAAAAAAATGGCAAACAAATGTGAAATAATTTATACACCGAAACTTAGATCACACAATAAATTTAAATATATAAGATCATATTATAAAGAAGATATAAGAAGATATTCATAATTCACTCTTAATATTTACATAAAAAAGATACAAACAACACAAAATCTACAACAAAGCAGTGTATAGACAACTAACCAAACTTTTTTTTTTCAATTTTTAGATGTAGAATTTGAATTTATACAAAAAAAAAACGCTTCCTGACAAAAACTGCTATTTCTTTCAACTTATAAATTCTAATATTGATAGAGCTTCATCGATATATTGATTGTTCTTATTATTATACGATTTTAATGAGCAATGTGAAGTTTGATTTTATTGTTTTTGAAAAGATTTATTTAAATGTTTGGAAAAACCTTTACTTAAATTTTCTATAAGGAAAATATTCAATCAGAAAACGTGAAAAGACAGCTGCTTTTATAAGCTTTTTAAAAATATGTATACAGTCCAAGTTGGTACTGTATATATTGTGTAGGTCATAAGTCATAATTCAACAAATTTTTTGACCTGCACAAATTATAAACATGTCAATTAATTCAATTGATGTTTTTGATGAATTATATATAAGTTTATTGTATTAAAATTTTAGTAAATATATTATTTTATATCATCATCAATATATTATTTTATATCATCATCAATATATTATTTTAATTAGTATGTTATGTCAAAGAATATAGTTATTATTCTGTGTATTATTGTGGTTTTAAATTTAGTTTGAGCAAGAGTATTAACAATGACAATTTAATATAATTTTCATTTATTGTTTTTGGAAACAAACCCTTATCGGTAATGCTTTTTTTCAATATAAGTTTTTTAAGATAATTTTTCTTATATATATATAATATTTGTTAGATAATTATAATTTAAATGTATAGGTAAATTAAAATTTAATTTAAAATGTAATTTTTTTTTTCTTTTCTCTTAATTTTTATGCTACCGCAATGTTTCTGTTTTTGTTAAGTTAATTTTAAAATACTGAATTATTGTTATTATTTTCACTTAGTACATTCTTTTTTAGAATAATAATTTAAGAAAAAGAAAAATTTAAAAACAAAATTGTATTGAATTTTAAGTATTAAATATTTCCACACAACTGCATATTAAACAAAAAATTAAAATAATTAATGCAGGGTTGCCAGATTTTAAAAATATCATGTCGGGAGTAACGAAAAAAAAATATTTCGATTGGTTTTTTTTAGTTTATATTTTTTTTATATATAATATTTTTTATACATAAATTAAAAAGATACATAATTCAAATGCTATTGCACAAAAAAAAAAATTCAATCAATAAAATAAAATAAACAAATAAAAAATAAAAAAAATTAACAAAAAAAAAATAAAAAAAAATAACAAAAATAAAAATAGAATTAAAACTAAACTGAAAATAAATAAATTAGTGATAAAAACAAAATTTTATAATATTTTTCAGACTCTTAATATTTTTCAGATCTGGCAGCGTTTCTTAAAATTAATTGAGCATTTTCTGTTTTGAGAAATTCAATAAATTCTTTACAGGACATTTTAAAATTTTCTTTAACCATTAACTCTGTTTCAAGGTTTTTTAACAATAATTTATTTCGTTCCTTGCGCCAAGCGGTTGTCATCAAGCTAAATATCCTTTCTGATGTTGCATTGGTATGAGGAATAGAAAAAATAAGGCATACTATTTTATATAAATTTGCTGAGTTATCGTGAAGTTTAAAGAATTTTACCCATTTTTCATCAGCTAATAATGTGTTCAGTTTTTCTCTTTCTGTATTGATAAAATAATTTAATTTATGAATTTCTTCGAATAAAATATCTTTATCAATATAGCAAATATTAAATTGTTCAATTATTTCTTCTACTTTGTTATATTGAATTGATTTTTTTAAACTTAGTGGTTTTATTATTTTCGAAACTGAACCATTATTGCAAATAAATTATTGCCGCATTAAAAAATGAATTGGCTTCTAATTCAAATCTTTTTATGGCAGAATCATCATCACATTTTTGTAATATTGTTCTTGCGATTGAGCCGTAAAATTGTTGCTCTTTTCTGTTGATTAACGATTGTCTGACTTCATCCATCATATCGTATATATCTATTATTAGAACGTTGTTGGTTTGTAACTTTTTTAAAGCGGGCTGAAATATTGAACATGTATTCATAATTAATCCTAGATAAGCTATAGAAAGCTCATCTTCAAAAAATAATCGTATTCCAACAGATACTGAATTTTGAGACAAAAAGTATGACTTAATTGGTTAAAAATTTTTCAATAACCTTTCAACAGCAGGTAAAAGGCTAAGCCATCGAGTTGGAACGTGGCGCAAAATTTCCGACCATTCTAATTCGGCCCATTCAAAAAATTCTTTTAATGTAGTCGTTTTTGTTGTTGACGAGCTAAACTCGTTATAAATTTTTATGACTATTGAGTCAATATCAAATTTCAGTTGGTTTGCAGCTTTTTTCGCCGTGTTGTGCAGAATATGACTATTACATCCAATCGGAATAATTTTGGAATTAGATTTTTTAAATCCCGTAAAAACACTCTGGTTTTTTCCGAAATTCACAGCTGCATTATCCGCACAAAGAGATGATAAATTTTTTATATTTAAATTGTTGCATTCCAATTTATTCTTTATAGAATCTGCTATGTCAACTGAACGTTCACTATCCAGTGATTAAAAAGAGATCAGAACATTTTGTATACGTTTTCCTTTGGTAAAATATCGCAAGACTATAAACATCAAATGTTAAAACATTTCCTTTATTCGAAGCATCGGTACTCACAGAAAATGGAGTATCACCTTTCAACTGTTCTAAAATTCTTCTTTTCGATTCCGGGGCCAAAACATTACAAACAATTTTGGATATTTTAGTTCTTCCACAGCAGTACTTTCTTGCTATATTCGAATCAGAAAACAACCCAGAAAATATTGAACAATGAATGATGGTACGATAGCAAAAAGCCACTTCTGCTAATGTAACTAGTTCTTCTGTGCTGCTTTTTTTTACAAAATAACGTAGTCAATTTTTTTGAATTTGCCGATGCAGCTATATTGGATCGATGACCAACCGTTTTAATGTGCTTTTTAATACCATTTCACCACCATGTGATATAGAAATTTTTAAATTATTACACAATGAACAAGTAATGTGATGATCACCGCATTGCCGAATCCATTCATATGATTTTGTCCATTTCTGATTGAATTTTACTGTATACTTCACCTTTTTTTTCATATTTCCTCTGTTTTCGTCAGAATCAGTGCATTCCAAATCCGAATCAGACATTTTTGGGGTATAATTAGTACGTCTTATTAAAAAACGAAAACCATTACAAAATTCAATATTAATATATTAAGTTTTTATAGCTTATACTTACTTTATAAATTATATGGTATGTTAAATATTACGTAAATGCACTGAGATTTATTTATAGTAATTCAATATAAATTATATTTAGCTTCCTAATTGTATCATTTAATTTATGTAATATTTTGTTCTTTAGCTTAGCAAAAACGACCATTTTAATTAATTTAGCTTCTCGGAATATACCATTTACTAAATTAAGACGTCAGAACAATACTTATAGACAAAACACAATGCGCGCAATGTCAAAGAAAGTTCACCATTTTCACCCAATTGACATCATTTCAAAATGTTAAGTGATGCCAATTGCTGGAAAACTTAATTTCGAAAACGGGAGCAGAAATCGGGAGCTTTTGCCATGTATATCGGGAGTCGGGAAATATACTTTCATAACGGGAGACTCCCGACGAAATCGGGAGGTCTGGCAACCCTGAATTAATGAAATAACAAAAACCATAATTTAAAATTAAAATTCATAAGTTATTTTAGTTAGTTTAGTTTTTATTACATAATTAACGATACATAAGTGTGACAGTATACGAACTACCATTTCTATCTCTTACCAAATAGTAACTTTTTATCTTTATTTTATATTATCTCTTTTTTCTTCGTCTTAAAACTCATACTTATTTTCAGGGAAGTAAATTTCTTCAACTTCGCCGTAAGATACAAGATGTGAAAAATTTTGCAAAAAAAGTTTATAAATGCACCTATCATTTGGCAGGAGTGGTATTAAACTGAAATTAAATTTTTTGGTATAAATTTTATCATTTTTATTATCTATGGCGACTATATTTTATAAATATGTAATATACATATTAATGCTTATCATTGAAAACGTAAACGTAATTAGGAAATATATGTAATATTTTGTTCAAAAGTTATTTGAAAACATTATGGATAATTGCAGATAATAGTAAACCGGTAAATTTTATAGAGTATCATTGAAAATGTATTTAAACGTAAATTTTTAATTTATATGAAAATTTTTGCATTCCGCAGTAATTTTGTTTCAGATTCATACAATTTAAAAGAAAATTATTAAACTATTTTTCTAAAATAAAGCTTATTTAAAATACCACCTTTTAAATATACTTCCTTTTATGTTTTGCGCGATAATTAACTGGATATTTTTGCCTCTGTTTCAATTGCTTTTTATGTTTATTCAAAATACAAACATAGAATTTAGCACCAATACTCTATCTTTAGTTTTACCCTTTTCATATTCTAACATGCAACTGCTAAACCTTCGTTTAAATGAAATTAATGTTTTTTTTTTAAAATCAATTTAGTATTTTTTTATTTTTAAAAGTCCCCGTTACTTTGGATTCAGAAGTCGAATTGGCAAGATTTGAAAAGCTTTGTCCCCCATTTTGTTACAGAAACTGAAAAGGGGTGAAAAATTAAGATAAGCCCCAAAAAGAAGTACTTAAATTTTTGGGAGCGATTTTTTTGAATGGGCTTAAAGTCAAACTTTTTTAATATTTCTTGTAGTATTTAAATTCTACTATAAAATCGATTAGCTTCTTTTTTCATTCACGTTGATTCGAGGGCTTCCCAAGAAATGTAGGTTTATTTAGAAAAAAATTTATTTATTTTAAAGTTTCGAACTATTTGGAAAAAAAAAGATGAGTTTTATTTGAAACCAGGATGATTATAGTTGCCCTTGTCAACTTTTAGTTAAAAGAAATAGTTAAAAAAAATTTGACTTATTCTTCCCCATAATTTTCGTTTAAAAAAAGGTAAAAACAAAACAAAAACACCATAACAAAAAAAAAAAAAACAATTGTCCCACCCAAAAAAGTTGGTCCGAATGATGTCCAACTTTGCCAAGCAACTTGCCTAATTATTTTACCTGTCTAGTTTTAATTTTAACCCGTAACTTCATTAAATTCTCAGTTATCGAATTGACAACTTTGTATGGTAGTTGTTCGAAAATGGGGTAGTTGTTCGAAAATTTTATATACGTGCTTAAATTTTACGCGTCTTTTTTACGCATCGAAAATTTTATATACGTGCTTAAATTTTACGCGTCTTTTTTACGCATATTAAATCGTTACTCGATAAATACAAAAAAAAACAATAACAAAACAAAAAAAAAAAAATAAAAAAAAACAAAATTCATATAATTTCATGTTGTGTACAAGATGTACTGCAAAATTTCAAATTTTTATATGAAAATATAGGAGTTAAAAAAGTTAGTTGTTCAAGAACTGCCCGAACTTTTGGCCCGATCTTAGCCAAAACAAGTAAAGAAACAGTCAGTCGGCGCAACCGACTTAGAAATACCCTGCACCTTTTAGTTCAAATTTAATGAGATATCCATAAGTCATTTTAAAACCATAAAACCATAAAAGCTGTTATTAGTTTGATCATAAGACATAGCTAACCAAATTAATTTTATAATACTAAAAACATTTTCTAAGTACTTTATCTATTCAAAAATATTACAAATTCTTACTAATTTATCTATTTAAAAATATTAAAAATCAAAACCTTGAAATAAATGAAAATATATTTATTTCAATTCAATTACAAAAGTGAAAAAATTTGAATTATTAAATTTTTTGATAAAAACCTAATCAAAGCATAATATATTTAATAATTCAAATTTTTCAAAATTCCAATTATTTTAAATTGTTAGTTTATGTACCTATTAGAAAACCTTATAAACGCAAAATATGCAATAAATGTATTTCTAAAATACAATTAGAAATTGAGAACTTTCCATATAATTCATTTAAATATAAAAAGGTAAAAGTACCTTTGAATATATCTTAAGAATTGTACACATTATATATCACCTATGGTAATAATTTAATAAAATATATAATATAATAAAAATTAAAAAAAAAAAGAATTTAACCGTTTGTTAAAAAAATATTTTGTTTTTAATTTATAAAATATTATACAAAATATGTTTTATGGTAAAATTCTTAGCGTTTTAAAAATATAAAAGTGTCAAATAAAAGCGGAATAAGGAAAGAACCCTCGTGTATCAATTAAAGTTTCTATATTCATGAATTTCGAAGCTAAGCTTTTTAGTTTTAAGATTTCTTAGGAGGCACCTGAACCACCACTACAATTAAGTCTAAATTTCGGGGACACATAAGAGATAGGAAATATATTCTTTAGCTTCGAAATTATACTTGTTTGGTCTCAAATCTATCAAAAGCTTCTAGAATCCGAACTCATTGTCCCAACTCGACCAGAACCAATTCCCATCGTACTTTCATTACTAGTAACCTAGAGTTTAAATGTCATCAAAATAGCGGCATTATTTTTTGAGTTATGCTGTTTTTTAGATATATGTTTGTTAGCCCTTGAACTTTTCAAAAATTCCACAACCCGAAACCATGGTACGATTTTGCCCATATGCAGTCCCCGTCATACTTTCAATACCAGTTAATCCTTGTACACAATTGGAGTGTTCTATCTTAATTTTAAGTTATTATATTTATTAATTTTCATGATAAACTTTTAAACCTTTGGGGGTCTAGGAGGGGTACTGAACTCAGAATGATCCAAAATTAGGGAAACACGCAGGAAATAGTAAAGAATGTCATGTGCCAAATTTGAAGATTCTACATTTGTTTGAAGTTACTATCTTTATTAATTTCGAAAATATGCTTTAAGGTCCAATTGGTCCCTAATTTCAAGGACACTAAGGAACTACAAAAAGACGCCCTGGTACCAAATTTTGAGGTTCGATCTTCATTGGTTTCGGAATTATGCTCGTTTGGCCTAAATTCGATCAAAAAGTTCTAAGTTTCGAACCCATTGTCCAATCGTTACCGTATGCAATTGCCACCGTAGTTTCATTACCAGTACCCTACAGCACAAATTTCATGAAGATAGCGTCATTAGTTGTCGAGTTATCGTGATTTTTTATATATGTCGATTTAAAGGTTCAGAATCCGAACCCATGCGCCGATTTCGCCCATATGCAATCCCCACTGTATTTTTCAGTCCTAGTAACCTGCAGTTAAAATTTCATCAAGACAGCTCCATTTTTTTTTTTTTTTAGTTATCGTGTCGAGGGACGGACGGACATGACTATATCGACTCAGGAGGTCACGCTGATCACAAATACATATACTTTTCCATATCTAGCTCACTTCCTTCAGGTGGTTACAAACACCATACCAAAGTTGATATACCCCTTTACCTATTCTATAGGTGTAGGGTACAAAAATTAGGGGACCTAGAAATTGTTTTGTGCATTTTGTGAAAATTTTGAAACTGTTGCTCTAAAAAAGGCTGAAATTATTTTAAAGTTGTTGAACTATATAAGTTCGTTATCTTATCTTTAAACAAGTTATGAAAAAACCAAGGGTTTTTAAAAAGCACATTTTAAAAATTATATACGATTTCTTACTGAGTATTTTATCATTTATTTTAATAAAAATATTTATAAAAATAAATGGTAATATTATAATTTAGTTATTTCATCAATTTATGTGAAATCAATACTTAGAATATAATCCCAATGCACTTAACAAAACCTGTTAACAAGTGCGAAATATAATCTTGGAAAAATATACATTCGTGAAAAAGTTAGGTACTGATTTATAAAAATATGAACACTTTAATTTTTAATTTCTAGCAGACCTTCAATCGGGAAGGTTCCCAAATTTTAAATTGCTAAGCAAACTTATATTGATTCTCGAGGAACTGCCCATCTTCCATTATTTTAGGTTCTAGGAAATCAATTGTGAACTTCACCAAAATTTTGAATTTTACCTAGAATTTTGTCAATTTCATCAATTTAAAGAACCCCTTTTAAATTTAAGAAAAACCTTTAACATATGTTGAAATATAATGCTGCAGTTTTAAATTTTTGTATATTTGTAAAAAAAATTTTGAACAGGTATTCAAATTACGGGTGTTTAAAAATAGCTAAATTTCAATTTTCTAGCCTTTATAGCTTCTAAAGAGAAGATGTGACAAAAAAATTTTGTTAACCGACTCCTACTCATTTCTGAGGATCTAACTTCTCCCAAACCGAACCGTTGTCTTGAGAGCTTGAACCGTTTATAAGATACGTAAGCTTCAAATATATGCGGATGACATGAAAATTTTTAAGAAAATTTAGTCCCTAAATGATGCTTTACTTTTACAAAATAATTTAGATAATTTTTTTAATTGGTGTAAAAATAATAATCTTCTTCTAAATGTGAATAATAAACACAAGAACAACATCGATTTCACACTTTCAAAACAAACACAAAAACTTAAATTGTATAAGTAGAAATATAAAATCTTTTTTTTTATTTCAGGGTGTTTCCTAATTAAGTGCACTGCTATATACCACTGTATAGATACTTATTAGTAGATAAATTTTGTGTATGGGAGCTAAGCTAGGTCTCTTCTAGTTTCCAAGATATGGGGGCTTAAATTAAATTTCAATATTTTATTTTTAGTTTTCATAACTTTACTCTTAAGTCTGTTTCTAGACTATTTATGAAAATTTAGTTTGAAAGCTTAAGAAATTCTCTTTTAAACAAGTACCTACTCAATTTTCTATCTTTTACACTTTCAAAACTGTAGGCTTTTAAATTTAAAAAATGTTGAAATTTTAACAATTTTTTTTTGAAAAAACCACATTTACCCAATGATGTTACATGAAAAAGTTACAAAATTTTAAATAAATAGTCTAGAAACAGAGTTAAGAGTAAAATTATGAAAACTAAAAAAAAATATTGAAATTTCATATTGCCCATAAGAGCAATAACAAAAAAATTAAAGTAAAGCTTTGAGCTGAGCTTTAAAATACTTTTGCTGTGGCCGCCAGTATTTATTAACCAACAAGCACCAGCAAAAATTTTTCTGAAAGGCTCACAAAGTATAGAGCTAAAAAATAACAAAAATTGGCTCGCTCTTCGTGAGCAACACAAAGAACAACAATATATGAACTCCTTGTTTGTGAGCAATATAAGAACAACAAGATATGAGCTCTGTGAACAAGAAAATAACAAATGTTTTTATTTTTTTATTTTTTGTATATACTAAATTATTATTTGGCTCCGGAGCGTAGTGGAATAGAAATACTCTCATTAAGGTATGCTTGTGGTACGAGTCCACTAAAATCGTAATAAAAATCCAGAAGCGACTTTTCCAGAATGGACGGCTACCTGGTCTGCGACTGATCCCGAGGGGCGGCAGTAAGAAACCCTGGATGTAGATATAAAAAACGTTAAATAAATAAAAAATAATGTCATATAAAAATAAAAATTTGGTAAAGATATCTACCAAAGTGTCGGCAGAGACCAAGGCTGTCGGCGTGGGCTTGGTTGAACGTTCAAGGCGTTCAGATGAGTCGCCAGTGGTTCATAATAAGAATATTAATGATATCAATAATTTTGATAAACTAATAAATCTCTTCGCTATATGAGCTTGAAGGTTCAAAGAAATCCGCCTAAAAAAGGTGAAGAAAATTAGGAAACCGAAGAAAAAAAGAAAAAATATTGTTTGATGAAGGCAATATAAAGAAAACCCACGAGGGTAATAATAAAATTCAAAGTCCGATATTACAAGAAAGTAATAAGAAAATCATCTCCAGAAATAATGAGTTGGAAATCTTGTGTAAAGAATTACGAAGAGAAATCTGTCAACTTAAGGCAGAAAATTTAAAATTAATAAAATAATGTGTCAAATGTATCCTAAAACTATGACATACGAAACGGATGAAGAAGAACTAATCAGAGAAATCCTAAGAACGAAAAGCGGATAAATTCCCAGATGTTAAAACATCTTTGGAACCGCTATTTAAACCCCAAGAGGAAGAATTAAAAGGACACGATAAGGTAACTAAAAAATATAAACCTCTCCCGGTAATTTTGAGCAATATAAAAAACTATTCTCATATTATAAAAATAATGAAAAAAGAAAATATAAATGATAAGAAAATATATCTTTGTTAATTGTTGGTGCAGTATATTGCCCACCAAAATTCAATATAAAGAAAAATATCTTTAAAGAGCACGGACATAAATTTCTACTAGGAGGTGATTACAATGCCAAACATACATGGTGTTCTAGAACAACCTCAACTAGACATAGCGAGCTAAGAAGAGCTATTCAAGATTTTTTTTTTTTTTTTGTCCTTATTACTCCTCTTGGGAGCATAGGATATCTACTAGGCATCTCCATCTGCTTTTTTTTTTTTCTTATCCGAGGCTCTGCCTTGTGTTTCAAATCGTTGTTTTCCTTTTTCAATTAAGTAAATGATTGGTCTACTGTAATCTATCTACTAGATGTCACTTCTTAATTTTTTCCCTAGTGTCATCTATCGGTCAAGTAGAGAAACCGTGTCATGTTTTTAGGTGCGTACTGCTATTGTTATTGCATATGACAGTTGCAATTACATTGTCATTCAATTACATATAGGTTATTGTTTATTCAGTATTAATTATTAGATTATAGAGTATAGCTGGAAACACGATTATAAGTATATTTTTTTTTTTTTTTTATATTATTTGTTACTAATTATTTATTATTATATTTTTAGGTATGCAATTATTATATTATAATTTATTATACTTATATTAATTTATTATAATTATTAATTTTACTGGATATGGTATCTCCCACCAGGATTCGAACCCGGGACAGTGTTTAGATTGCAAGGTTGCGCTCTAACCACCTAGGCTAAGGAGGAGATATTCAAGATTTAGGTTGTTGCCATTATTCGACTGGCAAACCACCTTACTGACCCACTGACACCAATAAAGGTCCAGATCCAAATGACGTCTTTATAACCAAAAGAATTTCAAGCAACTTCATAAATTTAGAAGATAATCATCACTCGAATTTTGATCACTATGCTGTCATACTACAGTTGAATGAAAAAATAACTAGAAAACTAAATAAGCCCACACTGACAAATAATACCACAGACTGGTTAAGCTTTAAGTATGAAAACACAAATAATATTAATTTAAGCATAAATTTACAATCAAAAGAACAACTAGATTTGAAACTAGTTGGCTTTGTTAATATAATTCAAAAAGCTGCTTGGAATAACACAAAAATAATTGAGTATAGGTCAGCAGCACATAATTATCCTAGAGATATAACTGATTTAATAAAACGAAAAAGAAGGGCTAGACGTAGATGGAAACAATCACGTTACCCTGATGATAAGAAGATTTTAAACAGATTATCACAATCTCTTAAAAGAAAAATTCAGATTTTAAAATCAGTATCATATGAAAATTATATAAAAAGCTTATCGGCAACAAAAGAATCAAATTACTACCTTTTTCTAAATCAAATTGTACCTTTTTATTACTTTTAAATTTTTCTGAATATTATCCCTGCTTTCCTTTTACAATTTTAACAAAAATAAAAAAAAATTCAATTCATATTAATTTTTTTTTTAAATTTGCCTCTATATTCTATTTTAAATACATATCTGTTGCTGTTCTATCACTACAATTGATCATCAAATTACATTGTATGAAAATGAATTGTGATATGAAATAGCTAAGTCTTGCTGACATATTTGTATTAATTTACTCACATTTGGTTCGATTTTAGTCTAACACAACGAAATCATATTATAATTGATTTGTCATTTTATAAAACGTCAAAATTTGGAACTGCTCTATTTGTATGTATTTTAAAACATTCAAACAATGAGAGCATTCATTGACTTTATTTCAGTTAAAAAATAAAAAAAAATCGTTTTTAATTCGCAACTGTCCAGTTTATGTATATAGAGCAGTTCCAAAATTTGACGTTTTATAAAATCACAAATAAATTATACGATGATATGTTTTTATTTTGTAAAACTAAAATCGTACCAAATGTGAGTAAATTTAAATAATGTTGTACATTTGTTTTATACAAAAAAAAATATTGACAGCCATTAGTCTTACACAACGAAAACATATCATAGAATTGATTTGTAATTTTACATATTTGCTCTATTTGTATTTCAAAACATTCAAACAATCAAAGCAGTTGTTGACTTTATTTCAGTTAAACAAGTAAAGAAACAGTCAGTCGATGCAACCGACTTAGAAATACCAAATTTTGGTTTAAACTTGGTTCAAATTTAATGGAAAGTTCATTATTCATTTTAAAACCATAAAAGCTTTTATTAGTTTGATCATAAGACATAGCTAACGAAATTAACTTTATAATACTAAAAACATTTTCTAATTATTTTATCAATTCATAAAAATTAAAAATTCTTACTAATTTATCTATTCAAAAATATTAAACAACAAATAAACTTAAAATAAATGGGTTCGTAAAATTCAATTACAAAATTACATATTTGAAACTTTTTATCCAATTCAATCAAATTTTACACGTGCATTTACTCTTGATAAATCGTTCCCTTTTCTAATAAATCAGTACCCTTGATTAATTATTTCAATTTTAAATAATTTATAAATTTATTCTCTTAATTTACTTATTTTTTAATGTTTTATATAATTAAACTCGAAGTTATTCGAAAGAAATTTTAATTTGTAATAATATAAATATAAAAGTTTATATAATTTTATGATTTTTAATGTTTGATTATGCCATTAATTTGAACCTAAAGGCGAATGGTAGCTGAGTCGAGTCGAAAACCAGAAAAGTGATTTCACTTCCACTAGAATTCGAACCCCGGCTTTTCCTTTTATCGTACACAATTTCTTAATTATATATTACCTATGGTAATAATTCAATAAAATATAGATATGATGTAATAAAAGTTAAAAAAACAAAAATTTCGACGTTTATGAAAAAAATATTTTGTTTTTAATTTATAAAATATGATACATAATATGTTTTATAGTAAAATTCTTAGCCTTTTAAAAATATAAAAGTGTTAAATAAGGAAATAGGAAATAGTGTATCAAATTTGAAGTTTCTATCTTTATTAATTTCGAATATATGCTTTAAGGTTTTGGGCGTAGTGGGGGTGGGTACGCAAGCCGCTATTCCAATTCATCCAAAATTTCACGTACACAAAATAAATAAGAAAAAAACACCTGTGCCCCAAAAATAATGTTCTACTTTTGTTTCGAAATTATACTCGTTTGGCCTCATTTCGATCAAAAGCTTCTAGAATCCGAACTCGACCAGAGCCAATTCCCATGTTACTTTCATTACTAGTAACCTAGAAATTAAAATTTCATTAAAATAGCGTAATTATTTTTTGAGTTATGGTGTTTTCAAGATATATGTTTGCTTTTCAAAGGTTCCAGAACCCGAAACCATGGTAGGATTTTGTCCGTATGTAGTACCCGTCATACTTTCAATACTAGTTAACTCTTGTACACAATTGGAACGTTCTTTCCTAATTTTAAGATACTTTTTTTATGAATTTCAATGGCATGCTTTAAGGTCTTCAAAACTGTGTGGATGGTTCCTGACCCACTACTCCAATTGGTCTTCAATTTTAAGGACTGTAAGCTCATAGAAAGAGGCACACTTATACCAAATTTGAAGGTTCTATCTTCATTGTTTTCGGAATTATACTTGTTTGGCCTAAATTCGACCAAAAAGTTCTAGGATCCGAACCCATTGTCCGATCTCGACCGCACGCAATCTCCGCCATAGTCTCATTACTAGTAACCTACAGCATAAATTTCATGAAAGTAGCGCCATTAGTTGTTGAGTTATTGTTTTTTTTTAATGTTCGTTAGCCCTTAGAACAATTAAAAGGTCCAGAATCTGAACCCTTGGGCCGATTTCGCCCATATGCAATCCCCGCCGTACTTTTCAGTCCTAGTAACCTACAGTTTAAATTTCATCAAGAAAGCTCTATTAGTTTTTGAGTTATCGTGCCTACGGACGGACGGACATAGCTATATCGACTCAGGAGATCATGCTGATAACAAATATATATCGTTTTCCATATCTAGCTCGCTTCCTTTAGGTGGTTACAAACATCATACCAAAGTAAATATACCCTTTTCCTATTTCATAAGTGTGAGTATAAAAATAGAAAAAAATTATTTTTAATTCGCAACTGTCAAGTTTATGTATGTAGAACAGTTCCAAAGTTTGACGTTTTATAAAATCACTAATAAATTATATTATGATGTTTTTATTAGGGTAAGACTAAAATCGTACCAAGAGCAAATTTCAATAAAATTGTATTTAAAAATACATTGACAGCCCCTGGAACTATTCTATACTACACTCATAATTCAAATTAAACGTTTTGATTCTCTCATCTGTTTGCCACTATTTAGTAAAAAAATCGGTTTGTATTTTGTTATGAATGTGTAGGTATGTACATTTACAAAAAAGTTAAAAACTAAAAAAAATTTGGCTCTCTCTACGCGAGCAACAAAAAGAACAACAATATATGAACTCTTCGTTTGTGAGCAATATAAATAACAACAAGATATGAACTCTTTGTTTGTGAGCAATATAAAGAACAACAAGATATGAGCTCTGCGATGAAGAAAAAAACAAATTTTTTTTGTATCATACTAAAGTATTATAACAAATTTTTATTGTGTCTCACTCTTTGAGAGACGAAAAAAAATAAAAAAAAAAAAATAATGAAACTGAACTATGCAAGCTTTTTATGCTGATCTTGTAAACAAACTCTTTAGAGATACACAAAAAAATTTTTTTGTTTTGCTCAATACGAGCATTCTTTTGATATTTGTTGTTAATAAATTGTATATAAATACTAACACTGTATAAGAGCTCGTGAGCGATAAAAGCAAACACTAGTATATAGTATATTAATAATTTTTTTTAAATTAAAAATTTTTCTTTTTAAAAACAGATATTTGTTATCATGATACAAACAAAAAAATCCATAACAAATGCGTACATTAGGAGGGTTTTTGGAATTGGATTCAAAATCAGGGTAGTCGCTATTTCCAGAATCTGCATATATTATATATACATATTCCAGATTCTGAATTTGGAGAGACTTTATAATTAATATTAATAGTATTTAAATAGTCTTGTATTCGAGATTCTGAATTGAGAGGGATTTTATAGTCGGTTACAGTATCAAGGTTATGTCCATCTCCTAGGAAAAATGCATAACTATTATTTCATAACCAACTATAAAAATTCCTCCGAATTTAAAATGTGTTATATAATAATACATTGTGCATGTAAGTATTATGTCTTCTGCATACCTGTCAAATATTCCGCTCGAAATTTGTATTTCGATTCGATTTGTTATAAAAAAAAACAAAGTTATTTTTTATAAAAGTAGAAATTTTATTTAATGGTAAAACTACAAGTTGTCAGCTTGAGATGTTAATTAGAACTGTCTTCTTTTACATTAGTTACAAGTATTTATATTAACTTTTATCTACTAAATGTTTATTACTAAATGATATATACATATTTCATCATTTAGTTTTACAAGATTACTTATTTTCTAATTATCACAAAGATTCTTGTTCTTTGTTTCATATTCATGTTTGATCTTGTTAATCTATTGTTATATTAGTATTCTAATCTATATTTAATTATTATTTTGACCAATCTTAATTTAATGTTTTATGACTATTTACTTTATTAGATATTGCTGTTAATAATTCTTCATATTTATTATCAGAACATGTCTTGTCTTGTTTTATGTTGAGAGGTAGATTATCTATGCACATTGTTTTATTACTTTCTTTATTTATATGTGTATTTGTATGTGCATACATAACATCTCCCTCCTTTAGATTAGAATTCTCCTGAATTCTTTTTTTCTTTAAACAAATTTTTACTATTATTAATGTACAAGTTACAGTTACAATCTTACTAAAAATGAATGAATATGCTGTATTTTATAGTTTCTGTTTTATTTAATTTTTCTATATTTATTTCTTTAATATTATCTTCAAAATTTATTGCAATTTCTTCAAAATTAATTCTATTAGAAAAATTTCTTAATTCTACATTAGGATAATAAAATCTTTCCTTTATAATTTCTTTATTATTTGAAAATTTTTAGTTCAATATTTTTACAGTACAATTGTTATAATGTATTAATATATTTTTCATAAGTACAATATTTCTTTTATCACATGATTGATTTAAACTTATATTGTATGCATTTTTAATTATAATTGTTTGATCGTCTATTGACAATATTTCTATTATATTAATTTTTATTAGTTTACAATTATTTCTGTAAATACAATGTTTTGATATTGATAGTTCATTTATTGTTTTCATTTTTTCAGATTTATAATCTTTATTATTAAAATACAGTCTCTTGTTCATAGTCTATTTCTCTCTTATTTACATTTGGTATTGGAATTATTAATTTTAGTTGAATTTCAGCAAAGATTTTTGGTATTTTAATTGCAAATATTATTACATTATTTTGAAAACTAGCTACACCTATTCTAATGTATTGTAATTTAAAATAATCAATATCGTATTTTTATATTTCTTTGTTAGTTAAGATATTAGGATGAAAGATACCTTGTCTTGCTGATACTAAATTATCCTGAATGTCCCCTATTTTATTTTTTAATAACTGTATTCTTAACAATTGGTCATAATAAAAACTTTCTATTAATGTACCTACTTTACTTAATCTTTATTTATAATCTACTTAATCTTGAATTTCAGCAAAGATTGGTATTTTAATTGCAAATATTATTACATTATTTTGAAAACTAGCTACACCTATTCTAATGTATTGTAATTTAAAATAATCAATATCGTATTCTTCTATTTCTTTGTTGGTTAAGATATTAGGATGAAAGATACCTTGTCTTGCTGTTACTAAATTATCCTGAATGTCCCCTATTTTATTTTTTAATAACTGTATTCTTAACAATTGGTCATAATAAAAACTTTCTATTAATGTACCTACTTTACTTAATCTTATTTGTTTTTCAATCAAATATCTACCGTTTAATATTGTATCTTTTAACATTATTAATGTTTTATTAAAATTATCATTTATTTTGATTTGTTTATTTACGTTATTAATTATATTATGATTATTAAAGTCTATTGTAGTCAAATGTTTTTCAATTTTTTTCCTGTCTTCTTCGTCCATTGTGCCAAATAACCATTTCGAAGCACTTCCTATTATGTTTATAAGTCCCCTTTTTTTTCTGTTATTCCTCGGTACTATTGTAAGAACTTTGTCTACTAATTCTTTTAATTCTACTTCTAACATTTGTCTGTTTTTAATATTTACTTCTTGTATATTTTTTGTCATGTCTTTAATAATTTCCATTATATCTGTTGTATTAATTATATGTAATATTATATCTGTTTCTGTAACTATTTTAGTTTTATCTAAATTTATTATGGTGAATCCGTTTTGTTCTTCAATTCCCTGTACATTCAAATGTCCCTTGATTGGTATTATTAACAGATACCATATCAACATTTGAAATATTATCTGTAAATTTATATTTTCTTTTAATATTAGACTGATGGATATTTTTTAATTTAGCTTTTCTATATTTGGGTAACTCTTTATGCCTAACTGCCCTATAATTTTTTATAAAACCTTCTGATCTTTTTTCTTGGTATTCTTCTCTTTTTTCGTTAGCCTTTTCTCTAGCTTTCTCTTTTGTATTTAATATATTTATTTTTATTTTTTCTAAATTTACTTTAAAATTTTGTACCTCATCAGGAGTAGCTTTTATTGTTGAATGAAACCTATCATTGTAATTTCTTACTGCTTGTTGCATTAACCTATTAGCTAATATATCCTTTTTTATTAATTTCAATATTCTAAATTTTTCAGCAATAGTGCTATGAAATCTTTCTATGTCTGAATTACTTGTATGGGTATTAGGTTTTGTTAAATGTATATTTATATTTCCTCTTGTAAAAATTCTTTAATTATATACTTTTAAATTCATTATCTGCAATAATTTTTCTAGGTTTACCTACTCTTGCAAAATGTTCTTCTAATTTTTCTATTATTGTTATATGATTCCTATCTGTTAAATAATACGCTGCCCCGAATTTCGAGAATTTATCTATTACTGTTAAAAAACTATTTTTCATAATTACATATGTATCAATATGTAATTTCATTTATACCTGATGGCGTTTCAGTTTCCCTAAATTTTGGTTTTATTGGTTTTCGATCATATTTAACTTCTTTGCAAATATCACATTGGTTAATTACTATTTGAACTAATTCTAATAATTTAGGGTAGTAAATTTTTTTTTTAATTTGGTTATATGTTTCCTGTATACCTGAATGTATGCTTTCTCTAACATGATAAAAAGATATTTGTTTTATTGCTTCTGTTTCCGTTCCTACTTCTTGAGCTCTTAAAGAACATTTAATAAATTTTATTTGTTGGATACCTGAATAAATTTCTCTAATTTTTTCTTATACTACGTTATAACGAGTGTCAGGTAATTCTGAATATATCCCTATTGTTCCTTTTGATATAAATTTTCTAAATATTTCTCCTAACCTATTAAAATCATACTCTGCTATATATATGATTTTTCTACCTAAAATTGTTTCTTCCTCTTTTATTTTATTATTAGTTAATATTATTTGAGTTTTGTATTTATTAAATAAGTCTTTATTCTCCAAAAAAATATATAATAAATATAGTTAATTAATAAGTACAATAATATTAAATGAGAGAATAGTTAATGACATTTAAAAATTACAGAAATTTGTGTTCAATGCCATTTCATAATAAACTAAATACTTAAAAATATACTAATACGTTATTGTGGGGTTATTGTATTATATTATATATTATCATGAACTAAAAAATACATAATCCAAATTAAAAATAAAAGGTAAAAAAACTTTTATATTATATTATTTAATAGCAATTAATTAATTAAGTGTAAAAAGTAGAGAGAAAAAAAAAAAAAAAAAAAAAAAAAAAAAGCAAAGCTTAAGATTTATAAAGCCAAAAAAATATAAGCAAAAGGAAAAGTACAAAACTAATTAAAATCGTGTAGAGAAGGAAGAAAATATGTAAGTAATATATCCATTTTAATGTGTTCATCATGATATAACATAAGGAGAAGGAATAAAAATAAAACAAAATTCAAAATGTTTCCATAAAGTGTGCACAAAACATGACAAAGTATCCCTAAGTAAAAACGAAAAAGACTATTTCTTTATTAACTATTTCTTCCTTAATTGGAATATAGTTTAATAACTCTTCTTCTGCGGAATGTATTGTAGCCATTGTGACATCATCTTCCCTTTCTTCCAAGATATTTATTTCTTTCTCCCGTGGTTTTATATGAGCGAATTTTCTAAGTTTTTGTATTGTTTCATTTTCTGACCAAACTGAACTGATAGGTAATATTTTCTTTTTCCTTGGGTTTTTTTTTATCCTTGGAAGGAATTGGTTTTTATTTTGCGTAATATATTTGTTGTGAAATAAATAGTCTTCTTGTGTTGAAATTTAGCAAGCAACTGACTTTATTGTAATTCAATATGTTATATAAAAAATAGAAAAAGTGGTATGATATTTAATTAACAGTAAATACAAAAAATAGCAACAACAATGTTAAAAAAAAATTATTTGTTACATTTTTTTTTACTCAATTAAATAAACAACATAATAATGCAATAATAAGTATTACATTATAAAGTTCGTTTCAAGTTTGTGACAATATACATTGTAACACTCCCACTTTGTCACAAGCTTAAAGTTCTGTATTTGAAATTAATCCCAAATATTTTCTTAAATTTTGAAATTTAGATTTTTGCAAGGATTTTGTTAAAATATCTGCTAACTGGAATTCACTTTGTATGTAACTCAGCTCAAATAATTTATCTTGAAATTTTTCTCTAATGAAATTGTATCTAACATCTATATGCTTAGAGCGCTTATGAAATTCGGGATTTTTAATTAGCCGAATAGCGCTTTGGTTGTCCATAAATAACGTAGGTTTTTCTAAAGTAGATGTAATGTCTTGTAACAATTTAATTAGCCACAACACTTCTTTTATCACTTCTGAAGCCGCTATGAACTCCGCTTCTGTTGTCGATAAAGAAATAGACCTTTGGAGTTGAGAGCACCAAGATACAGCTCCTTCATTAATTATCGTCACATAGCCTGTAGTTGATTTCCGAGAAATATCTCCAGCAAAATCAGCATCACTAAAAACATTTAAACAAAATTTTATATTACTCTTATAAAGGATACCGTAAGATGATGTTCCATTTATGTAACGCAATATTCGTTTCGCCCTGATTATGTCTTCATCAGAAGGACAATCCAAAAAACGACTTAAGTATCCAACACCAAAAGATATATCAGGTCTTGTACCAATAGCTAGGTACATTAAGGTTCCTACTACTTCACGAAAAGGAAATTTCTTTGTTGAAGGTAATTCTTCGATTTTTCGAAGTGATGATACTTCTGAAGGAGTTGCAACAATCTTAGAATCAGCCATACCAAACTTTCGAACAATCTTCCTTGTATAAGTTTCTTGATTAATAAAAATTGACCCATTTTTAAGTTTAACAATTTCTAAACCAAGAAAACATCTAGCCTCAAATATTTTTACTTTGAAATTTTCTTTTAAGTGTTGTAACAATTTTATAATATCAGCTTCATTTTCACCTGCCACCAGTCCATCATCAACATAAATAGCCAAAATTAGTATTGATTTTGATTTTCGAATAAATACACAAGAATCTGCATCACTACACTGGAGATCAAATTGATTTAGTACTTCACTAAATTTTTGGTTCCAACACCTTGGGGCTTGCTTCAACCCATAAAGACTCCTTTGAAGTTTACATACTTTATCTGTACTATCATCATACCCTTGTGGTTGGCACATAAAAACTTCTTCATTCAGACTTCCGTATAAAAATGCAGTTTTTATATCGAACTGTTTTATTTTTAAATTTCTTGCGTTAAATTTCTTGAGTAATATATGAAAATATTACTCGTAAAGAGCTAAACTTTACCACTGGATTGAAAGTATCTTCATAGTCAATTCCATACTCTTGACGAAAGCCTCTAGCGACTAACCTGGCTTTAAAAATTTTTCCATTGAGTGAATCACCTGGTTTAATTTTAAAGACCCACTTGCAATCAATAATTTTTTTATTTGATGGTACTTCTGTTAAAACCCATGTATTGTTATTTCTCAATGAACAAATTTCTTCGTCCATTGCTTCTTTCCATTTTTCCGAATTTTTACTCTGAATGGCATCTTCAAAAGATTTAGGCTCATAGTCCTCCAGTTCAATATTATTTTCTTTTACCGCATTTTGATGTTCACCTAAAACTGATTTTGAAATTTTTTCTATAATTACCGTATTAATTTGGGATTCTTCATTTTCGATTTCATTATCAATTTGCAATATTTCGCTTGTATCATTTTTAACATCCATATCTGTATATGTAAGTGCACAATTTTCATTGAAAACTACATCTCGAGTGACTTCAACTTTTCTAAATTCCGGAATCCAAACTCTGTATCCCTTTGTAACTTCCTCATAGCCAACTAGAATACCTTTAGCAGATTTTTTATCCCATTTCTTCCTTTTTTCTTTTGGAATATGAACATAACATAAACAGCCAAATTCTTTAAGAGTTTCTATATCAAAAGTTACATCACGCCATAATTCAATAGGAGTTTTATTTTTAATTTTAGTTGGTCCAGCACGATTCAAAACAAATACTGCATGACTAACAGCTTCTGCCCATAACTTTTTATTTAGATTTTTACTATGTAACATGGTTCGAGCCGCTTCAACAAGAGTTCGCATTTCACGCTCGGCTCGTCCATTTTGCTGTGGTGTATATGGAACGGTTTTCTCATGACGAATATTATAATTTTGTAATATTAAATTCATATCATTATTTATAAATTCAAGACCATTATCTGTTCTCAAGGTTTTTAAATCAAATCCAGTATCACATTTAATAAACTTAATATATTTTTCCATAAAATGTGTAACATCTCTTTTTGATTTTAGGAAATAAGTAACCCTAAAATTAGAAAAATCATCTTTCAAGAGAAAGAAATACCTGCATCCACCATATGATGTAAATTCCATTGGCCCACAGAGATCTGCATGAACTAATTGTCCAGGAATAGAAGCTCTGTTCTCACTTATTTCAAATTTTAAACGATGTTGTTTACCCATCATACAGTGTTCACAGAAAAAACTGTTATCATCATTAAATTGAATATTTTTAGTTTTTAATAAATTTTTAACATGATTTTGATTTTGATGACAAAGCCTATTATGCCACAATTGCAAAGAATCTTCTTTATTTGCCATATGTCCTTCTACTTCAATTTTTTGTTCATTATTTATAACACGAAAACTCATGTTAAATAGTTTTTCTTTTCTAACTCCCACTGCCACAATACGCTCACCTTTCTTAAAAACACATTTTTTATTATCTGAAAAGAAAACCAAACCTTTATCGAGAGCACTATTTTGTGAAAATAAATTTAATGTGATATTTGGCACATAAAGAACATTTGAAATATATTTTTTGCTCCACTTTTCACCATCATAGGCCAAAATGTTTATATCACCTTTACCAACGGCCAATATTATACTACCATTTCCTATCCTAACTTTTACAGGATTTTTAAATTTTATAAAGTTAACAAACCATTCACGTTTTGGAGACATGTGATCTGTAGCACCTGAATCTAAATACCAGTTGTCACAATCATTTGAATTTATATTAACTTTACATACAAGTGCATCACTATCTTCAACAATTTTTGACAAATTTACAGCATTATTGTTTTTTCCGTTTTTCAAAGGACAATTTTTCTTCCAATGACCAGGTTCATGACAAAGAAAACATTTTCCTTTTTGAATTGGTTTCTGATTTTGTTTATTTCTTTTATTATAGTTTACCTTTTGTTTGAATGTATTTTGAGCCAATAATGCATTTTCTGAAGGACGAATAACTTTCTGCTGACCCATTAGACGAGTTTCTTCTATAATTAATCGAGAAGTCAGATTAAACAATGTTTGGTGTTCTGCAGACGTCGATTCCCATGCAGAATGGAAATGATTGTATTTCTCAGGTAATGTCATCAGTAGTTTAGTTATTACCATAGATTCAGATATTGTCTCACCACTATCTCTAAGTTGTCTGACGATAGTTTCTAATTTCGAAATATGTGTAGCCATATCGTCATTTTGACTTTTTAAGAAACTATAAAATTTTTGTTGAAGTAGATGAATGCTGGTTTTACTCTTTTGTTCATAAATCATAACTAGTTTTTCCCACATTTGTGCTGCATAAGTACAGTTAATAATGTGTAACATCGCGCCTTTTCCCAACGAAGTAACAATAATTTTTTGTGCTTGACTATCCGATTTCATCCACAATCTTACCCTGGCTGAATACTCCACATGTGATTCCGTTCTTAACTTTACTGGCAAATCTGTTTTATCTCCAACAACATATGCATACAAATCATGTGCTTTTAAAACCACGCCAATTTGAAATTTCCATAACGGAAAATCTTCAGCTTCCTGCAACTTTTCTATTTTAATGGAATCTTTCATTTTTTTATTCACCTTTCCAATATTAAAAAAAAATTATCCGAAAAATAACCAAAAACGAATTTTAAAATTTTTCAATTTTTTTTTAAATTAATATTTAAGATTTTATTTTTTATTTTTTTTTTTATAGACTATTTCTGGCCACGTTTTCTGGGCCCATAACCTGTTGTGAAATAAATAGTCTTCTTTTGTTGAAATTTAGCAAGCAACTGACTTTATTGTAATTCAATATGTTATATAAAAAATAGAAAAAGTGGTATGATATTTAATTAACAGTAAATACAAAAAATAGCAACAACAATGTTAAAAAAAAATTATTTGTTACATTTTTTTTTACTCAATTAAATAAACAACATAATAATGCAATAATAAGTATTACATTATAAAGTTCGTTTCAAGTTTGTGACAATATACATTGTAACAATATTTGTTTGAACTACAGTCTATAACGTTTGTTTCATTTCTCGTATTACTTTCTATCTTATATAATAAATCTAATTCAGATTCTTGTTCCTCTTCCTTAACAGATCTATCTGACATTATTTCTTTTATCTGTCTTCTAACTTCGGTCTCATGTTGTGGTGGATATCTATACAATTTTGAATTTATTTGTTGGTCTGTTCTGTTGTACTTGTTAGCCTATCCCCTTCTTTAAAAGATCTTCTTTTTTGACCCCCATTTATAAAAAGGGTGACAAAGCTTCCGTCGAAAACTACCGTGGTATAGCTATCTTATCCACTATTCCAAAATTGTTCGAAAAAATTGTAGTTAGTAAAATTACACCCGTCATAAATACAAAATTAAACGAAAAACAACATGGATTTAGAAAAGGTCGTTCTACTACAACTAATCTTACGGTTTACACATCGGAAATACTAAATGAAATGGAAAATGGTTATCAAGTTGATGCTATCTACACGGATTTTAGCAAAGCTTTCGATCGTGTGGATCACAATATTTTGCTTAAAAAGCTTGAAACTTTAGGCATTTCAGGTTCTTTCCTCGCTTGGCTTTGCTCTTATCTTACTGAAAGAACTCAAAATATTAAATTTCAAGGTTATTTATCAAACACAATTAATGTCACCTCAGGAGTGCCACAAGGTAGCCATTTAGGCCCACTTCTATTTAATATTTTTATTTCAGACCTTTCTAGAAAATTAGAGGGTGTATCACATATTGCATTTGCTGACGATCTTAAAATTTACCACGTTATCAAAAACAGTTCTGATTTGGCATTACTTCAATCAAATTTACATTCTTTACAAGAATGGTGTTTCTACAATAAATTAGAACTTAACATAGCGAAATGCAAGGTCATAAGCTTCACACGTAAAAGATCTACAATGTTTTTCGACTATGCAATAGATAACATAGTTCTTGAAAGGGTGTCCAGTATAACCGATCTTGGCTATCTTCTGGACTATAAGCTTAACTTCCATATTCACTATGATCATATGATTTCCAAAGCAAGCAAAATGTTAGGTTTTATTAAAAGAAGAGCTAAAGAATTTAATAACCCAGCAGTAACAAAAGCTCTCTATTGCTCGTTAGTTCGATCTATTCTAGAATACGGTAACATCGTATGGGATCCAGCGTTTCAATTACATTCCAACAGAATAGAATCCGTTCAGAAACAATTCCTTTTGTTTGCCTTGAGAAACCAATATAATCCTACAGACTATTCTACTCTTCCAAGCTATGCTGTAAGACTTAATTCATTGAATATGTTAACCTTATCTTCACGTAGGCAAATGCTTTCATCTTGCTTTACCTTTGACGTCAGAAAAAAAAGTATTGACGTTCAATTCTTAGTAAATAAGATTAGACTAAACAATGTAGTCAGAAATACAAGAAACACTAAATTTTTATTAGAAAATACACACAGAACAGAATACGGAATAAATGAGCCAATAAACAGATGTTGCACTATATTCAACAAACACAGTCATCTTTTTTCATCAGACATATCAAGAAACTCTTTTAAACATAAATTAAAACAGAAATTCCTAAATGACCTAAATACTTAAATTACCTAATTACTTTGTAAACATTTAAAAATTTTTCAAGTTCAAGTTCATATACATATCACATACATTCCAATTATTTATATCTCATACTGTGTTTTTGTCCTGTAAGCATTTTCGTTTTTTTGTTTTAAAATTTAGTATATAGTACAACTTTTTAATTTTTCATTGTAAATTTTTAACTTAGTAATCAAATTTGTATTTTTTTTTTGTTTGTGCATTTTGTTAGCTTTAATTTTTTTTTTGTTTTTTTCAATAGCTGTAAGATATTTTTTGTAAAAACCTTGTTTTGGTTTAATAAATAAAATAAAAATAAAATAAAAAAAAATATTTTGCTAAATTTACTTACAATTTTTTCAATTTCTTTTCGTTCTTCTAGATTTAAATGTTTTAAATTTAACTGTTTTAGTACGTCATTTCCTCCTGGTTCTAATGTACAGACTTGATCACTTAAATATAGTTTATTAATGATTTTAATATTTTGTTCATTCAGATTTAAAATTCCTGCTTCTAAATTAATTTTTCCTTTTAATCCTGATAATAGGTCGTTTCCTATTATAAATTGATAATTTCTATTTGGTAAATTCTTTTTTTTTCCATTTAATTAAAGCACCTAGTGGAGCGTTCAACTCTTTAGGAGCCGGAGTATGCACTTCATAGTTAATGGAATCTTTTCCATTTATTGTTCAGAAATGGACTGGTTGTATTTTTATCTCTCTAAAACCTAATATTCTATCATCTATTATGCTCAATGTAGATCCAGTGTCTACCAAAGCAAAAAATTTTCTGTTTTCTATTGTTATTTGTATTATTGGTAAGTCTTCCGAGGCTAGTTCATAAAAAATTCTACATTATTTGAATGTTCTGTTTGTCTAAACTCTTCCTGTCTTTGCCTATTATAATCCTGTTTATGGCGATATTGGCCCGGATTGTTAACAGGGTTTCCTGACGTTTGGTAAGAATTTTTTTTGTTTGATTGTATATTTGCTATATCCATTGGTTCTTCCCTATCCTGCCTACCATAACTCTGTTGTTGGCGATATTGGGCCGAGTTATTATGATGTTTAAATTGACCTGATCCTAAATTATTTCTTCTAAAACTACCTGAATTGCCTCTATTAAAGTTATTTGTATTTTCTTTTCTAAAATAATTATTTTTATTAGATTGATAGCTACTAATATAGTTATTATCCTTATAATTCTGTTGAAAATTATGTCGATTTTGGCCCAAATTATCATTAGGATACCTATTATTAATATTACTATTTTTGTTATTATTATTATTCTTTCCTTTGTGATTATTATTATAATTATTAAAATTTCGATTATTTTTATATTCTTCCCTAATACAAGTATCTTCGTATCGTCTCTGTCTCATTATTGTTATTATATTACCTAAATCTCTTTCACTATATATTTTGTCTTGTAAAATACCCTGAGTCATTTCTTTTATAGTATTTACTAATAAACTATCAATATTTCTTAAATCTATGAAATTTTGATCATTATAATAAACTTGGACTTCGTCTGATTTATATTTAATGTCTTGAATTATAATTGCCAATTCACTTACCGAATTTGCTCTTATGTTGGAAATCATTTTATAGATTTCTGACGGCTCTGCATCTGGTCGATATCTCATTTTTAATATTGTTTTTATCGCCACCCAGTTTGATGGATCTGGAACGTTTATGACACAATTTTTCGCTTCACCTTGAATTTTTTCGAAATATATTGCCCGAGTCATTACTTTTTTTGATTCATCATCTCCTACGGTTGATAACTGGTACTCTACGTTGCTGATAAATGAATTAATACTAACATCGCCTTTTCCTGTAAATGTTGACATGTACTGAACCATTTTACTTATTGTATGATCTGCTACTGGTGCTGGTGGTACTTGTTGTTGGTTCATCTGCATATTCCTAATTTGTTCTGTTAGAGCTTGAATTTGCTGTTGTTGACGTTGAATGAATTCTGCTGCTTGAATTTGTTCTGCCATTATTTTCCTATTTTCGTCGAATTTATGAATTTTATTCATATACTACTTTTTATTTTTAATTAAGTTTGTTTCTGCGAGAAAAAATTTTGTAATATATATTTTTTCTCTTCGTTTACCACTTTTCTTAAAAACCTTTAGTGATTAAATTAAGCTTCGTTTTATTTCTACGTTTCCACTTTTCTTTAATATTTTTAATGTTTTTACTGTTTTAAAGTTTTGTTTCTACGAGTAATGTTAGAACTCTTCGTTGTCTTCGTTGTCACTATAAATGTTTCGTTTTATATTAGTGTTAACAATTTATTATATAATTGTTATTTACTAATCACGATTCGTTTCGCTGGATAATCCGTTTTAGAATTATCCTACCGACTGCGCCAAATTTGTATTTCGATTCGATTTGTTACAAAAAAAAAACAAAGTTATTTTTTATAAAACTAGAAATTTTATTTAATGGTAAAACTACAAGTTGTCAGCTTGAGATGTTAATTAGAACTGTCTTCTTTTACATTAGTTACAAGTATGTATATTAACTCTTATCTACTAAATGTTTATTACTAAATGATAAATACATATTTCATCATTTAGTTTTACAAGATTACTTATTTTCTAATTATCACAAAGATTCTTGTTCTTTGTTTCATATTCATGTTTGATCTTGTTAATCTATTGTTATATTAGTATTCTAATCTATATTTAATTATTATTTTGACTAATCTTAATTTAATGTTTTATGACTATTTACTTTATTAGATATTGCTGTTAATAATTCTGCATATTTATTATCAGAACATGTCTTGTCTTGTTTTATGTTGAGAGGTAGATTATCTATGCACATTGTTTTATTACTTTCTTTATTTATATGTGTATTTGTATGTGTATACATAACTCTCGTGGTTGGCATGAAAACCGCTATTGCGCTTCGCCAGTGGCGCGCCGGCCTCCGTGTTAGGACGGAACTGGCTAAAATGTGATACGCTTAGTATCCATATGTATAATCTGGTACCACCCTAATGTAGCCCCTAATATCCGCTTTCGTTTTGTTTGTTCATGACATACTCAAAATACTAAAAAAAATCATTCAGAATTGTTATGTCCCTTTTGCAGAAGTTTTATTACAGACTCTATAAGACCTTTTTAACTAATATTTTTATACCTTAATACCTTTTTGACAAACTTTGTAATATAGCAAATAATATTATCTAATTAATAAATTTATTTTGTTTATCAAACACATTTGTTTTTTTTCTTTTTGAAATGTTTTACGAATTTTTTTTAGGTAAACCATAAAATCCCACATTAAAATTAAAAGTATTTATCATTCTTTATTTCTTCACGTATAAAACTATATAGTCTTGACTTGATCCAGCAACTGATATTCTTTGACTAGAAATTGTTTTTTTACTTTTTCCAATACGGACATTGTTTCTATGTCTAGTATTTTAATCATTGTGAAAAACTTTGTACAGAAACTTAATTTGTATATTTTAAGTTATTGAAAATCTTCTATATTTAATTATTTACTAAAATTGTCAAATGCTTTTTATAGAAGGAATTTTATTCAGTGATGGAAACCATTTAATTTTTATACCCGTATGACTATATAGTCCAAGGGTATAATAAATTTGCCATTACGTTTGTGACGCAGAGAAGGAGGGGGGGGTAGATATAGACTCAAGTGTATGGATCGGATCAGAATCGAAAAATAAATCGATTTAGCTATGTATGTCCGTCCGTCCGTCTGTCTGTCCGTCCGTCTGTCCGTCCGTCCGTCATCACGATAACTCAAAAAGTAAAGGAGCTAGGATTATGAAATTTTCACAAATTCGTTTTTATGCAAAAAACGGAATCGAGTTTGAAATTCAGCCATTTTGGTCCACGGGTTCGAGTACCTGCCATACAACTTCTAATTTTATATGAGCATTACTCTATACCTATGGAAGCTGCGTGTCTGAAATTTTGCCAAAAGTAGTTTAGTATAATGGCCAAAGTTACTGCAAAATTTGGTTGGTCTACTGCAGAGGGTTCGAGTAGCTGCCATACAACTCCTTCTTTTATATGAGCTTTACAATACACCTGATGAAGCTGGGTGTCTGAAATTTTGCAAAAAATAGTTTAGTGTAATGGCCAAAGTTACTGCAAAATTTAGTTGGTCTACTGCTGAGGGTTCGAGTAGCTGCCATACAACTCCTTCTTTTATATGAGGATTACACTACACTAAATGAAGCTGGGTGTCTGAAATTTTGCCAAAAATAGTTTAGTGTAATGGCCAAGGTTACTGCAAAATTTGGTTGGTCTACTGCAAAGGGTTCGAGTAGCTGCCATACAACTCCTTCTTTTATATGAGCATTACTCTACACCTAATAAAGCTGAATGTTTGAAATTTTGTCAAAAGTAATTAACCGGATGATATAATGTATATGTTACGGTCATACGGGTATCCCAGAGTTGACACAGTCTACTCTACTACACTCTTCCTCGTTTTGGTTGGTTTGGTTTCGTGGTTCGAAAATATTATAGTCTTGGTTTTGGTTTTGGTTTCGGTTTGCCAAGCCATGAAAACCTTGGTTTGGTTTTGGTCTTGGTTTGGTTTTATTGAAAGGAAATCAATTAAGTAAATCTTCAATTGAATATATTTTAAAAAATTATTTATTAAAAAATTAAAAATATAACAAAAACAGAATAATAATAAATGCAAATCCAATATAAGTAAGTCCAGCAGCATTATAAAAATAAAAACTATATATATAGGAACTGAAAATAAAAAAATTAAATTTCAAAATGAAAAGAGCTGAATTGCAAGGTTTGTTTTGAAAGTGTCATTAGACTTTTTAAGTAAAAACTTTAATTGCTCCTGCAGGATTTTATTTCATTTTAAATTAAAACCATAAAACCAACTAATTTTTTAGTGGTTTTGGTATGGTTATGGTTTCTGTATTTTAAGTTATGGTGGTTTTGGTTTTGGTTTTGGTTCCTTAAATTTTGACTGGTTTTTTGGTTTTTTGGTTTGGTTCAAAACCGGTTTCCAACCCTGATTTTATTACATAAATATAAATTAAGTGTATTAGTTAAACCAAACAGATTAAATATTTTTTAAAAATCTATTTGCAATATTTGTAATTTCCGTACGAGCTACTTCATAATACATATTTTGTTTACGCAAAAATGTATATATAAATGATTTATATATACACATATGTATATATAAATGGGGTCTCTAAACTAGCAAACATATGACAGAGGTTGAATCATGTGTAAGAGTTTCGTAAAATCTTTCTTTTAAGATATATCTATAATACTTTTATTAGTTCATGAGATATTTATAATAGATAGTATAATAATACGTTATCAACATATTTTGTTTGAACATTAATATGTTTTTTATCAAGATTTTTAATATATATTATATCTGTATTCTGTACAAAAATTCATAACAATCTCAGTTGAGTGCTATTCTAATCCAAATATATTGTGCTAAAATCGTTACTTATAAAGCTACTTATTACTTACTACGTATTTGAAAAATTATATTTTTTTTTTTTTAATTTACAAATTATTTGATTCTAAAAATTGGCAAATTATAAAAAAATTATTTTAAAAGAACTTTTTTTTTTTATAGTTCAACAATTTATTTTAATAAAGAATGACTGAAGTGGTTTACTTGTACTTAGAACTAAGAGAAATATTTGGATTTTATTGTTTTGGCTATGGTAAGAATCGGAAGAACAAGAAAATTTAACCATGTTCTGAATAAAACGAAATAAAATTTCAATTCTGTGTAAAACAAAAGTTCAAAATACATTTAATTGAAATGAATAATAAACTCATCAAAAAAATTTTAATACCTTTTTTACTTTCAACTTTGATTGTTTTTTTCAAATTTTTTCTTTCGACATTTTTAATTCATTTACAGTTCAAGGTATGTTAAAAGTTAACTCATTTTTTTATTTTATTAATTTTAATATATGTAGATATCAACTGTTAGTTTAATTAATAATAATTCATTCAATCTTTTTCATTACATTTATGTGTTAAATACTTGTTTGATCTTTATATGGGGCACTGAAATAAGTTTGGCGCTTTAATTAAAGTTAGAATGAATTAAATTAAAAAAACTTTTCATAATAAACTGAGTTAGACAAAAAAGAATATTAAAATGAACGCGCCTTTACATGGTGCAATATTGAATAAATATTCAAGTAACATATAAATGTTTTTATTCAATAACCTATATGTATTTCATGATTGAGTGGTTTAGACCGCAAATGCATTAATATTTCTTCATGTAAACGCGTACATTAATTATTACATATTATTATATGTAATATACTTTTACATTTTTAGTTTTAACTATTCCAAAGAATAATCTTTTTATAATAAATTATATTACGCTTGATATATGTATATTTTTATAATTGTTATCTATTTATAAAGATTCACATTTATTTTTTTAAATTTATTTCTTCTAACTTTATTATATTCCGCTGTTAGTTAATGTTTATACCCGTGCATACAAATAAGGCCGCGGGTATATTATAATTACTCCTCCGTTTGTAACGCATCGATCTAGACTAGCTATATATAGTGTCAAACGTACGTTTCGCATTAGTTTATTACTCCTCCGTTTGTAACGCATCGATCTAGACTAGCTAGATATAGTGTCAAACGTACGTTTCGCATTAGCATCGAAAAGCAAATCGATCCGTCCGTCTTTCAGTACGATAACTAAAGAACTAAAAAAGCTAGAGTTTCGTAACTTACACAAAGTAATTTTTCGACAGTTTGTAGGTTCCCTATTGTTTTTGGTTAAATCAGGCAAAGGCTTCGGGTAGCTGCCATACAAATTATGTGAACTGATATGAATATCTTCCAAACTAATAACTGAAAAGAAACTAAACAAATAAAGAAAAAGTCAGTCGGTGCAACCGGCTTGGAAATGCCATACACCTATTTGGTTCAAATTTAATAAGAAGTCCATAAGTCATTTTAAAAGCTTAAAAGCTTTTATTAGTTTAATCGTAAGACATACCAAACCAAATCAACTTTATAATACTAAAAACATTTTCTAATTACTTTAAAAATTCAAAAATATTACAAATTTTTACTAATTTATCTATTTAAAAATATTAAAAACAAAAAAACTTGAAATAAATGAAAATACATTTATTCCAATTCAATTACAAAAGAGAAAAAATTGGAATTAATTTTGTAGTATCTATGGTAATATTGTAATATGATATAATAAAAATTAAAAAAAAAAGAAATTTAATCGTTTATTAAAAAAATATTTGTTTTTTTAATTTATAAAATATAATATGTTTTATGGTAAAATTCCAGAGAAAGAACCATTGTGTATTAAATTTAAAGTTTCTATCTTCATGAATTTCGAAGATAAGCTTTTTAATTTTGGGATTTCTTAAGAGGCACCTAAACCACCACTACAATTAAGTTTAAATCTCGGGGACACATAGGAAATAGGAAATATTTTCTTTGGTTTCGAACTTAAACTCGTTTGGCCTCACTTCGATCAAAAGCTTCTAGAATCCGAACTTATTGTCCGAACTCGACCAGAACCAATTCCCACGGTGCTTTCATTACTAGTAACCTAGAAAATTTCATCAAAATAGCGGCATTAGTTTTTGAGTTATGGGGTTTTTGAGATATATGTTTGTTAGCCCTTGAACTTTTCAAAGTTTCCAGAACCCGAAACCATGGTATGATTTCGCTCGTATGCAGTCCCCGTCATACTTTCTATACTAGTTAACCCTTGTACACAATTGGATCGTTCTATCTTAATTTTAAGTTACTATTTTTATTAATTTCGATGATAAGCTTTGAAACCTTAGGGGTTTAAGAGGGGTACAGAAACACCACTCCAATTTATACCAAATTAGGTGGATGCGCAGGAAATAGTAAAGTACACTGCACAAATTTCATGAAGATAGCGTCATTAGTTGTTGAGTTATCGTGTTCTTTTATATATGTTCGTTAGCCCTTAGACCGATTAAAAGCCCAAGAATCCGAACCCATGGGCCGTTTTCGCCCATATGTAGTTCGCGGCGTACTTTAACTCCTAGTTAACCCTTGTAATGGGAACGTTCTATCTTAATTTTAAGTTAGTTTTTTTAGTAATTTCGATTAAAAGCTTTTAAACCTTGGGAGGTATAAGAGGGGTACTGAACCACCACTCCAATTGATCCCAAATTAGGGTGACGCGCAAGAAATAGTAAAGAACACCCTTGTGCCAAATTTGAAGCTTCTACATTTGGTTCAAGTTGCTATCTTTATTAATTTTAAAGATATGCTTCAAGGTCTTCGGAAATGTGGTCCGACTTAGTACTCCAATTGCTCCCAAATTTCAAGGACACTAAGGAAATAGGAAAAGACACCCTGATACCAAATTAGGAGGTTCTATCTTCATTGGTTTTGGAATTATGCTCGTTTGGCCTAAATTCGACCAAAAAATTCTAGGTTCCGAACCTATGGTTCAATCCCAACCATACGCAATCCCCGCAGTAGTTTTATTACTAGTAACCTAAAGCACAAATTTAATGAAGATAGCGTCATTAGTTGATATTTTTTATATATGTTCATTAGCCCTTAGAACGATTAAAAGGTCCAGAATCCGAACCAATGTGTCGATTTCGCCCATATGCAATCCCCGCCGTACTTTAAGTCCTAGTAAGCTACAGTTTAAATTTCATCAAGATATCTCCATTATTTTTTGAGTTATCGTGTCTACGGACGGATGACATGGCTATATCGACTCAGAAGGTCACGCTGATCACAAATATATATATATTTTAGTTTTTGTTTGTAACCACCTAAAGGAAACGAGCTAGATATGGTAAAGTATATATATATATTTGTGATCAGCGTGACCTCCTGAGTCGATATATCTATGCCCGTCCGTCCGTCCGTAGGCACGATAACTAAAATTTTGGATGAATTGGAATAGCGGTTTGCGTACCACCCCCACTACTCCCAAGACCTTTAAGCATAATATATTCGAAATTAATAAAGATAAAAAAATCAAATTTTATACATTATTTCCTATGTTCGTTCTTACTCAACACTTTTATATTTTTAAAAGGCTAACAGTTTTACTATAAATCTTCTTCTTCTATAGCTTTACAGTCCTTGATGAACCTGAGCTTCCGCTATAATTCTCTTCCATACATCCCGATCTTATGCAACTCTCTTCCAATTTCTTATTCCTAAAATCCTTATGTCATCTTCAACAGCGTCTAGCCATCTTTTTTTTGGTCTCCCTCTACCTCTAGTACCCTGCATTTGGTGGAGAAGCACTCTTTTTGTTGTTCTGTTATCCGGCATTCTTATAACATGTCCTATCAATCTTAACCTTTGCGCTTTTATGAATCTTATTATGGTTCTATGTTCAGTCAATTTTTCAAGCTCGAAATTATTTCTTGATCTGTAGGTACCATCTTCGTTTCTAACCGGTCCATATATTTTTCGAAGTATTTTACGCTCAAATATTCCCAATTGCCTACAATCTGCAGTTTTAAGCGTCCATGTTTCACATCTATATGTTAGAACCGGTCTGATTAATGTTTTGTATAATTTAAGATTTGTATTTCTCGACAACAGCCTGGATTTCATAAGTCTGGAGTATGTATAGTAACATCTACTTGCGGCTTGTATTTTTTCCCGTATTGCCACAGCGGTGTCTTCACTTTTACTGTATACAACTCCGAGATACTTAAACTGATGAACAACTTCGAAATTATAATCATTAATATTTAAATCTTGCGTTGGCATATGTGATTTGCTTTTTACGAAGTATTTAGTTTTGGGTTCATTTATTATCAGCCCCACTTTTCTAGCATCAGTTTCCAAACGTGTAAATGTTTCTTTTAGCTCTCTTAAATTCTTAGCAATTATTACAATATCATCGACGAAAGTGCATATTTGTATGGGTTTTATAAATATAGTTCCTTGAGGATCTATCTCTTTTACGACATAATGAAGAACTAGGTTAAATAGTAATGTTGATAGAGCATCACCCTGCTTAACTCCCGATTCTATTCTAAAAGATTCAGTGAACACCCCTTGAATTTTGACTCTTGCAGATGTGTTTGTCAGGGTTAGACATGCTAATCTTGTTAACTTTTCTGGAATGCCAAGTCTATTAAGAATACCACTAATTTTAGTTCTGTCTATGCTATCAAAAACCTTCTGGAAATCTATGAACAGACAGTGTATAACTCTTGCGTATTCATTATATTTCTCAAATATCTGACTCAGAGTAAAGCTTTGGTCCATAGTTGATCTGTTTACTCTAAAACCACATTGATAGTCACTAATAATTGTTTCGGTTATAGTGTCAATACGACTATGTAGTATCTTAGAGAATATTTTGTATGCTATATTGAGCAGTGATATTCCACGATAATTATTGCAGTCTTTTTTGTTTCCCTTTTTATGTATTGGGATAATAACACTTTTTTGCCAGGTTTCTGGAATGTTTTCTGTACGCCATATAATTTTTATTAGGTCGTGGTATTTCTTATACAGTTCCCTTCCGCCGTATTTTACCAATTCAGATATTATAGTATACTTGCTTTTCCACTTGCTTTTCCATTTTTAAGTTTCTTAATAGCATTAATCACTTCCTCTAGAGTTGGTTCTTGAATTTCATTTTCAACCGAATATATTGGCTCCATTTGGCTTGTATTGCTCCTTACTTGTTCATTATTCAGTAATTCGTCAAAATACTCCTGCCACCTTTCTAGTATTTGTTGTTGTTCGTTGAGTAGATTTCCTTCTTTACTTAAACATGCATTGAGTTTTGGCTCATACGACGATGTCTGTATTTTTACGCTGATGTAGAATTTCTTAATATGACTTTCAGCATTATTTTCAATTTCTTCAATTTGCTTATTTAAAGACTGCCTCTTCTTCTTTCTCATTAGTTTATCCGCTTCTTTTCTTTTTTGCTTATATATAATTTCATTTGCTCTTGTGCTTTGTATTAGCAGCTTCTTTCTCGCTTCATTTTTTACTTCTATGATTTCTTTGCATTTTTGATCAAACCACTCATTTCTTCTATTTCCGTTGTTTTTGGGGATAATTTCCGATGCCGTTGTAACTATTGCATTTTGCATATCTTTCCATTTTTCGTTAATATTGCTATTGGCATCTAGAGTAATATTTTCTATTTTGCGTACCAATTCTGCTTGGTATCCGTTTCTTTGGTTTTCATTTGTGATTAGTTTATCTATTTCCCAATTATTGGTTTTTTGTTTCTTTTTTGTATTTACTACAGAAATTCTTTGCCTTATTTTAGCTTTGATGAGATAGTGATCAGAATCACAATTTGCACCTCTACAATTCCTTACATCAATTACGGAAGTGGCATGCCGCTTGTCTACCAAAAGGTGATCAATTTGGTTCGCACCTCTTCTGCCTGGTATTTTCCAAGTTTGTTTGTGAATTTGTTTATGAGGGAATGATACACTACTAACCCACATATTTTGGCTTGCTGCGAAACTGATAATTCTCGATACATTATCATTTGTTAGATCATGCATGGAGTATCCGCCTGCTACTTGCTTGGTAAAGCTTTCCTTACCAATTTGGGCATTAAAATCGCCCATTATAATGACCATATCATGTTTTGGTATTTTGCTACATGTATTTGCTAGCACATCATAGAAATTATCTTTGTCTTCTTCCGGGCTAATTTCCGTTGGTGCATATACTGATATTAAAGTTATATTTTGATATTTTCCTTGCAGTCTCATACAGCAAATCCTATCATTAACCGGTTCAAAAGAAGAAAGCTTTTATGGGTTTTTTTTATCTATGTAGAAGCCTGTACCGTTCATGCCAGTTCTTCTTTTTTATTACATTTTGTTCTTTGTATCTTATTTCTTGAAGCGCCACTATATTCATTTTGTATCGTTTCAATTCGTCTGCTATCTCTGCCATTTTACCTGGTTTAAGCATTGTCAAAATATTCCAATATCCGAGTGTCAAATCATTTTCCTTAATTCTTGCCATAGGTCGTTGCCGTAAAGTCCGATCTAATATCCGAGGCATATGTTGCGGGTTCATGACATTTGTGATTGGTATAGAATCGTCAATCCTATGACCGCATTTTATACCTACTGCCAGGTTATTTATCTGCCGCCCCTCTGGGGTCAGACGCAGACCAAGGAGCCGCTCATTCTGAGTCAGACGCTTCTGGATTTCGTTTAATTTCGGAGTTGTCATCTCCTAGTTGTCATCTCCTAGCCAAACCAATCCCATGAAGTACAAGGCAGCACCGAAACGGCAGTTACTTCGAAAGAAACTGCTTTAGTCAAGCCTATGTTTTACAATACATAAGACTTGACCCGCCAAAATCTCGTTGGTTAGCCGATCCTAATTACTCCACCTGGGTTGGGTACCAGATCTTCCATTAGGATTGCTCGACGTAACAGGGGGGACCAACGTGAAAGTTAGATTTGACTTGGTGTAGCAGAGGCTGGGCCAACGTACCAGGATACCCGTCAGCTGTAATCGCATACTACCCCCATTGATCCTATAGAGCTACCCAAAGAGCACTCCATAGGGGCAGATATTGACTCAAAGGTATGGATCGAAAAGTAAATCGATTTAGCTATGTATGTTCGTCCGGCCACCCGCATGATAATTCACAAAGTAAAGGAGCTAAGGTTTTGAAATTTTCACAAATTCGTTTTTATGCAATAGCCATCATTGCTATTGAAAGCCCTTGTCCACGGGTTCGACTACCTGCCATACAACTTTTTTTTTATATGAGCATTAAATCTACCTACACACTGAAGCTGGGTGTCTGAAATTGTGCCAAAAATAATTTAGTGTTATGATCATAGTTTCTGCAAAAATTTGTTTGGTTTATTGCAGTGAGTTCGAGTAGCTGCCATACAACTTCTTCTCTTATATGAGCATAACTCTATACCTATTGAAGCTGGGTTTCTAAAATGTTGCCAAACATAGTTTAGTGTTATTGCCAAAGTTTCTGCAAAATTTGGTTGATCTACTGCAGTGAGTTCGAGTAGCTATCATACAACTCCTTCTTTTATATGAGCGTTACTCTATACCTAATAATGCTGGCTGTCTGAAATTTTGTCAACAATAGTTTAGTTTTACGGCCAAAGTTTTTTCAAAATTTGGTTGATCTACTGCAGTGGGCTCGAGTAGTTGCCATACAACTTAATATTTCACATGAGTATTACTTATCGATTCACATGAGTACACTTATCGAAAAATAAATCGATATAGCTATGTGTGTATGTTCATTCGTCCGTTTTTTTTTTTTGATGTAGTAAATCTATCGAGGTACGATTTCATATGATTAAAATGATGCGTAGTTTAAAAAATTTAAGATAAGCTAAAAGTTAAACAAACATTTTTTTTTAAGTAAATGGCTTGATAAATAACTTATATGTATACATATAATATGTATATGTGTAATATTTTTCATGTGTACTTTCTTTGAGATTGATAGATATAATCATTATGAATATGATGATTATTATCTATCATGATGATCATTATATGAATATGATGGTTATTTTGTCAAGGTTTACTATACTTGACACTTAAAAATGAATTAAAAGAGATAGTATTCAAAAATTAGAACTAGATTTTTGAAATTCAGACAAAACATTTTTTAAACGTTTTTGAGGTTCCCTATTGTTATAACCGTATGACTATAAGTCCAAAGGGTATACTCAATTTGCATTGCGTTTGTGACGAAGAGAAAGAGGAGGGCTAGGTATAGACTGAATTGTATGGATCGGATCAGAATCGGAAAATAAATCGATTTAAATAAAGGAGAAAATTATAAAACGATAACTCAAAAAATAAAGGAGCTAGGATTTTGAAATTTTCACAAATTCGTTTTTATGCCATAGCCGTCCCCGCTATTGAAATCCAGCCATTTTGGTCCACGGTTTCGATTACCTGGCATACAACTACTTTTTTTTTATGTGCATTACGCTATACGTTTTGCAGCTGGGTGTTTGAAATTTTGCCAAAAATAGTTTAATATAATGGCCAAAGTTACTGCAAAATTTGGTTAGTCTAGTGCAGAGGGTTCGAGTAGCTGCTATACAACTCTTCTTTTAATACATAATAAAGCCGAATGTTTGAAATTTTACCAAAAGTAATAAACCGGATGATATAGTTATATTACGGTCATACGGGTATCCCAGAGTTGACACGGTCTACTCTACTACACTTTTCCTCGTTTTTAGTTAAAATCGGACCAAGGCTTCGGGCAGCTGTCATACAAGTTTTTTGAACCAATATGAGTATCTTTAAAACAAATAACACAAAAAAATTTTTGGGTGAGGTGGGTAAAATTTTTGTTTTATTATTTAATTTTTTATATTTTGTTTTTTAATATAATAGCACAAGGGAACTAATTAATGGTTTATTTTATTTTAAACATCATAGTTGGTATGCACGGGTATCTAAAAGTTGACAAGGGCAACTTAAATCTTCCTCGTTTTTATAACAAAATTCAAAAAGTTTTTCAAAACAATACAGTTCTTACCATAGTAACTACATAGTTACTAATTCCATGGCTTAATGGTTAGGAGTTTGAACGTCGACCTTTCAATCGAAAAGTGTCGGTTCGAATCACGTTCATAAAATATTTTTTTTTTAAATACATCGTTTTTTATTTTTTCTTTTGTAGTAAGACTTTTAAATTTTAAACTTTAAGTTTTTTTGTAAATTTTATTTTCTTTTTTTTTCAAAAGGTGTTGTCGTTAGGTTGATAAAATCGTACATAAATAAGCATTTTTGTTTTTTTTGTTTTTTTTTTTTCTCTTTCTAATTTCTAGCAAAATTGTCAACTTTAACCTCAATTTTTGTAATATTCGCGGTTTGCAAACGAACTTCCATGCCGTTGAAGGTCATCTTAATTTAACTAAACCAGCAATCCTTGCTCTATGTGAAACGCAAGTTAGTAGCCACAATGTTAACTTCGATATTAACGGCTACTTACTCATTTCACACTTCGTTCCCAAAAGAGGCATCGCCATCTACATAAAAAAAGACATTGCTTTTAACACTCTTGACAAATATAAATCTTCAAGCCCAACTTTCAATTACGTTTGGGTCAAAATCCATGTTGAAAAGCATGTTATACATTTCTGTTTTCTATACAGATCACCCAATTCAAGTGAACAAGAAACTGTTATGGAAATTGAAAACCTTTCAAACCAGATCAACGAAATTCTCGATTGTTTTCCTGAGACTGTTTGGTCAATACAAGCTTCCGGGCAGGCTCAGTGTCCAATCAAAAGTCCCTTCCCAAAAAACTGGTATGGCGTTATAACCATGCCAACTGGGAAGGTCTGAACAATTTTTACAAAACCTTTGATTGGTCACTGTGCTTCCGTGGTAGGAATGTTGACTTTGCTGCAAATGCGATTAGTGAAACTATTCTACTTGGAATGAGATTATTTATACCTCACTCCATGAAATCTATCAAACGGAAACCCAAAACTTGGTTTAATCGCATTTGTAAAGAAGCCATTCTAAAAAAAGAGGAGGCCTTCAAAAAGTACCGGGACAGTGGTTTAGAGGCTCACAGGACCAACTATATAGTGGTTCGAAACAGATGTAAGAGAGTTATCAACAAGCAAAAATTCTTGTTCAACCAAAAGTTGAAACGAAAACTCATACACATGCCAAAGAATAGCAAGTCCTTTTGGACTTTTGCAAAAAATCTAAAAGAGGACAATAGCGGGTCTTCTTTTCCTCCACTTGTTGATATAAACAACCACATCGTATCAGATTCAAAAGAAAAAGCGAATTTGTTTGGCAAACAGTTCGCTTCTAACTCATCACTGCCTCAGTCAACTCAAAAACCTCCATCTATTCCAGAAGTTGGCTGCTCCTTTGGTAGAATATACTTTAGAACGCGAGCAGTGATGAAAATCTTGAAGAATCTTGATACAAGAAAATCAGCCGGTCCGGACGGTATTACAACTACCGTCCTCAAAAACACATATACTTCCATTTCAAAACCTCTGCGCAACCTTTTCCATCTTTCCTTCACTTCGGGTATTCATCCTACCCAATGGAAGGTTGCTCATGTTTTTCCAATTCCTAAAAAAGGCGATAAAAGCGATCCCTCTAACTACCGACCTATTGCTATTACTTCGGTCCTATCCAAAGTAATGGAAAAAGTTATAAATTATAAGCTTTTGAAATATCTAGATCGTAAAGGTTTGCTTCATGATCGACAATACGGGTTCAGAGCCCGTCGTTCAACTGGTGATCTCATGACTTACCTGTGCGAAAAGCTCAATATCAGTCTTCACCATTCTGGTGAGTCTGATGTTGTGGCTTTGGATATTTCTAAAGCTTTCGATCGAGTTTGGCATGATGCTTTATTGGCAAAATGCAAAGCTTTGGGTCTAGGTAGGGTTTTCGTAAATGGATTGGAGATTTCCTTTCGAATCGCACGATTCGTGTTCTTGTCGATGGATATTCATCCAAAGATTTCAAAATAAATGCTGGTGTCTCTCAGGGATCTGTTTTATCCCCCAGCCTTTTTCTAATATTTATAAATGACCTACTATCAATAACCTCCAATCCAATCCATAGCTTCGCAGACGACAGTACCCTTGTTGCTTCCTATGAATTTCATAGCCGCTGTAACATTAATCATCAGATTAACTCAACAGCAAAAAATTTCACTATAAGTGAATTAAACAAAGATTTAATTAAAATCCAAAAATGGGGTGAAATCAACAGAGTTGACTTCAACACCAAAAAAACCCAATGCTGTCTAGTCTCGCGAAAAATAGCAACAACTATTCCAAACCTTTCTTTTCAAGGAGAGGCTTTGCAGCATACGGAAGACCTAAACATTTTGGGGATTGAGCTAAACCAAAAATTGACTTGGTCAAATCATATTTTTGGAGTAGCTAAGGACGCTGCTAAATGTTTGGGTTTCTTGTATCGATGCAAAACTTACTTCTCATCCTCTGATCTCCTCAATATCTATAAAACTTATATTAGGCCGAAAATGGAGTATAATGCACATATTTGGGCTGGTGCTCCCATTACGGCGCTGGGATATCTCGATAAAGTGCAAAACAGAGCTATTCGTCTTATAAATGATCCCAGTGTTACCTCAACGCTCACTCCACTCAGCCATCGTCGCACTGTTGGGTCACTGACCTTGTTTTATAGATATCTTGTAGGGACTAACACCTGTTCTAAAGAAATCAAACAACTTATACCTCCATTCAAGATTTTCCAAAGGGAAACAAGGAGGGCAACAGATGCTCATCCCTACACAGTTGAACTAGCTAGATGGCGTAACACGGCTTATGGAAATTCGTTTGTCATGCGCTCTTCTCGTTTATGGAACGATATTCCATCAAATGTGTTCCCCAAAGTTGATAATGTATATATGTACGATTTGAACAAATTTAAGAAGAACATTAACATCTTTCTTCTAAATATCCCATCCAATTTTCCCCATCCCCCATAATCCAAATATTCCAAATAACTTCCACCATAATCCTAAATCCTTCCATATCCTCATCCCTGTAACCAAACTTTACATTTTTATTACAGGTTCCCTCCTAAAGTTTGGTTCAAAAAGGGTGTGGTTTTGGTGTGTTAAAATCATACACTACCCAAAGAAACACCGCATAGTTTCAATGGGTGGCTTTCGAGCGTTCCATTCCCTCGTAAAAAAAAAAAAAAAAAAAAAAAAAAAAAAGAAAAAAAAAGAAATATTTGGAATTTTCTGTCAAACAGTTCAATATCAAACCAAAGTAGATAATTATATCATATAAAATTTGTTATTTTTTATATGAGAAATTCTTCTTAATTTTATACACAAGTGGCAACTGTAATCTTCCTCATTTTATATTGGATTAATATTTATATTTGTTATTAGAAAGATTCATTATAAATAGGTAATAAAATTTATGTAGAAGTAACGAATATTCATATAAAAGATGGTTCTTTTATTCTTTTCCAGTTTGTATTTTGTGAAAATATATTTATATTTATACCCTATACACCCATATACATGCATGTTACATACATATGTAAAACAAAAGCATGAAAAAAATTGATGAAACGAAATTTCCATTTATAAATAATATTCAAAATAATATAGTTTCTATTTTTACTAATTTTTATATTATTTTAATTTAAGTTTCTTATTAATTATTTATTATTTCTTAGGCAAAAATAAAGTCTATTGTGCTAAATGCCAAAAAAAATGCACAGGTGAAGTATTACGTGTTGCCGACAAGCATTTTCATAAGAGTTGCTTTCAATGTTGTAAATGTAAAAAATCATTGGCAACTGGTGGATTCTTTACCAAAGATTCATCATATTACTGTATACCAGATTATCAAAAACTTTATGGTACTAAATGTTCTGCCTGTAATCATTATGTAGAAGGTGAAGTTGTATCAACGATGGGTAAAACCTATCATCAGAAATGTTTTACTTGCACAAAATGTGAAATTTCATTTAAATCGGGAAGCAAAGTAAGTAATATCATACATTTGATATTTTTTATTTTTCCCATTTTTACTTTTTTATGTTTAGGTTACAAATATTGGAAAAGATGTTCTGTGTCAGAATTGTGTTGGGCAATCTTCAACAACAGCATCACCTACTAAATCTTTATTATCAAATAAAATAGAAACTCAACCAGAGATTCATAATCAAATTCAATTGAAACAACAAATACCATTACAACAACACCCATCCCAGGAGCAAGAAAAGATTAAACGCGAAGTATCATCAATGAGTCCAACACGTGCTACTGCCCATCAACAAAATCAATCTGGAGTTGTATCAGATCGCACTAGTTTAAAACAAGATTACGATCCAAATGAATGTGCTGGTTGTGGGGAATTGTTAAAAGAAGGTCAAGCTTTAATTGCATTAGATCGTCAATGGCATATTTGGTGTTTTAGATGTAAATGTTGCAGTGCTGTATTAAATGGCGAATATATGGGAAAAGATAGTATTCCATATTGTGAAAAATGTTACCAAAAATTATTTGGAGTTAAGTGTGCTTATTGCAACAGATATATTAGCGGTAAAGTCCTGCAGGCTGGGGATAACCATCACTTCCATCCAACATGTGCTAGATGTACAAAATGTGGCGATCCATTTGGTGATGGTGAAGAAATGTATTTACAAGGTAGTGCTATTTGGCATCCACGTTGCGGACCAGGACCATCTGAATCAGGTGTTATTTTAAATGGTGTTTCAATGCCGGTTGGTCAAAATGGAAATTTTACGGATGGTGAATGTGATCACGTTAGTTCAAGTGCGATCAGTGATATGGTAAATAAAAATAGCTATTTATTTATTTAATATCACTTCAAAATAATATTTCATGATTTTAAACATCAGTAACGCTTTTTTTTTATATTAAATTATTGTTTTAAGTTTTGCATGTTTGCTTATTTTTTATTTTAACATTATTTTGGCTTGCGTTTTTACAGTTTTTACGTTCGAGAACACCAAGCGTGAATGGTTCTATTTATTCTAGCCGAAAGGTTTGTAATTTTAATTTTTTATTTTGTTTATTTAAATCTTGGATCATATATATACATGTATTGAATTTGTGATTGGTTAACTAATATTTATTTATTTTAAATTCGTAATATATTATAATTCGTTAAACATAAAAATATTTTATTTTTGAACTTTTGTCCCAGGGTTTTTTTTGAAATTGGTAAGTAGACGTTATTAAGAATAAACTTTGAACCTTTCCTATAAGGTGACAATAATATGTCAATTGATTTTAATCTTTTTGAGATAAATTTAAAATTGAAAAGTTGTTAAAAACAAAGAGAACTGAGTGTTTAGTTTTGTTACTTTAATATTTTGTTAGTAATTTTTTGTGTAGAATAATTGGAGTCTTTGATTATTTTAAAAAAAAAATATTTTTATGTCAGAATATTGTATTTGTGTATAATTTTTTTTTTATTATATTCTATCTAGTATCTATATGTATGTATATATGATCGGAGATTCCACCGTATTTTTGCACTATTAATTTTTTTTATTCAAACTGCAATTTTGTAATTTTTTATGCTTTGTGTGTTCAAAACGGCACAATAAAATTTTTAGAAAAAAACTGCATAATCAACGAAAGAACAAATACAAAAGCAAAAAAAAAATGTAAATTTTTTAACAAAAGATTTGTTACACACAAAGCTCAATTGATAAATTATTCTATTATAAATTTTTAGTATCGCACTGTAAGCCCAGGACTTATTTTACGTGAATATGGACGTCATGGTTATGAAGATATTTCACGTATATATACATATAGCTATTTAACAGATGAACCACATTATTTGCGTCGCCCAATCGAACCATATGATAAAGCTCCAGTTTCACCTCACTTTCATAGACCTTCAAATTTTGGAAGTTCATCAAATAGCCGACCATCATCTAGGCCACATTCACGTAGTGCTATGAAAGTTTTAGTTGATACCATTCGTTCTGAAACACCACGACCAAAAAGCCCACATATGAATAATGAAGAACCAATAGAATTATCACATTATCCAGCTGCTAAAAAACCCCCACCTGGAGAAAAATCAAAAATCGAACGTGATGATTTTCCGGCACCACCGTATCCTTATACGGATCCGGAACGTAGACGCAGATATTCAGATACTTATAGAGGTGTTCCAAATTCAGATGAAGATGAGGTTGATAATGAAGAAAATGAAGAACCAGAAACAGAGTAAGTTTTATTATGAAAATGTATTTTGCTTAATTTAAATACAATTGTATAATTTCAACAAACATAACAATTGTTATAATATCAGACGTTTAAAGAAAGAAGCCGAAGAGTTAGAGAAATTAAATTCAAATATGGGTTCTGTTATAGCAAGAGATCTTAAACAAGCTGTTAAATATAGAAAATGGAAACAACAAAATTTGGATCCAAGAAATGCATCACGAACGCCATCAGCATCAAAAGAACCAGTATATAAATTACGGTATTATTATTATACTCTTATTTTTTGGAATATCATTTTGAAATAATAAAAATATTTAAATTATTTTAGATATGAATCACCTGTAGGAGCATCACCATCAAGAAATGCTGATCATCAAAAACCTTTTTATGATGATGAAATATTTGACAGATCAACAAGTTACAGAGGTTCTGTTGGGAAATCACTTGGTAATGCGCCCAGCTATAACGGTATGCCTATAATTAACAATTTTTTTCTTTAATTTTTTTACCATTATATAATATAATATATATATATATCTAACAAATTTATTTTAAAGAAAATATGAAGAAAAATAATTACGAATTAAAAATATAAATTATGTTTTGGTCAAAAATTATTAACAAAAATAATTTTTAAGAGTGGATTGAAAGTAAACTTTGTCGTATGTGTATGTTACTTAAATTTTTAATGTTTAAAAATTTATAAAAACAAAATTTTTTTTCTTCATATTCAATTTTAACTAATTATATTAATTTTATTTATGAAATTTTTGCTTAAGTATTTAGTTTTTTATTTAAAATCAGATTTCAATAAACAAAATTTTGCTGCATAAATGAAACTCTAATTAACGTTTATAAAATATCAAATTTATGTTTTTATAATTAATTATAAATTTAATTATCTTTATTTAACTTAATTTGAAACTTATTTAAATAAAAAAAAAAAAAAAAAAAAAGCAAAATTACAAAAATTACAAAAAATAGATGAATTTTATAAAAAATAATTTTTTGAAAAATTGTATAAATATAGCAATACATTCCTATCGGTCGCCACCAAAACCAGGATATGGCTTTAAAACTTCCACATTACCACCTTCGATCAGAAATGGTTATAGTTCCGTAAGTGCAAATTAATTTTAAAAAAATTAAAAAAAATTAAAAATCATTTGGGGAGACTTTTTTATTAACACACAACTCTTTTTAAATTTTAATCTTTAATCATAATAACAAAAATAAAAGTTGGTTGCGTTTTTTGTAATTTCTTTAAACTCTTTTAAATAACAAAGATATATATTGTTGTATTTTTCATATTGAATGATAAATCATATATGTGGTATTTTATCTTCAACTTCGATAAGTAAAACATTACTACTTACTTCTATTATTTAAGATGTTTCATTATTGCGACAAAATAAACATTATTTGCAAATAAACGATCATTTTAAATTTTTTTAGTTTATAGAATTATTTTGTTATTATTATTTGTTCAATTATAAAATTACAAAAGGTTAAAATTTTCTTAAACTTGAAAAAAAAGATTATTTATTTTAAAAAAAAAATATTTAATATTATTAAATTTAATAAAATTAAATGGTTATCAATATATATTAAAAATATATCATTTAACAGAAATTTGCTTACTCAATAATTAAGAAAATTTTAACGGAATTAAAAAAGAAAATTTTTAAAATTTAAACAATTATACAGGATATCAGTAATTAGTTACTAATTACCTTCATTGCTATGTACCGCTGAATAAACTCCTTTGAAAAGCATTTGTTTTTGTATGGGGGCTAAGCTCTTATTCTTCTAGTTGCCAAGAAATTGCTTTCATATGTTTTTTAGTTTTTTTTAAATTTTCTATTTAATAATAAATTTTATTAAAAATATTCGAATGCTTTATATGTTAAGCAAGTTACTTTTCTGTCTGTTACAATTTCAAACCTATTAGAATCTTAAGGCCAAAAATATAAAAATTTTAAAAATTTGATTTTGTTGAAACTATTTGAGAGACATACATTTTTTTGTCATAAAAGTAATTTACTTACTTAATTTAAAAGTAAATTACTTTCATGACAACAAAAATCTATATCTCAATTAAAATTTTGGCCATATTCTTGTTGTAATACATAAATACAATAGATATGATTGTAATAGAAATTATTATTCTTTTTTTAAGAATAGTTTTAAAAATTTAGTTTCATTGAATTAATTTAAACAAAAGAAACATAAATAATTAATAAAAGTCTTTTCAGCGGTAATTAGCAGTGTGCAATATATACTCTTATGACAAATAAATATAATCTTTAAAGGAAAAAAATTATTGAAAATGTCTTATAATATATATGAGAAATAAATTTTTTTATTTTAATGCTGCTATAAATTTATTAAAATTTTATAATAACAATGTTATATTACAAAAAAAACGATGACATTGCTGATCGAACAACAATATTTGGATGGATAACAATATAATTTGTAAATTTCAATTTAAACAACAAAATGAAATGTAATACTTTTAAAATTAACAAAAGTGGTGAGTTCGCGACGTCATGTTCCTAAACCTGGATACACTTTGGCTCCTCGCTCGCATACTTTCAGTTCTGCTACAACTACTGGTTCTGTTGCACAACCTACCGCTACCGTAAGCTTTAAAATAAATGTCGATGTATTTTCTTCTTTTTTTGTTTTGACAACAGTATTTTCTGAAGAAATTCTTACAACTTTTAAATTATATTTTATTTTAAATAATGTCTTCATAAAAATACCTTTTTATTTTTTGTTTCTGTAATGCTAACTTTTAAATAATATAATGGTAATGCATTTAATTAAAAAATATATAAAAATATGTTAAAATATATTTTTTTCTTCTTTACATTTATAATTTAGGAGTATACAGCATTTACTTCATATATTTGCTTCATATTACTTCGCTAAAGCAATTGTCCAAATTTAATAAATAAAAAAAACATAAATAAATAAAAATTACTTTTTAAATTCAATTCAACGCAAGTAAATTATTTGACTCAGGTTAAATATGTTAGATTTTGAAATTCGTTCAAAAAACAAAAGATCTATCAACTAAAAGGAAACCTAAAAAACTTTTATCGTTGGTTTTTCCTTTTCAAAACCATCTTTAGGAAATACTTTTCTTTTATATTGTTTAAAGAATTTCTTGTTTTATTTATTTTTAGAGGTAACTAGTTTTAAATTTTTGTTTTTTATATATTTTTGTTTTAATCTTTAACATTTTGAAAATTGATTTTAAATTCTTTTACTTCTTTTTATATTTGATTATATAAGACTGCGCTATAGATTTGTGCTTTTATGCACTTGTATAGCGTGTACAAGCTTTTGAGTTTTTTTGCCCTTGTACATATCCCACACTAATTTAGAATGCCTCCACATTGAGAGAAAAAAAAGCTAAAAAAAGGACTACGGCTATTCAAATTTACATGTAATCTTATGGAAAAACCCCGTGGTCCTCCTGCAAATATTAAAATTAGTGATAAACTACTTTTTTTAATTATGTTAAAAGGGTAAATTAAAGTAAATTATTATCTTTTTTGTTAGACAATTAAAAGTTGAATAATACAAAAAAAAAAAAATATTAATAAATGGAACTAAAATGTAAAATTAAAGATTAACTTTATTAACTTGTTTTATTTAATTTTATAACATTCTTAATAATAATTTGAAATAAGTTAACGCATATTTTAAAATAGGATAAAAATTATTTTATACTTTTTTTGTAATATCTTGATGTTTGACTATTTCTCGTTTCCATTTCACCTTAGTGGTAGAGAATATAGGTCTTATATAATAAATTGTTTTGTCCTGTATATAAGACCCAGTTATTTTAATTTACTTTTAATTAGAATAATTTTAAATTGGATCTTCATCTAATTAAATTTTCATATATTACATCTGCCAACTTCTTCGGAAAAAATTTAAAACTGCATCTGGCAATAATCGCGTTCTTTGAAGATATATTTAAATAAAAACACGATTCTGGAAAATTAATTTTATATATTAAACTAAAGTTAGTTGTTTACTTGTCAGATCTTTGAACAAGGTTTATCCCTAATCAAAGATAATGAATACAACATTATTTGTATTCATTATCTTTGCCCTAATGTACTCAAACCTCGTTAACCCGGTACATAAACCTCATTTATCGGAAATTTAAAATTTGCAACAGAATTCGTGATGTTGTTATAATGAGATTTATATTCGAGAACCAAATATTTACGACTCATTTGCTAGCAAATTAGTTAAAATTATGTTAATAAGGTATTAAAAAAGGCAATATAAGGCACTAAATAATTGAATTTACTTTGTTAAATATCAAATAAAATATTTTAAAAAAGTTCATTTAATTTAAAAATTTAGCCTAAAATAGCTATGCATATAAAATATTGATAAAGTTCAACAATTTTATTCATATATATATATATATATTATTCATATATATATATATATATATATTTTATAATAGTTTTATTTCTATATTCGTAAAAATATTAAAACTTAGTTTGAATGTGAAATTAAGAAAAATATTTTATTTATATATAAAAATTTGAATATTTGAGCCAATATATCATATAAAATTTGTCAAATTGGGTAATTTTCCTAAAAAAACATTAACATTTTTTAACATATTAAACATTTTAAGAAACGTCATTTGGTAAAGCTTTCTCTGACTAAACATTATCAATATGGGCTAATCTAATACATTTAAATATTTTTTATGTCCAGGAATCCTGAAAGAATTAATGTAGATTTTGGTTTGTTTTTATTTACAAACGCGCTTGTTAATTTTTTTAGTCAGTTTCTATTTGTAATATATGCAGAAACCAGAATTCTTGTATTTTATTATATTTCATTTTGAACATTTACAAGAATGCGCGGCTATTTATTTTTTGTTTATCTTTAATGTTTCTATGTAACAAAAAACCGGTTCCATGTGTCTTGTTTAATACACGCAAATTAAATCTTAATATTAAAAATGCATAGGTATTCAATAACTTTTCGATCTTGTTCGCAGTTTATTAATAAGCATTAGTTTCACGGAAAGAAATTTCTAATGAAAACCACTTAGAATCATAATATCTTACGAAACTGAGATATTATTAGCCAGAAACTACTAAGAACACAAAGTACAATCAAAAGCTTTAAATAAAGACAAAACGCAAGCTGGAACCTACAAGTGCAAAAAACCTCAAAAGCTTATACACGCTATTACAAGGGCATCGAAACACAAATTCGTGAATAAGCCTAAAGCTAAATTTTTTTGATACATCTAAGTTTATGAAAAATATTATTTTCAAATTAAATCTATAAATGATTAAGATTGTATGTTTTTATACAATTTATTATATTATAAAATCTTCTATTATCCTTTTTCAAATTTTCTTTAGTATACAGGCATAAATATAATGTTATGATGAAGGTTAAAAAAAATTAACATGATTGCCCAATTATTAGTTTGCTATCTTTACTTCTTTGTAAAATTTGGACAGCTAACATGAAATATTTTAAAAATGTATGGCACCTGTCTAAACACAGAAAATTATTCAAAGCAAATCAAGGTAGCGAATCGACGAATTTTCTTTCCAATACCGTGCTTTGATGACATTCTGTAAGATTATGAATCATTTTTTGGTTTGTAAAGACTGTGAAAGTCAACAATAATATACATACATGTTTACATATTATATATGTAAACATGTATAAATGTCTATTTAAAATATTCTCAAAATTTATTTTATATAACGGCATAATTTTTATAAAGTACGTTTCGATCATGTTTTAAATATACAAAAGGAATATATTTATCTAACTAATATATTGAATATATTAGTTTTAAAACGCGCATTTTCAATTATATCATTTTTATCCCTGAATGAAATTCATCTACAGAGGCACAATTGAAATATCATTGACTGTTGATTTCCTAAACACAATAGTTACAGCACTGATTAAGAATTATATATAGATAAACATTTTCACGTTAAAAATTTGAATGAAACTTTTCGCATATTTTTTAAAATTCTCTCAAAACGGTTGGCACATTTTAAATGTATTGTAACTATTTCTATTTTATACCCTTTATTTTTATTCTCTCAAAAATTTTTCACTCTACTACATAGTACATGTAACATGATTCAAGAATATGAATAATATGATACTAAAGAAAAGAAAAAAATCGAATAAGAAAAAAAACGAGGAAGAGTGTAGCAGAGTAGATTGTTTGACATTATAATATCATCCGATTAATTACTTTTGGAAAAATATCAAACATACAGCTTTATTAGGTGTAGTGTAATGCTCATATAAAAGAAGGAGTTGTATGGCACTTACTCGAACCCTCTGCAGTAGACCAACCAAATTTTCCAGTAACTTTGGCCATTACACTTAACTACTTTTGGCAAAATTTCAGATACCCAGCTTTAATAAGTGCATAGTAATGCTCATATAAAACAAGAAGTTATATGGCAGCTACCCGAGCCCGTTGTGCAAACCGGCTGAATTTCAATGTCGATGACGGTTTTTTTTAAAAATCCGATTTGTGGAAAGTTCCAGAATCCTAGCTCCTTTAATTTTTGAGTTATCGTGATTACGGATGGACAGACGCACGGACATACATAGCTAAATCGATTTATTTTTCAATTCTGATCCGATCCATACACTTGAGTCTATATCTACCCCCCTACTTCTCTGCGTCATAAACGTAATGGCAAATTTAGTATACCCTTTTGACAAATAGTCATACTAGTATAAACAATGATTTTTTCATTCATAAATTCATAGTTCATTTTTTCGAATTGATTTCTTTTTTTCTAAACAATTATTTAATTTTGTATGTACTTGCGTACATACCTATAAGGTTCTAAAATAATTATTTTAAAATCTAATTTTATAGATCTCAATAACAAATAACCTTTATGAATATTTGAAGGTGACCAAATATTTTATTTTCAATTTCTTATGAGGTTTCAATTGTAACGGGAAACTTTTTGTTTTGATTTTTTCATTTTTGTTTAAATAAATACATTTTTCTAAAACTTGCAAAGTGCATAGTTGTGAATGGAATCTATGTATGCATTCAAATTTCTATTTCTAAATTCTTTAGTCTTTAGAGGTTTTTTGTTGAATTGAGATCAATTGTAATTTTGTTTTAACTGAAAATTTCTAAATTATGTAAATTTTCAAAATCTTAGAAATAGAAATTTGAATACATACATACATCTATACATAAACACTTTATAAAATTTCATAGATTCCATTCACAACTATGCACTTTGCAAGTTTTAGAAAAATGTATATATTTAAACAAAAATGAAAAAATCAAAACAAAAAGTTTCCCGTTACAATTAAAACCTAATGGCCAAAGTTACTTGAAAATTTGGTTAGTTTACTGCAGAGGGTTCGAGTAAGTGCCATACACCTCCTTCTTAAAAAAATGTACATTGTTGAAACGGCAAATTAATACAGGTAGGCAAATTGAACAACGTAAAATAAACTTTATAAACATCAACCATAATTTTAATTACCAATCTAACATTTAAGTTTTTAAATATTTTCTAAATATTTCAAAAAAAAAAAAAACTAAGCGGTCTCGGAGAAACGCGTAAACAATAAGATTGTTACAGAAAATTTATGACCTAAAACAATAAATTTTGTTTTTACTCGTATACAGTTATTATATTTGCTATAGTATTTAATTTTTGGAGACCGATTTTGGGTATTACTTCCATTAGTACGGCAATTAAGCTACACAAAAACTTTTAAAAAGAAGTGTCAAATTAAGATTCAAAAATAAGTTTTTTGGAAACTGAGCCCTAGGGCGACAAACTAATTTTTAATTGAAATGCGTGTTTTTTTTTCTACATATATATTATTTAAAAAAAAACATTAGTGAAAAATTTGAACTGCTAGACAATTGCAGTGGCTGTAATAAAAATGACTGTAAAGAATTTAAAAGTGTTATTAAAAAATTTAATAAAAAAAAACGAACAAATTGTACAATAGTTTAAAAAAAAAATAATATCTTCCAAAAAATTAACTAATAGTGGGTAAAATATTAAGATTTACGTAATTTTCAATATTATTAAATATTATTAAAAATAAGAAAGATCATCAGAGCTATTTCAGAGGGGCTTGAATATCTATATTTTTTAAAATTTAATTAAAGACACTAAAGTGACATACTTCCCCACAGGAGAGTTTGTGGAGGGGTTAGCCAACCTGACTGGACAATTCGCTTAGTAGGCAGGAAGGTATTGAAAAACTACGTAGTTTTTCGTAGTATTTACTTATGCTATGCTATTGCTGTGAAACATCTTCACAGCTTAAGCACAGTCAAAGCTTTTTTATACCCGTGCATACATATATGACATCGGGTATATTAGATTTGCTCCTCCGTTTGTAACGCATCGATCTAGACGAGCTAGATATAGTGTCAAGGGTACGTATCGGCTCAGAATCGAAAAATTAGTCGATCTAGCTATGTGTGTCTGTCCGTCCGTCCGTCCGTGTGTCAGCACGATAACTCAAAAACTAAAAGGGCTAGAGTCTTGAAATTCACAGAAAGTCATTTTTAGACAATTTCTAGGTTCCCTATTGTTTTTGGTTAAAATCGGACCAAGGCTTCGGGGAGCTGCCATACAACTTTTTTGCACCAATATGAATTTCTTCAAAACTATTTATACTACGGGGATGAAAATTACACACGGTTAGTTTTATAATGACTCCGGCACTTATATGAAGTTTCAAAATGTTAGGGCCCCATTTTCGGGGGGCTGCCATACAAAGTTTTCGATTCAATAACTGTGAATCTAATAAAGCTACAAGGTTAAAATTAAAATTGGGCAGGTAAATTAATAGGGCAAGTTACTTGACAAAGTTGGACATCACTCGGACCATCGGACTTTTAGGGTGGGTCAATTTTTTTTTTTTGTTTTTTTTTTTTTTATTTTTTTTTTTTTTTTTAAGCTTAAGTTATGGGACAATGAATGAAAAATTTTTTTTTTTTTTGTGATTTTTTTTTTTTTTAATTCTTTTTTTTTTTTTACGTCAAAATTATGGGGTAATGAGTTAAATGTATAAGGGAAGTAAATTACGGTTTATTTTATACACCATAGTGGGAATGCACGGGTATCTAAAAGTTGACAAGGGCAACTATAATCTTCCTCGTTTTGTTAAGGAATTGCTTCTGCTATGCTATGCTGCGATCTTTTAAAAAAGCAAAAAACAAAAAGCATTAAGTTCTCAGTAAAAAATTTTTCTTATTTAGCTTATAAATAGTAACAAAAAAACATACTTTTTTTAGTTCAGCGTTTGATTATTGTAATATACTATTTTTTTAAACAATAGCTCGCTTTCATTTGCTTCTGTGTTATTTTAGCAGTATAGCATAGCACAGTTTTATTTATTAAATTTAAATGCTGTGACTGTACAGCAAAAGGACTTATTTTATTGCATTTGCTGCTTTACCTATAGCATTTCAAACCCTGTTAGTAGGAATGGATAATTATTCAAACTAAACACGCGCTCGGTTCTTAAAACGTACTGTGCTCTTACTCTTCTCGAAAAAAAAACCGATTTTTCAAAATATAAAAAAAAAAAAACTAACAAAGAAAAACACACAGAGGAGTGAAAATAAACGTAGCATTTCTGGCATTAGGAGTAACTATTAATAATTTGGAAAAGAAGTTCATTATAATTAATCCGAGTAAACCATGTATGAAGAGTTTTAACGTTTTTGCGTTAGAAAGAGCCTTCAAAACGATTGCACAAGGATGCGAAATTCAATAGAGATGGTAACCTAATAACTGAGGTACAAATTGAATATTTTATAGCGCTTAACCAATCAATGGGTATTTTTTTATCCCTTCGACTTGGCAAATGTAATGCATAGTGACCAGGAAATTAAAGACATATCAACGGAGACAACCCACAGGCAGAAATGCCGAAAACCTACCGTTTTCCCGATAGGAAGCCGGACTTTAATCAGTGCCGAGATTAATAAGTGCGACATTTGACAGTGTTGATCCACCCAAATAACTCAAGTTTGGTTTTACAAAGACGGGAGATAAAAAATCCTACCCAAATTCAATGAGATGCTAAAAATATCAGAGACTAAATCACAGGGCCAAATTCTGTGCAGACCCAAATCCAAATTGCCAAAAATGGAGCTATGAGGTGCAGGAAAATAAATCAGAAGAACACAAGAGCGAATGCAAAACCATTAGCTGTATTAATTGTACAAACGAGTATTGGGATGATAACCATATGCCGAGTATTTGGTTATTGTGAGAGGGCTGCGCTGTGATTAAAACAGAACTTCTACAAATAAATTGTGTAGAAAAACAGAAGCAAGTGGCTGACACTTGTCGGAAGTACTGCATTTAGCATAACATCTAGTCAATCAATAAGAGATGCTATAATTAATAAACTAATAGTGGTATTCATATTTTTCAATTTCTTAAATTTTTGCTTTTATTAAATTTTTATATTTTAATTTGTTACTATATTTTTGATAAAATATGCATCTTATTGTGAGCGTTTGTTGACAAGGGTACAGTTGGCTTCTGTTGTTTTGTAATCTTTTAGCTGTTTTCAGATTCTGTCAATCTTTTATTTGTGGAAATAATTCCTAATTCAGTTGCTTTTTGTTTGGATGTATTTCCAGATTGAAGTAAAACTTCGTTGCCCTTACCAGTATTTCCGGGTATGCAAGATATCTTAATCCTACCCATGCTCTCTATTAGGATGTGTCTTTCCCACTAGATCTCGTGAGATTTTCTGTGAGGACTAGAGCGCTCTATAATTATTCGACGTGTCATTTTTATTAAATATTGCCAGGGAAGTGTTAATAGAGTTACCTATCGGGATCCAGTTCGGTTAGAGAGGCGCTTGCCTGATTTTAGTGGTAAAATAAGTATTCATTTGTTTTATAATTTGACGGTACATTTTCTCGATATCTGCAGTAAATACTACCTTATATTTGCACCATCGTATTAGTATTTCTGTTATATTTTGCTGCAAGTTTTCTCCAATCATTGTTACGTCGTTTATGTTGCTCTAACTTGATTTGGTTGGCTATGATATTTTCTGTCAGTGCATTTAGAATTAGCTTGTGCAATGGATTATCAGTCTCGTACAACGCTTTGAATACCGCCCTCGTTGCTAGCATGTCACGTTTCTCAATGAAGTACGAGATACCTGCTTCCAGTAAAAGAGGTCCTATCCTTATAGATGGCAATGCTCCTATTGCTGTTTTTGCAGCTTCATTTATGCAGACTTTTATTTTGTTTATATTTTTATCGGCTGTAAAGACGTATACTCCTATACCCATGTCGATTCTTCCGAAAAAAGTGCTTGGCAAATTTTGTTACTGCTCCTGGCTGGCCATATTTTCTAGGTAGATAAGCTAAAGCAGAATGTTAGCACGCTGTAGTTGACTTCCCGACTAATCGTCATTCCCAAAATTTTCAGGTCATTCTTATATGATATGCGATTTTCTTCAAGTTCTAGGTCCAACCTGCTACAGAATTTTTCTTGCAAAAGTGTAAGGCTTCGGTCTTGCTATCTGCAAGATCTCCGCCATTCACTTTCTACTCCTTTTTCTATGGTTTCTTCTCTTGTCCTAATGCCTCTTTTCGTCATTAGAATGGTATTGTCAGCGTATATCCAGTGCCTTAGTTCGTTTTGCTCGTCGAGTGAGCCAACGCCAGTTCAGTCTATTAGCCACAATTTCTTCCACAATTTTCGAAAGAACTTGAATTAAAGGAATACACCGGGAGTTTCTTAGTTCCTGTGCCTTCTTTAGGGATCGGAAAAAATTGTGTCAGCTTCTGTCTGTTCTGATAAAGCTTCTTTAGTCTACTCCTGAATTTTCTGCAGCTGTTTTTAGCCATGTTACAGGTAATGCTGTCAAGCCCGAGTGGCTTGTCTTTGGCATTATCAATAGCATTTTTGACTTCTTCTACTCTGATAAAGCTTCTTTAGTCTATTCCTGAATTTTTTCCTGTTGTATTTAGCCACGTCATAGGTAATGCTGTCAAGTCCGAGCGGCTTGCCTTTGCCACTAGCAACATCCTCAAACTTCCTCTACTCTTAAGACCGCATCTACTCTCAAGATCATTGTCAGTGTTTCCCTCTGAGGGGTGTAACACTATCATTTTCAAATTTATTAGTGATTATATTTTTCTTAAAATTACGTCTTTAAATACAATTTTAATTTCCATAATAATTATACATTACGCAACGAAATGAGCTGACACAACATATATTTACTTTAACAAAACAGTAAAATTTTAAAATACAAAAATTATGAATGTAGGTCATTACGATGACTTTAAAGGTACTGTATTAAGTTAAGTCCAATTAAATTATAATACAAAGAAATGTGCATCATAAGCAAAAGTTTACGTTAAACAATTATGAAATAAATAATACTAAAACTAGTTCTAAAGTTGTTATATATATTAAAGTTAAGTTTATAATGTTAAAAACTTATGTTCTGCGAACATTCTCCCCCCGAAATGAATTAATAATTAAATGGATGTTCAAAATGTTGTTAGGTACTGGTTGATTCCAGTCAGTCTCTTCTAACCATATTTGTTGAAAAAATAATTTAATTTTTATTATTATTGGGGATAGCAATCCAATTGGATCTAAAATACGAGCCGCCTCTGATAATATAGAACGTTTTGTAAACACTTCCGATTTTATCTCAGTATTTATATTAAATTTTAGTTTGTCAGTTTTTGGAACCCAATGTATTTCTAATGTCTTAACAGCTTCTCCGTCATCAAAAGTTTTGTTATTTGCACAGTCTTTTAATTCCGATGGTATTTGTTTCAATAAGCGACGATCACTGCAATTCCATTTGCGTAAATTAAAACCTCCAGCTTTTAATAAATTAATTAACTGGATGTATTTTAAATTTGCTTCTTCGTAGGTATATGCTCCCGAAACAACATCATCTATATAAGTATCTTTACAAATAGCTTTAGCAGCCAAAGGAAATAAATGTCCATCATCTGCAACTAATTGACGCAATGTTCTTATTGCTAAGAAAGGCGCAGATCCAGTCTAGGGTTCCCAACTATTACTTTTGTGAAGAAAGGACATTTAGTAAAAAAAAAATTTATGTGTATGCTTAATATATTTATTTTATATTATATTATAGCATTAAAACAAAACAAAATATACCATTTCTAGTAAAATAACAAAAATAATATAATATACAGTAGTGAGATTAAAAAAATTAATTCAAAATTATTCTGTAAAATTATAAAATCTATATTTTTCTTTTTTTTTTGGACATTTTAGCAAATGTTTGTCACTCTTTGCTATATTATAAAATTCATCACAGTTTTCTTTAAAATTAAAAAAAATTAATAACTCAGCTTTAATTAAAGTTATTAGAGCTAGCTCTATTTCGCTCTTTTCTCCATTTTATTCCCATTACAGAAAATAAACGTTCAGAAAATGCAGAAGATGCAGGAATACTTAAAAGAAATGAAATGAGTGAAAACAAATTCAAAAAGTTCGTATTTTCGTTATTTAATTCAGGATTGTTTAGTTATTCTACAATAATTATAAACTCTTCACATTTTGGAAATGTATTGGATGATAATCCCAGTATTGATATCTTCGATAACCAGTTTTCTTTTGAAAAATCAAATTTTTTTTCAAGATATTCTATAGGTTTAGTGTAAAAGTTTTTGAAATCTTTCTCACAAGATTGTCTGTCAATATCGATCAAATCTGATAACTTTTTATTTACTTCATACCCATAAAAATTATTTTTTATACTATTTGTTACATCATCCTTTATTCTGCACGTTATACGAAAAATATCAACAACAGTTGTTTCATTGTTTTCGAATTTTTTTGTACAAATATCAAAAACTGATAAAATATGATTTATAAACATTAAATATATTTCTATTTCAGGAGAAACATTACTAGAGTTTTCATCTATTCTTATAGTTTTAAAATTGCTTTAGCAAATTTGTCAATACTTAGAAAATAACTACATAAAGCATTGTAGTTTAAAAGTATTCGCTCTACGCATAGATTCAATGACAGCAGGCGAGTGCAAACATGTCTAAGTAATTCTCGCCATTCACTATCAACAAAATCATGAAATTCTTGTAATGTTTTTCGCCTCTTTGCTGAATTAGAAAAATGTGAATATATTTTTAATATTATATTTTCTACGTCTACCTGCAAAGTATCCATTGCAAACTTTACGCAATTGTGTAACATATGGGCATAACAGTTTCTTTTTTTTTTTTTCGTTTTCATATTTGTGAATAAACTGTGATTTTTACCAAAATTTGAATTGGTGTTATCTGCACTGAGCGAAGATATGTATGTCCAGTCTAAATGTAATTCTTCAATATATTTTTCAACCATTTTAAACATTCCATCTGCTGTTTCATCAGCATTTTCAACGAAATCTAGCAAATAATTTTGTAATCCGTTTTTAACTGTGAAAATTTGAATTGAAATTGGAAATAATTTAATATTTTTTCTATTAGAGGTATCTAGTTGGATTGAATAAAACAATTTTGGTTTATGTTCGCTTAGTTCTTGCAATACTTTAGCCAATGCTTTTTTTGCTAGAACATTTTCAGTAATTGCTTGACACGTCGTTCTACCACAAGATAATTTATTAGCAATTTTAGAGTCAAAATAAATATTTCTATCTAGCATTATTAAGCAATCTAATGAATTGTAGGATTGATTGTGTTTTACACAATGATAAATGTTAGCAATTTCAGCTAAAGTTACATTATTTTCAACTTCGGAACCAGTTTCTACAAAAAAATTGCTTAATGGGCTACATAAATTCGTAGACAAAACTTTATTTTGATGCCTTTTTAAATCACTATGTTCTTTTACAGCAGAATATCCACTATATTTAATTTAAAATGTAGTTAAAAAAGTCTTACATTTTGCTTCTATGTTGTTTGTTCCTTTTGTTAACCATTTGTGGTTTTCTTCCCAAATTTCATAACAGTTTTATTAAAATAAGTTTTTCATCTTTTTATTGTATTTGGTTTTGGTCCTTTTGTAAACAAATTTTCTTCGTTACATTTACTAATTTCTTTCACTTCGTGTTCGTCTTGAGAAGAATTCATTTTTGTTAGATGTCTAAAATAATTTTATTTATATTTTTGTTTTGTTATTTTAAAAAAAACTTACGATGTAAAATGCCTGCATAGCAAAATAACTGTTTAAAATTTAATGACAGTTGCCTTACCTGAGGGATCTGTCATATTAAAGTAGAAACACAAATAGACAATGTGAATGAAAATAGTAAAACTAGAAACACAATGTAAAGAAAATGTACGAAATTGAAACGGCTGCGTTCTATTTGCCTTTATGTAATTTAATTTCCGTTAGGTTAATAATATTGTGTGAATTAAATATAATAATAATAATTTAAAATGTGAATGAAAATAGTAAAACTAGAAACACAATGTAAAGAAAATGTACGAAATTGAAACGGCTGCGTTCTATTTGCCTTTATGTAATTTAATTTCCGTTAGGTTAATAATATTGTGTGAATTAAATATAATAATAATAATTTAAAATGAAAATGAAAATTAAATAAAGGACATTGGAGAAAAGAAAGGATTTCAGCTCCCAGAAAGTGGAAAGGACAATTTTTGAAAAAGAAGTACTGTCCTTCCCAAAAAAGGACGGTTGAGGACCCTAATCCAGTCCCATAAGTGACGGTTGTTAACTTGTATTCTTTAATGGGTTCGTTGGGTGATTTTTTCCAAAGTATTCTTTTGAAATTTTGATCGCGATTGTCTATTCGAATTTGATGGTACATTTTTTCGATATCTGCTGTAAATACTACCTTATATTTGCGCCATCGTATTAGTATTTCTGTTATATTTTGCTGCAAGTTTTCTCCAATCATTGTTACGTCGTTTAGGGTTTTAGATGAATTTCTTTTTGCAGAGGCGTCAAAAAATACTCTCAATTGTGTGGTTGAACTATCATGCTTAAAAACAGCATAATGTGGTAGGTAGTATTTACCTTCCACTGTTTTAGAGCTGGAACCATATGACCTAACTGAATATACTCTGTTATGAAATCTTTGTACATAGTTTCCAATAATTTATTCGTCTTAAATTTTCTCTCAAGTTGAAACAATCTAGCAAGTGCTAATTCTCTTGATCCCTGAATTTCGTCCAAGTTAAAATGTTCGCGAAACGGTAATCGCACAACATAACTTCCATCCTTTTGGCGTTGACAGGTAGATTTGAAATGAACTTCACATTCAATTTCTTCAGTTGTTGTAGCTCTTTCTGGTAGAAACTCTTCAGTTTCCCAAAATTTGGTTAGCTCCTGGCTTAGGTCTACTTCGCCAATAAAACAATTAATAGTATTTTCTGGAAATTCGTTCTTTATTTTACCTGATAAAATATAGGCAAACTTGGTTTTCTGAGTTATTGGAGTACCTGGTCTTCCTTTTATAAGCTTGTTTTGTATTATTTGACTAAAAACGTCAGCTCCTAAAATTATGTCGATTCTGCTTGGTTTTTAAAAGTTTGGATCTGCTAGCTCTAAGGTTTTTATATGTCCCCAATTTTTATAAGATGTTACATTTTCTGTCGGCAAATAACCAGTTAATTTTGGTAGAATTAATGCTTTGGTCACACAAGAAAATGTTGAATTTAATCTGGATTTTAAAGAAAGTTTCACAAAACTTTGCAACAGATATAACTACATGAACCTTGTGTTTTGACAGCTGCAAATATTGGACAATATTTTCTGAAATTAGAGTGGCTTGAGAACAAGGGCTCTTACTTCAGTATACGTTTCATCTAATTTTTGTGCTTTTATTATTACTGTGGGTAAAATAACCTTTATCTTTGTAATATTAGTTGCACAGTGAGCTTTAATATCCATTGAATTTGTATTGTTTAGTGATTGTTTTTTATTGAATAGCGGTTTGTTATTCGTGTTTTCTTAAAATATGTGCAACAATGTATGATGTTTTTTGTTACATACTCTACATTTTGAAAAGCTTGTGCAGTCCTTTGCAAAATGACCAGGTCGCAAAAAATTTCCACATAAATTATGTTTTCTGCTAGCTGCTATTCTCTGCTGTATACTCAGTAGTTTGAACTTTTCACAGCCATAAATTTTGTGTGATTCTTGACATATAACTAATAAATTAGTAATAATTGAACTATGGTATGATTTCATTTTCGTAATGCTTCCAGACTTTGAAAACGGGTTTCTAAAAATTGAAAGAAATGCTTTGTATTTCGCACTTCTCGAGAATCAACTAATGATTGTTCATATAAACGATGAGTTTCTTTGTCCAATTTCTGAGTCAATAAGTGTATTAAGATTGGATCCCAGTTTGAGGTTTCAATCTCCAAATTCTGAATAGCCAATAAACATTCCTTTGAGGTGTCATGTAGTTTTTTATAGCTCTGTCTGATTCTTAAGTTAGTATTGGTTGATTCAGAAAAGTTTTCAATTGTGTATATAAAAGAAACCTTGTATTATTGTACCTTTTAGCTAAAATATTCCAAGCAGAGTCATAATTTTCAGCTGTAACTGGAAAATGTTTGATTAACTCTGCAGGTTCTCCAACGACATTAGCTTTCAAATAATAAAATTTTTGAGCTTTGCCTATGTTTGTGTTATTGTTAATAACTTCCATGAATAAATCTCTAAAAGATTTCCAGTCGGAGTAGCTTCCAGAAAACTTAGGTATATCAATTTTTGGTAGATTCACATTAACATCTTGGTTACTAAACTGCCTGGTGCTTTGTGCTCGAGCAGCCGGAGCTGGAGATATATTCATTAGTTTTGTATTTAATTCAATTACTGTGTCCTTGTAAGTATTTTCGATTTGCTCAAATTTATTGTTCTCAAAATAATCATGGCTAATAGGCTCATTTTCTATCAGACTCAAGTGATTATTTATTATTAAGTTCCAGTACTCTTCTAAAGTTTTCAAGTTAAGGTTGATGAAAGCCAAATTCGGTTCTTGGTACTTTTCTTCTCTTACTTTTTTTGAAATGCGTTCTACAGCCTTTATTAGCTCAATTTGTTTATTGAGCGCCTTAGATATTTTGGTCGGTATATTACTGGCAGGATAAAGCAGCGTTGATAAAGCAGCTTCCAAAATACTCGTTATTTCGGTTACTAAATTACCCATACTTTCAAGGTCCTTGTTTTTGAAATATAAATGATCCGGGTAATTCTCTCTTATTTGTTCAATGTCCTCGTTATTTTTGTCAATAGCTTGCCAGTACTTGTTTAAATTTTTTAAACGTACTTCTATATATTCCTTTGTTTTTCTTTCTACGGAATCCTTTTTGAAGTTTGTCTGTAGTCTTAGAAGTTTTGTATATAGCTCCTTTTAAGCGTTGATAAATTTGTTGACTCGTTGAAGAGAACGCCTTTTAGTTGTATTACTGTCTTGAAGTAAACGCCTTTAGTTGTGACTGTTTGCTTATTAACAGATAGCTAGAAAAAACTTCCTGTAGACACTGGTTCTACAAGATTACCTTTTTTTTAATATTAATTTATCTCTATAGACACTGGTTCTGTAGATATAATTGTAAACACTTGTTTTATAATGAAATTTGCATGAAAAAGCTTAAGACACTTGTTCTAAAGTTTTTTCTTTTTGATTTAAATTCTAAAGACACTTGTTCTATAGAATCCGGTTCGAATGTTTGAACCACAAAAAATAAATAAACAAAAAACTTATTTAAATTTAGAATTCAAATTTATTAGTGATTATATTTTACTTAAAATTACGTCTTTAAATACAATTTTTATTTCCATAATAATTATACATTATGCAACGAAATTAGCTGACACAACAAATATTTAATTTACTTTAAAATAATTAAAATTATGAATGTAGGTCAGTACGATAATTTTAAAGGTATTTTATTAAGTTAAGTTCAATTAAATTATATTACAAAGAAATGTGCATCATAAGCAAAAATGTACGTTAAACAATTATGAAATAAAGAATACTAAAATTAGTTCTAAAGTTGTTATATATATTAATGTTAAGTTTATAATGTTAAAAACTTACGTTCTGCGAACAGTGGGATTGTCAAATTTTCCGCCGTTATAAGAGGCTTGGTGAGGTTTGCCGTCATGTTCGGGTGAATCTAGTCTAAGGTGTTGGCTTGATTTCAACCACTTCTGCACTTCATTTCCTTTCTCATTGTTAATTAAGTCCCCCAAACCTCGCTTCTAGCATTGAAGTCCCTTAACATGAGATAGAGAGCGTCCAGCTGTTTCTAGATGTTGTAATGTTTATCCTGGATACTCCTGTTCCAGCGTTTTTTTGTATATATTGGCTATTGGTATCTTGCGTTTCTTGTTTCGTAAATTCGTGGGTGTTTTTGAATGTTGTCCCTGTCAGAAGGCAGTAGACAGGCGTAGTTCTTCCATACTTCTAGCGGATCATCGTGTGATAAATGAGTTTCCTCGAAGATTTCAAAATCTCGAAGAGTTCAAAATTTTTTTCATTCATCACTCTGTTTTTTCTTGGCCTTATTTTTGACTCCCCTGGGTTGCTTAGTGTAATTTTGCTTGTTGTTTTTTTGATGTATAATGCCGGGTCAAAAATTTTGGTTTGGCTTTTTTAAATATCACTTAAAAGTTTGCCCTCAGTATTTCCTGTTGTGCTCCATACGACATTGTTGCATCTAGAATTTGGTGATTTTCGAATTGTTTTTGGTTTTATTCAATTAATACAGCTGATGGTTTTGCATTCGCTCTTGTGTTCTTCTGATTTATTTTCCTGCACCTCATCGCTCCATTTTTGGTCCTATGATTCTTTTTAATAGTTTTTGTGTAGCTTAATTGCCGTACCAATGGAATTAATACCCAAAATCGGTCTCCAAAAATTAAATACTGTAGCTAATATAATAACTGTATACGAGTAAAACTAATACTGGTATTTATATTTTTCAATTTCTTAATTTTTTGCTTTTATTAAATTTTTATATCTTAATTTGTTACTATATTTTTGTTAAAATAATTATTAAAAAAAGAAAAGCTATAATATTTTATATCGCTGGTCCATGTCCGCAAGGAAAAGGGTCAGTCAATTTGCAAGGGCATTGTATGGCTTTGTAAATATTTATTAAACAAATAAAAATACAAGGAAATGTCATTTGACGCTTAAAAAGTTGAATTAGAATAATTTTTTTCGAATTAACGAACGGTGTTCAACGACGTCGAGTTTACCTGAAGCTGGAAATATTAATATATCTGAAAATTACTGCGAAAGGACATGCAACCGAAATTTGTCTTTTAAAAAAATAACCTATTCAGTAGTCGGTACTGCAAATGATTACTGTCGAATTTCGGAATAAAATAAAAATAGCTTTTTTAAATTTTGTGTGATATTTTAATCGTCATAGTGATAATATTTCAATAAAAATAAACACTTAATGAACTACATATTTTAAGATATTGTATTATGATTTTCATGTTTCGTTTTCTTTTTTAATTTTTTCCAATACATATTTTGTAAATTTTTCTTAATGTTCTTAACAATCTTTTTTATTTATGTCAAGAATGAGTTTGAAAAATTAAATTAATTTATAAACTGAAGATATAATCAGACAATTTTCGAGTTTTATGTTTTCAATTAATATACATCATCGGTTACATTATATAAATTAATTCACTTTTATTTTTCTCACATTTAAATTAATGTTTTAAATTTAAAGTCCTTTAATAAATGTTTTTGCTTGAGCTTGCAGATTATTATTGCACTGTCGTAATATTTCATTTAAAATTGCACTATTTTTTCAGTTTAATTCAATTACATACATATATCATTTTATTTTTCGTTTAAAAAATTAATCATAATTTTAACTTACTCGGTTCTAAATTGTTAAACCTTACTAATCTATTTAATTGCTGCTAATTATAGCATTTAAATTTATTTTTTTACAAATTGTAAAATAAAAGCATTAAAAATTATAAATTTAATGTGAAAAAAAATAGGTTGATACTTGAATATTACATATAAATATATTATCTTCCATATTCTCTTATCACATCATACGACAAACATCACGTAAGAAATAAATAGATATTCACTTAAACTTTTTCTGTGTAGTCAAGTCATAGCCATTTTTAATCATCTTAAATTTTTGTACTATAAGTTTAAATAAATATATAAGAATGGATTCTGTAAAATATAAAAATGTATTTTAGTGAACGTGGTTTGTGTCTCTTTAAAATTAATTAAATTTAATATTAGATTTTAATTTACAATATAATTATAAAATAAAACATTATTTTTCAAATAATTTTATGTGTGTATATCATATGCATATAAGCTAATTGAAAACTTAGGCTACATTACTTACAAGACTAAAATAAATATGTTTTTAAAAACTAATGAAAGAAAACATTAAAATTCATAATTTTTTACGTTATTAGGATATAACCATAAAGAAATCATATACATAGAGTATTCATCTAGAACAAAAAATGTTAGTCAATTTTGTTGATTTGAAATCACCCCAATACGATATGTGAAATCACCCCAATACAATATTTGAAATCACCCCAATACGATATTTGAAATCACCGCATTATCGTAAAAAGATGACCGTATTTTTGGTATATACAGTAAAATCAAATTGAGATTATTTCTTTGGTTTATTTTTATTTTTCTTTTTATTTTGTTTGTTTGTCAATCGATGTATGTACAATGGTTTATATTTCCTTATCAAGTTGAACGATTTCTTTTTAAAAAATTTTATTTAATATTTATATTGTTGTTTTTTTTTTATTCAAGCACTAAATGCTATTCTAACAAAAATGTAAGAAATTTGAATGTACTTTTTGAAAATTTTTAAACTGTCTCGTCAGATGAAAAAAGTTTGTTTTGCAGGCATTGTTTGAAATTTTAGAGGAGTGCAGATTTTTATTTAAAAAAGTATTTGACAGTTGTTAAAAGGTTAGCTTTCTTTAAGAAACAAAGTTTAATTTAAAAAAAACATTATTTACTTAAAAAATCAAAATAAAAAGTTAAGGCCAAAATTAAAAAAAGAAAAACAGGATTTATCTTTATGTAGCATTAATAATACTTGCGTATCGAAGCCAAACAATTTTTAAAAATGAATTTTAAAAGTGTTAACAAATGATCCGAAGATGAAAAAAACGTAGCAATAAATATTCTTTTTAATTCACCAAAAGGATTATAAATTTTTGAGAAATGATGTAAAGCTTAATTTGTCCCATTTTAGTTCCCTTAATAGATGGATCCACATCAAACATTTGAATATAGTTCTTAACGACAAAAATATAAATGAGTTAGGCATTATATTCTCAGAAAAAGATTTAATTGAAAGGTTGGCTGTATTGGTATTCACTGAAATAGCCATGAGAAAGCTATACTATAATCAAAGATAATGAATACAACTAGATGTGCACTCCCATATAAAATTTTTTTTTAAAAATAAAACCCTAATATGGGTCCAATATCATCACACATTTATACACGTTAAAAATTAAAAAAGCTTTTAAGAAAGTTAAAAATATAAATATGTCACGTGACTGTCGATTAACTATAGTATAAAGATTTAAAGAAGATAATTTGAGAAAGAATTTTTTATTTGCATTTTTTTTTTGTAAGCATGTATATGAATCACATCTGAAACAAAAAATATTTTGTTGAATTAAAAAATTATAGAAACGGTAAAGATAAATATTTATATTCTTAACGTTTTTAAATTATATAGGTACTTACATAAAAATATATAAAATATTTTTCTCAGCTTTAATTTTTGTTATTACATTAATATTTAAAATGTTAGCAAATAATTCTAATATTAAAAATGTTATCTTCTTATGTTGTATACGGAAAAAGATATGATTTTATTTTTAAAAACATATACGAATAATGTTGAATAATGAATGAGTTATCTGAGAAACCGTTAAAATTAGACCCTTTCTTCCAGAACAATTTTTTGTTTGTCTCAACATTCTCAATCACTCAGCTCAAAGAAGATTATTGAGAGCCGAAGACTCATTATACCCATCACGCATTAATTTTAAAATTCTTTTAATAAGTGCTAATTACTGACAAGCAATCAATGTATTTTAAAATTCGCTAATTCTAATTTAAAATTTAAAATTTTTACCCATTGTAACACATTTTTCTATTCTTTATATCTCGAAAACGGTGAGAGATAAGAAAAATTTATTAAGTACAGAATTTAAGAGCTCATAATATAACATTATTTTCAAATATGCTTTTCCATGTACCCAAAATATCGGGTGTTTCAAAAGAAAATTGAGTTTAATATAAATTTATTTTTTGTAAATCACCTCAAATCTTGCAACTGTTATTGTTTTTTATACTAATAATGTTCATATGCAACATATGAACATCATTAGTATAAAAAAATTTAAGCTCGTAGTTCACTTTACAAAAAATATACTACTTATTCCATTGCCAATGAGTTCAAAAGCAATAGATTTTTTTATGGAATTTTTCTAAAAACCCCTTACTAGTCCTATAACGAATTGGTTTTTATGTGGAACACCCTAATACATAAATTTATCCTATTTTCCACACCACCAAAGAGGTAAATGATATGGCGCTTTTTTTTCGTGGTATCCCCAATAGGCCTAATCCACTTAGTTCTTGCAGTATTATTCATTTAAAATTCATAGTCTTCGTTCGCTAGTATAATTTTTTTTTAATGTGGTTCTTTCGAAAATCCATAAACAGTTTTTTCTAATTAAAATCAATAGAAAATATTCTACAAATTTTATTCTATGTTGTTAACATGAATTAGCTTCATCAAACCATTTAGGTAAATCATTTATACAGCTATTTTTAATTTTTAATAATATTCCTTCTTCGTGAGAGCTTGTTTTCATAATTTTATCAAAATTATTTGTAAATTTTAGACAAATTTCAAAAAATTCATTCGTGGGTGCTGTAAGTGATCCTAAGTCGGTATCATTTTTAAAATTCTTAAAATATATCAAAAGTTCGCTTTCATTTGACATTTTTGCTATTTCATTATCGAGCTAATTTTTAGCGCAATCACTGCAATTATTAATTGTACTATGTTTTAAAATTTTTTTCATTGCAAATCCTGCAAAATATCTTGTTGCATTTTCTGATAAAAATCTTGTTTCTGCTGAATCCGGCTGATTTTCAATAATTTCTATAGAATCTGTATTATCTATAGAATCAGTGTAAGTATTTTGAGTGTAATAAATACCCTTTAAATCATTTTCATTTGTCACAATATTTTCATTCGATTCTTCGTCATGTAAAATATTTTGCCAATCTACATTAAGCATATTTTCATTATCTTCTTCACAGTTGGCAAACTTAGAACAAAATACCATTTTTACACCAATTATTTTTGCTATTATTGATCCGAACTCATGTGCGGATGGATTTCTTTTTTTGAAACGTATTAAACTGAATAAATTTTCAATTACGTTCTGATTCAGTTTGTTTGTGCAAATATAATTCCAATCATGATATTCATCGAACAAATCATTTGACAACATAAGAGTAGCTTTAGTTGTTTGTATTAATCCATCCAAGCAATTTATTCTTATTTTTTTATTTGGCACTTCAAATTTAAGATCCTGCAAATATTGTATCATACTTACCATTAAATTCCTTACATGATTATTTTTTTGCAAACCAGCCATATATGGATTCTTATTAAAAAGTGACTTGCTATTTAAACAGTCGAATAAATTATTTAATTTTTCAAAAACTTCCGCTGTAAATATAGCGCAGTCTTTATCTTCATAAAAATTGGATTCAGCATATGTTCTGATTCCAGCAGAAATACTTGCACTTAAAACTTGAACAGCTAGCTTTACACTAATTTTTTGGAAATTGTTTGGATTTATGTGATTCTCCGTTAATCTAGGACAAACACTTCTAGAAGATTTACTATCTTTTTCAAATAATTCTGTAACAATATTCCATTTAGCACACTTTTCTGATTTTCTTAAAGGGTATTTCATTAAATTATTTCTAATAGATTTGAAAAGGTGAGGAGTATCGTATAAGCAATAAATTTTTTCATTTTTATGAATAAAATAAGGCTTTTCTACATTTGCTCCAAGCTGTTTAAAAAAAGATTTATTAGTACTTGACTGGTCACATATTATAGCACGTATTTTTATTTTCAAATCCTGTCTTAATTTTAAAATTTCCATAACGGTAAAATTTAATTTACTTATAGGTGTGGAATTTTCGGACAAAACATATCCCAAGATTTGTTTCCAACTGTCATGCAAACTTCGTATCATAAATACACAAGCATTTTTAGCTACTTCTGGCTGTCGCTTGTCTGAACCACATGCATAATCAACAAAACCTTCAATTTTATCATATCTCTCACTATAAGTAAAATTTCTTTTTATTGCCATTTCATCAAATATTAATGTAACTTCTCTAGACTGATTAGGAAGCTTAGAAAAATATTCTTTAATTTTTACAAATAATTCATTTGGTAATATTGAAGAAGTTAAGCTTTTTATTGGCAAATTATTATAGATACAGCGAACGGAAGGTAAACGAAATTCAAGTTTTTCCCGTAAAAAGGTATAAACGGCTGTTGATTTAAAAAATATTAGCTGAGATAATTGTTTTTCCTCCTTTAAATAATATATATCATTCTTATTTTGCATATGACAAAATATTTCTCGGTTAGTTAAATTTTCATTAATCTTAACTGCTTTTCGTTTATTTAAAATTTTGTTTTTGCCTTTTAATTTTTTATTTTAATTTTTTAAAATTTGATTTTCGTTTTTCAATTTGCCCGTTAATATTCTATAATACGCTAAATTTCTTTCTTTTTTATGACAATGCTTACAAGAAGGTACATTATATTGAATTGAGTTCGTTTCCCAATTCATTTCATCTAAATTTTCCATAATAATATCATCATCAATAATTAAATTATTTGGAACAGTATTTATTTCTTCTAATGAGGTTTCTTCTGACAAAAAAAGGGAAGGACAAGCCTCCGAATATAATTTCCTCAGCCCAATATGAGATTCCTCAAAATGGTAGCTGCAAATATAAGGACATTTTAAATTTTTTATGTAGTCAAATGATTGCCAACAAGCACTAGCCCACTTTTCATATTTTGCAGTATTCTTTGGTGGAAACATAAAAAATTTTAAATTTTCTTTTCGAGAATTATTTTTGCAACTTTGTATGCAACAATTTCTAATCAACGGCATCTTGATTTAATAAATAATCTATTAGGAAACACTTACCTGTATATTATTTGAAGAAAGTAAACACCTTCTAACTTGTAACACTAGTACTTTGTATTACTTAAAACTTTACTTTAACTTTAAATTTTAAAAGATATAGTATTTATTAAAAGCTGGAACGTAATATTATAATTATTAATTAATAATTTAAGTTTTTATAATTAATTATAGGTAATCTAAACTGAATTAGTTGAAACACAAATCTATAATGATAATAGATCTGTTCAAACATGAGTTTATAAGGAAATGGTTTTGGTGAAAAATAAATATATCGCCAATTTAGAGGTACTTGTGTTTCCGTAATTTTATTTAATTAAAATTTATATTTTTTAATTACCAACACTTGTAATTAAAAAATTCAAATTAAAAAACCCTTTTGGTATACTTATTAATCCATATATTCAACATCCATTTATTCAACAGGTCAAAAGTCAATAGGCCAAAAAGTCATCGTACCCTAGTAAATTTTTTAAACAAAGTGGAAAAACCAACAAGTAGAGGTGAAATTAAATGAAAATAATGATTGAATTTTACAGAGGCATTTGTTAGGTAAACTTACACAAAAAACGTGTAATCATCTTCTTTTTTATCATATTCTGTTTTATCTTGTTCTGTTTTATCATGGAACCTATTCGTTATTACACGTTATGCTACATAAGAAATTTTCCCACGTAAAATTGAAAACACTTGTTATCAGAAAACCTAAATAACAATAAACATAAAAACCAGTAAAATTGAAATACTAAAAGAAGAACTGTATATAATATGTACCTAATTCAAATTCTAATGCAGTTTTCTAATTTCAGTTTTACTGAAACACATTTACATTATTTTTTCTTTAATGTGTCTACACGTCTTTCTTTATATGTATTATATTATTCATATGCAAGAAATTTTACATTTACAAGAAATTTAATTTTTTTCTTTATTAGATTTCTTTTTTCTGAATTTAAAAGATCATATACTCATTCGATCGCTTCAAAATATTTTTATTCGATGGCTTCAGATATTTCAAAATTTTTATCAAAAAAATAAAGTCAACAAAGCTTTTATTTTGTTTTTGTTTTTTTTTTCGTTCTCTAATTTAATAATGAAGAGAGTATAAAGCTTTAAGCTTTTTTTTATTTCTTTTTTTTTATTTTAAAGAGCTTGAATTTTAAGGTTTTTGTTTTATATGGACTGTGCACATCTAGTTGTATTCATTATCTTTGCTATAATAGTGCACTTGATGAAATTAGTTGTTTTTCTGATTATGGTTCCGGCAGAACAAAAGACATCGCAAAATACATACATATGCATATTTTATAATGTGTATTAACATACTTAAATGGTTTTTTATGCCGAATGAAATATGAATTTTGAAAGCTTATTTATATAATTTTCCATAATATATTTTACGGCTTTTTTCTTTTTAGAATTCTAAATTAAATAATAAAATAATAAAAGAAATTTTCAATAAGATAAACAAAAATTTTTAATTGTATATTTTTAGTAGGTAGTTAAAAACCTAAAAAATTATAAAAAAATTTTACATACCTATTTTAAACTAACGAAAATTTAAAAAACATATGTAGGTACATTAGAAGACAATTTATGAAATTATTTTCTAACGATTTGAAAGATTTGGAATAATGCAAGTAAAAAAATATAAAGCAAAAAAAAAATTTTATTTTTCATTTTCTATCAATATTTTTTTATTTTCAAATAAATCAAAATATATCAAAATATACACACACTGCGTGATACATGATACAGTGATTGATATGATATGCATACCAAAAAAAAAAAAAAACAAAAAAGAGAAGAAATTTATACAAATGTAAAAGCATCGATTGACATACAAACAAAAAAAATAAAAAAAATTAAAAATTAAAATAAAAATAAACTAAAATACGATAAAGTTGATTTTGGAAATATAAAAACTTGTCTAACTTTTTTGTTCTACGTGAATACTCTATGTTTATAGACTTTATGATATAACACAGAAAATTAATTTTATATTCTGTTTAGTTTCTTTCATCTTTTACATAAAGCTTAAAGGCAGGTTTTCATGAGAAAATTTTACCCAGTATTCTTGACTTTAGAGAAAGAGGTATATAGTATACTCTCAATAGGAGAGAAAGAGCAAAATGATAATATTTATATTAAAATTTTTTTATATGTTTTGACAAAAAAAAATTACATAACCTTATTTTTTAATTTTTTAATTTATATTTCGCGAATTTTTCAATTCAAAGTTAAAATTTTATTAATTTAAAATAAATAATAAAATTTTAATCAATTGCAAATAATTTTAAATAAAAATTCGTTCATCAAACCATAATATAAAATGTTTTTTTTCTTTGTTTACATTCTCTTGTTTGTTTACAAAATTCAAATGTCATGTATGATCCATAAAAATATGTAATAGTATGCAAAAAATTTTTGTGTAGAATACACTTTTTTTTTGTATGTAGTAGCAACTTTATAGGAAAAAGACCTTAGAGAACATCTTTTTGCCAAGGATTATGGCACTCTCTCAATACTTGTCTAAGGATTATGGATGACTCTCTAAGGATTATGGATGTTTCTCCCAGTAATTTATCGTTTTTTCTTTGTCGCACAAATAGTATTTTTGTATCTTCTGCCTATGCTCTAACTTTTGCTCTAACTGCCCAGTAAATTGCCGTAGTGAAAATTAGCCTTAATGCTATTTTATATGAGATACCCTACACCTATAGAATAGGTAAAGGGGTATATTAACTTTGGTATGGTGTTTGTAACCACCTAAAGGAAGCGAGCTAGATATAAAAAAGTATATATATTTGTGATCAGCGTGACCTCCTGAGTCGATATAGCTATGTCCGTCCGTCCGTCCGTAAGCACGATAACTCAAAAAATAATGGAGCTACCTTGATGAAGTTTTAACTGTGGGTTACTAGGACTGAAGGTACGGCGGGGATTGCATATGGGCGAAATCGGCCTATGGGTTCGGATTCTGGACCTTTTAATCTGTCCAAGGGCTAACGAACATATATAAAAATTCACGATAACTCAACAACTAATGACGCTATCTTCATCAAATTTGTGCTGTAGGTTACAAGTAATGAACCTACGGCGGGGATTGCGTACGGTCGAGATTGGACCATGAGTTCGAAACCTAGAACTTTTTGATCGAATTTAGGCCAAACGAGCATAATTCCGAAACCAATGAAGATAGAACCTCCAAATTTGGTATCAGGGTGTCCTTTCCTATTCCTTACTGCCCTTGAAATTTGGGCCCCATTAGAGTAGTGGGTCAGGGAAAAATCTTTACGTTTAATTGTGTGCTGTCCTGTCCTAATTTTAACTTTATACACTCCTCAAGTGATGATTTTAAGAGAATATGGGTGTAAAATTTTTCACAATTTAAACTTATTTTTATATTTAAAATTTTTTTATATTTTCCCAAAAGCATGTTCATTTTTTATTTATTTGTATATAAAACAAAAAATAACTATAAAGTTGATTAATAATTATAGGATTTTTCATATGGTGGACTTGTAGATAAAACTCATAGTACTGACTTTAGTTGTGGAAAATCTGATGGAGGTTTGTTTTAAAAAAGAAGTGTTATTTTTTACTTTTGTTTAAAACTAAAAATTTTGTTATATTTAAACAGCTTCAGTTGATTCAATAACAGAAGGTGATAGACGTGCATTGGTATATTAAAACAAATTTCATCTTCAACGTTTAAAACTTTTATTAAATATTTTAGATGGGAGGTGAACTACCAGCATCAAGCACGTATTCTGGTGTAATGTCTTATCATTATCCACAAACAGGTTTAATTCGAAGAAGTTTACCAAATATGGCACACTCAATGCTTGTGCATGAACCAGCTAAAATATATCCTTATCATTTACTTATTATTACAAATTATCGATTACCATCTGATGTTGATCGTTGCAATTTAGAGGTAATTTTTTTAATGTATGTATTAGCATAGAGTAAAAATAATAAGAAGAGGGACAAATTTATATAATCTTTTTTAGTATGAAAGATTTTTGAGAAAAATAAACGATGGTCAATGTTTTGATTGCATTAGTGAATAGCTATTCTATCAGAAAAGATTTTGTTTAACTAATAAATAAAAGTATTTATTTACCCTTTTTGTAAAACTATTATATACACACTTGCTCACCTATTTATTTACTAAAAAAAAAAAATTTCAAAATATACATGCACACGGCAACGAATTCGGCATTTAATACATACATACAACCATTGCCATATTTTCACAAAAATAAAATTTAAAAATAATAAACAAGTTATGAAAAAAACCAAGGTTTCTTTCTTTTAACTGCAAAATTTCTACTTTACATTAAAATCTTAACAACATTCAACAAAGATTCAACATAGATAATACTGTTTATTAACGATTCTTGATTAATAATTATTGATTATGATTACTTATAATACTAGTAAAATTATGAATAAAAATTATCTATTAGAATTTAATAAATATTCTTTGATTATGAAAGTACGTTCTTTCGCTTCTATACATGCACTTTTATCATATGAATCTATTTTAACCCTATATTTAATTTGAGATGGCCTTATCTTATAATATAAGTCATTTATCGCGTATATTTATTTTTAAAAATTTTTTTTAAGAAAAAATGGAATGAGTAATAGTTGTGCGTAAAAAAATTTGTGAGCAAATGTGTATTATTATTACAAAAAGACTAAATAAATACTTTTATTTTTTAAGTAAACAAAATCTTTTCTGAGTAGAATAAGTGTTCACTAATTCATTCAAAACATTTGACCATCGTTTATTTTTCTCAAAAATATTTCATACTAAAAAAGTTTATATGAATTTGTCCCTCTTTCTATTATCTTTACTCTATGGTATTTGTTAAGTTAAGTATATAACTATTCTATCTATATATATAAAAGCGAAAGTTTGTTTGTTTTTATGGTTGTTTGTTTGTTTGTTTGTATGTAGCAAAAAGGCTCCTAAACTGCCCAGCCGATTCTCATGAAAATTTGTGTATACATAGGCGTTTTTGGGTACGGAAAGAAATCGTGGGCTAAAAATTTTGCTCTAACGCATCGCCAAGTTGGGGCAAGTGGTGCAAGTATTTGAACTTTTTTGTTCTAAAATGAAAACGGTTTGACCAATCGACTTCAAATTTTGTATACGTGATGTTCCTTGAGAATTGAGTTGACAGTATTAATAGTTTTGGAATTTGTTAACCCATGCTGGCCCGACGGTTGGAAAAAAAAAATTTTGAGTCTAATTTTTTTTCGATTTTACGAAATACTGCTTTAGCTAAAAAGAAATCCTCAAAAAAAATTTTGTTGAGTTCCATTAACCCTTTGCGGCCCAACATCAAACACAACCTTTGTTAACATACGGCACACTAATGTTTTTTAGGAACTCCGAAGCACTCCAGAAAAAAAAAATTTAAATAAGCGTATAAAAAATTTATAATGAAATTTTATTTATTTTCTTACATAACTGTTATAAAAGGGGTATAAAACTATTACTACTAACTAATTTGAAAACTGGATTTATTTCAATGAACTCAAATATTTTATATTCTTCATTTTTTGATTAAGGCTCTTTAAACCTTTTTTAAAAACTAAATCATTTTTTATTGAAACTTGAGTTGAAAAACGCACATAGATATGTTGTCGAAACAACCTCTCTTTTATAGATATGTTTCGCACCCATTTTCCCAAAAACTAATTTTGTTATAATTTTCCGGATTTGCAAAAACCGCTTATGCAAACAAAAAAATTTTTCCTTCTTTTAATATTTAGTTGTTTTTATTTTTCATTTATTAAAAATTTTTCAACCATGTGTGTCGTAGATTCTTATAATATATTATAAGATTGCCATATTAGTTTTTATTTTTATTTGTTATTTTCTATCTTTCAAATTAATATAATAAAAAAAGATCAAATATGAATTATATAAAAACAATTGGTTTAAGGAGCAGACATTGAAATTAATTTTGAAACTGTATAAATATGGATGGTTACTCAGTCCCACAGATCTGAATTTTCCTAGAGGTTAATTAAAATAAAAATCTTTTTTTAAATGAACGAGAGGTTATATGTTAAATAAAATTCCCCATACTTACTTAATGTAAATAAAAAATAAGAAACTCATTATCCGCAAATCCATTTTTTTATATACCTACAAACAATTTTTTTCATATGAATATTAAAATTACAAAAACTTTCCGCTTAAAACATCAGCTGATTAAACATTCTCCGACATTTGTTTATCCTCGAATGAACTCGATCTTACCCATACATTCATAAGTGTAGTAATTGCAAATAATTTTTAAATAGTCGTGTGCGTTCGTTCTAGCAACATTCACTTGCCTCGTTACATTTCGTAAAACTAGTAACACCGCACTATCGTGATTATGAACTTGGTCTCACAAATTAATAAATTAATTACCTCCTTTTTTAACGTAAGTTAAAAATTAACTAATAGTTAAATATTAAACACTCGTACAAAAATACAATATTGCGCGAAGGCGTTACTACTATTTTGTATAAATGAGATTTCATAGCTCTTTTGATTTAAATGATAAATTAAATTTTGCTGTGTGCTTGTTTTATAGTCTTAGAAAGCTTTTATAAAATTTAAACTATGAATTTTTTAAGGAATGTTTTGAAAATTGAAATATTTTTTAAACGGTAGAAGATATATTTTATAATAGTTAAAAAACCGAATATGTAATTTAATTATTTTAATAATTTTCTCCTTTTTCTGAGCATTGAACTATTGCTTTGAAAAAGGAGAAAATTATTAAAATTATAGAATTACATATTCGAATTTATTGGAAGTACTTATCTACATTTTTCACGAACCCCTTGAAACTGTCTTCTTCCGGTCTTAAAATTGATGCATTTTATGTATTTTAAAATGTTTCACAAATTTTTTGATCAATTTAATCTATTTGAACTACAAACAAACTTTGTTTATTGAATTTATATTAAAAATATTTGCTTTCAAAATTTTAATTCTTATTTTCTTTTTTTGATATCCATAGCGACATTTATCTGATGTTGAATTTGAACATGTATTACAATTTACAAGATCAGAATTTTATCGTTTACCACAATGGCGTCGGAATGAAATCAAAAGACGGGCAAGATTATTTTAAAATAATTTAAATTTAATTACAAAACTTTTATGTATCAAGATGTAATATTCACACCAATATATAAAGTGAAAAAGAAAGTTACACTTAAAAAAATAATAAAATAAAAATAACTAAAATAAATTGAAATGTATTTTAAAAAAAAAAAGTAATTTCAAAATAAAATAATAAAAGGTTTAAAATATATATTAATTAAATCAAAATAATAATTATTATATTTGATTAATATAAGTTTTTAGCCTAAAATGTTATGAAATTAGAATTTATAAAACAATAGTTATAACAAATTTAAACTACATGTTAAAGGAAAATCTGTATTCAAATTAAGCAGTAATTAAAAATTTGCAAAATCTTAATTTAACACATGTCTGCCTAATAATATTTTATTTATATTGTACTAATTGTCTTAATTTAAAATTTATATAATTTTTAATTTTATTTTAATTAACGAAACAAAATATTTTAAAATTTACCAAATGAAAAATAAAAAAAAAAAACTTTTAAGATTTAGACATGTAATTAAAAACATATGGTTAAAGTGTGTAAATTTTTTAAATATATTCATTATATTTTTTTAAATATTTTGTTTTTCTTATAATTTTTTAAACGTTTTATTTATTGTCATCTTTTTTTAAAAACAAACCAAATTAAAAAAAAAATGTATATGAAAAATAATATTGACTTTAAGCCATTTTAAGCCATTGCAAAACTAAAATATTTTTTACTAAAACCATTGTTTAAATAACAGAATAGGATATAAAATTTGATAATTTTTTAACGAAATTAATTCAGTTTAGTTATTTCGTTTCGACAGCAAATATTGAACCTACGAAATTAAGTAAAAATGTATCTGAACATAATTATAAATATATCTTGCAGATATCTTAGTGTATGCTCTAATTTTAGCATAGGGTAGGGGCGCTTCGTTATTTTTTTTTTCAATTGGATGTACAGAGTAAAATATAGTTTCTTTAAGAAAACTAAAAAAAAAAATTTAATAATAATTTAGTTTTAAGCTTTCTAGAACTATGTAAATCCGAATATTAGATAATATTAGATAAAAAAAGTCAAAATATGACGAAACTACTTTTTACCGAGGAAGATTCGTCCAAGGTAGGGCATATTCGTTTACAACAAAAAAATTGTTTTAAAAATAAGAGTTAATAAGAAAAATAATTTGTTAATTTAGCTTTCTGCGCATTTTTCCACTCTTTTACCACCTTTGAATTTTCCCAAAAGCGTATAACATATATTTTGAAGTAAAATAAATAAAAAAAAAATGTTTTTCTCATATATTTTTATTCCTTTTATGAGTTAATTAGAAAAACTATAACAATAATAATAACAATCAAATTAATTTAAAAAAAAGTCTGACTTCAATTGACTTAATAACATATAATTAAAAATTTTATAAGACAAACTTAATTGTAAAGCTTTAAATTTGTATTTTTTGTTCGATTTTGCTGCCTCGATCAATTTTTTGTTTGAATCGTTTTTTTTTGGGGTGGGAAAAAAAGAATCGATTAAATATCGACCGGTTTTGTTTCCTATTTATTTTATACTATATAATTTGACGTTTATACGATTCTTATTACCCTAGCAGCAATAGACTCAGATATTTATAAAAAAAAGAATATTTTATAACCAAAAAAGCGTATATTTTTGAATATTTGTAAAAAACGTGCGTATAGCGTTTCACAACTATTTTCGATAGAAAAAGCGTTTTATACGCTCCAAAAACGTATAGGAGACAAGTCTACTCTTTCTCTAGGAGTCTCTGTTAAGATACAAGATTTTCCTTATCAAAGCAAACAGATTTTGGTATTTAAATTATGACTAGACTAGACATCTGCACATATGTATTAAAAAGCGCTTTCAAAACATTGTATAATAAGTAAAACTTCCAAACAAAATGCATACATTACAAAAATATTTTAGAATAGAGTAAATGAAATACAAAATTACTGTAGAATAGAATGAATATGTATTTGTTTAGTTTGGGTAAACCAAAATAAAGTATTTATATACCGAGTATCTGTTACAGACCTGACAGATATCTGTTACCAAAAATCCTTTAACAATATCTTCTGGACAGGAAGCTTTTAAAAATGGTATAAATATTACCTCTGCTATTTTATAGATATTAATGGCCTCTATTATGACAGTCAACTATCAACATGATAGTTGAAAAGTATCAATCAATTTCTTGAAATGGTATTGTGAATTGCAACTTTTCAACTATATAGAAAAAATTGTGAATTCATTTATCAGTTATCAACCATCAACGCATAATTACTATTGCGCAATACAATCTAGTTGTCCGTTGTCAATCATTACATCAATGAAAAAATTTTGGTTGTTAGATTTGAAAAAAACCTTTTTAAGCAGAAAAAATGTAAGTTAAATTAAATAAAATAATTGAAAAATTTATATTTAACTTAAAAGTAAGAAACATTTTTAAAGTGGATAAATCTCTAATATTTCTCCTAGTTATGTTCAATTGCTTTGTAGATTCTTCTTCTGAGTCAGTACAGTATCCATATACCAATAAATTGATGCCATTATTCTTATATTTTTTTTAATTTAATTCAAACAATTCAAATAACACAAGGTTGGTAAATAAAATTTTATTGTAAAATATTACAAATGTAAAAATACATAATTAGTTATATTCACAATAGAAAATTATTTATCAATTTTCACAATGAAAAAATTTTTTTTTTATTTACATTTCACAATACTAATTTTTTTGATAATTGATTAGAGTTTTCGACTATCAACTAGTTAAACCTTACCAAGCTAATGTTTTAAGGCTTTCTTAAGGACATAGATTAATTCCTCCTTATAAATCCATCCAGTCTTCTCCAGTTTGTTTATTAACTACCCAGGACTTAGGAACTGTAATTTTATTAACAATTGCCGGTCATAAGCAAATTTTCTTAGCATCACATGTGTTAAACCATGGTTTAACTTAGAAAAAATTTTCAAGTAATCTGTTAATTTGCCACATCAGTTTTTTTTTTTATTTATTGCCCTAGAGTAAGTAGTACATAGTTCTTTTTAATTTATATATTTCAATAGTATTTTTCATTATTTTTTCGTCAATAGTAGACCTAGCAGTTTTAGGTTTATAATTCCGAACAATGTTCTAAATTTTTTATGATTCTACTAGTAGGACCCCTGTGCGATTGCACAGTTTTTTATAGGTATTTTTGCTAAAGTAATTTACCTCTTTTAGTTTTAGATACCGAATACTGTCATTTTGAAGTACTTTGTAATACCGAGTTACTTTAGAAAATTTTTTAATACTTCGACAAATATTTAAATTACGTTTTGTATAAATATTGCGCGTTCAATTCATATTATTTTTATACCCTACACCTATAGAATAGGTAAAGGGGTATATTAACTTTGGTATGGTGTTTGTAACCACCTAAAGGAAGCGAGCTAGATATGGAAAAGTATATATATTTGTGATCAGCGTGACCGCCTTAGTCGATATAGCCATGTCCGTCCGTCCGTCCGTCAGTCCGTCCGTCCGTCCGTCCGTCCGTCCGTCCGTAGGCACGATAACTCAAAAAATAATGGAGCTATCTTGATGAAATTTTAACTGTAGATTACTAGGACTGAAAGTACGGCGGGGATTGCATATGGGCGAAATCGGCCCATGGGTTCGGATTTTGGACCTTTTAATCGATCGAAGGGCTAACGCTCATATATAAAAAATCACGATAACTCAACAACTAATGACGCTATCTTCATCAAATTTGTGCTGTAGGTTACTAGTAATGAAACTACTTCGGGTATTGCGTAAGGTCGGAATTGGACCATGGGTTCGGAACCTAGATCTTTTTGATCAAATTTAGGCCAAACGAGTATAATTCCGAAACCAATGAAGATGGAACCTCCAAATTTGGTATTAGGGTGTCCCTTCCTATTTCCTAAGTGTCTTGGGAATTTGGGCCCCATTGGAGTAGTGGGTCAGGGACCAGCCACACATTTCCGAAGACCTTAAAGCATATCTTTAAAATTAATAAAGATAACAACTTGAAAAAATGTAGAAGCTTCCAATTTGCTACAAGGGTGTTCTTTACTATCTCTTGCGTGTTCCCTTAATTTGGGATCAATTGGAGAGGTGGTTCAGTACCCCTCTCAGACCTCCCAAGTTTTAAAAGCTTATAACCGAAATTACTAAAAATAGTTACTTAAAATTAAGATAATCCGTTCAAATTGTGTACAAGGGTTAACAAGTACCATAAGTAAAGCGCGGGCTGTATAAGGGCGAAATCAGCCCATGGGTTCGGATTCTGGACCTTTTAGTCGGTGTCAGGGATAACGAACATATATTAAAAATCACGACAACTCAACAACTAATGAGGCTATCTTCATGAAATTTGTGATGTAGGTTATTGGTAATGAAACTATGGCGGTGATTACGTACGGTGAGGATTGGACAATGGGTTCGCAACTGAGAACTTTTTGATCGAATTTAGGCCAAACTAGCGTAATTCCGAAACCAATGAAGATATAACCTCCAAATTTGGTATCAGGGTGTCCCTTCCTATTGCGTAAGTGTCTATGAAATTTGAGCACCATTGGACTAGTGGGTCGGGGACCAGCCACTCAGATCCGAGGACCTTAAAGCATATTTTCGAAATTAACAAAAATAGTAACTTGAAACATATGTAGAAGCTTCAAATTTGGCCCAGGGTGTTTTTTACTATTTCTTCCGTGCCCCCCTAATTTGGGCACATTTGGAGTGGTGGTTCAGGACCTCTCTTAGACCCCCCAATGTGTAAAAGCTTATCATCGAAATTAATAAAACTAGTAACTTAAAATTAAGATAGAACGTTCCAATTGTATACAAGGGTTAACTAGTATTGAAAGTATGACGGGACTGCATATCGGCGAAATCGTACCATGGTTTCGGGTTCTGGAACCCTTGACAAGTTCAAGGACTAAAAAACATATATCTTAAAAACACCATAACTCAAAAAATAATGCCGGTATTTTGATGAAATTTAAACTCTAGGTTACTAGTAATGAAAGTACCATGCGAATTGGTTCTGGTCGAGTTTAAATTCAAAGCCAAAGAATATATTTCCTATGTCCTATGTGTCTCCGCAATCTAGACTAAATTGTAGTGGTTCAGCTATGTTCAAAGGTACTTGCTGCATTTATGTAAAATTTATTTGAATATTTAAATGAATTATATGAAAAGTTCAAAATTTGTAATTGTATTTTAGAAGTACATTTATTGCATATTTTGCGTTTATAAGCTTTTCTATTAAGTATATAAACTAACCATTTAAAATAATTGCAATTTTTAAAAATTTGGATTATTAAATATATTATGCTTTGATTATCTTTTTATCACAAAATTTAACAATTAGAATTTTTTCATTTTGTAATTGAATTGGAATAAATATATTTTCATTTATTTCAAGTGTGTTTGTTTTTTAATATTTTTAAATAGATAAATTAGTAAGATTTTGTAATATTTTTTAATAGATATTGTAATTAGAAAATGTTTTTAGTATTATAAAGTTAATTTGGTTAGCTATGTCTTACGATCAAATTAATAACAGCTTTTATAGTGTTAAAATGACTTATGAATATGTCCTTAAATTTGAACCAAATAGGTGTAGGGTATTTCTAAGTCGGTTGCACCGACTGACTGTTTCTTTACTTGTTTTTTTTATATTTGCCTCTATATTTTATTTCAAATACATATCTGTTGCTGTTCTGTCAATACAATTGATGATCAAATTATGAGCACATTGTATGAAAATGAATTGTGTGAAATAGTTAAGTCTCGCTATCATATTTGTGTATTAGTAGTTTGATTGGTTATTGTTTTTAAAATAAAACATTGCAATTAAGATATTGTACTTTATTAAAAATATTAAAAAAAATTAATAAGTAGATATATGTATATTAAATTCAAAATATTTCAGTTTATGACTCATCTTTTTTGTAATATTTGAAATAAACAACGAAAAACAACACACGACTGGTAAAATGTCTTTTTTAAATGCCAATAGTCATAATTTGCAAAATCGCGATAGTATCAGAGCAGCATACAAAGATATCCGCATCATCAGAGATGGTTACAAAGCCCAGTCGAACTTATGTAGAGATGGAGAAGATAATCTTTTATCATCTGAAGATGACATCAAGAACAGGTGGAAAGAATATTTTGAAAATTTACTAAATGCACCAAACGATGAAGTAAATGAACAAGAACAGATCACAGTGGAAAGGCAAACTCAAAATGAAATCACGGGACAACCTACATTAACAGAGGTGGTCAATGCCATAGAGCTATTGAAAAATAACAAGGCTCCTGGTGCAGATAACATTCCGGCTGAACTTCTGCGAGATGGAGGAGAAACGGTACAAAAAATCCTTCATAAAATAATACTAAAGGTGTGGCAAGAAGAAAAAATACCCGCTGACTGGCAACTAAGTATTATATGTCCAATCTACAAAAAAGGAGACAAGCTCAGCTGTAAAAATTACAGAGGGATATCGCTACTTAGCACTTCCTACAAAGTTTTCACTAATATCTTGAAAGCCCGCTTAGAAATAATTGCCGCAAACATCATAGGCGAATACCAGTCCGGTTTCAGGCCAGGACGGTCTACAACGGACCAGCTATTTGTGCTGAAGCAGGTATTGGAGAAGTGTTGGGAAAGAAATGTCGATGTACATCAAATCTTCGTAGATTTCAAGACCGCCTATGACTCTATCCAAAGGGAAAAATTATATGTAGTTTTAAGCAACCTAGGCGTACCGGCAAAGCTAGTAAGATTGATTAAAGCTACTATGCAAAACACAAGCGCGAGGGTAAAAATCCAAGGGGACCTCACAGAACCCTTCAACATCAAACAGGGACTGAAACAGGGGGATGGACTCGCGCCTATGCTTTTTAATCTTGCCCTGGAGCATATAGTCAGGAAAATCCCATCTGACCCGAATGCCACGTTGCTATTCAAAACCACCCAGATAGCAGCATACGCAGACGACTTAAATCTACTAGGAAGATCAGAGGCAGGTGTCAGAGAATGCTATATCCAGTTAGAGAAAACAGCTATAGAACTGGGTCTGAGGATAAACATCGATAAGACGAAAATGTTAGTAGTATCCAGACGTAACCAGAGAGAGAAACAAAACATTACTTTTGGTGATGACAACGTGGAAGTAGTAAAAAGTTTTGTCTATCTAGGGGCCGAAATAACAAGTGGAAACGATGAAACATCAGAGGTAACCCGAAGGATAGGCAAGGCAAACAACGCATACTACTCTGTGTTGAAGATAATGAAATCTCGAGAAATCAGCAGAAAATGTAAACTTGAGCTGTACAAATCTCTTATCAGACCGATGTTATGCTACGGCAGTGAAACGTGGACGATCACCCAAGCGACGGCAAACTTACTTTCCCGTTTCGAAAGAAAAATACTCCGTAAAATTATCGGGCCAATTATCGATCAGGGCCAATTTAGAATGCGACGCAACGCAGAGCTATACAATGTATAGACCGACAGCGATGTTGTGGCATATATCAAGCTACAACGCCTTAGGTGGGCCGGTCACATACAACGTATGCCAGATTCCCGCATTCCAAAAAAAGTATTAAACGGGAAAATAGATAGAAAAAGACCAGTGGGAAAGCCGAGAAATCGATGGGTTGATACAGTCGAGTCAGACTCTGTATCAATGCTGCAAGAGCAAAATTGGATAACCGCTGCCCAAGATCGCGTGAACTGGAAGAGGATGATTCAGGAGGCCAAGGTTTGACAACGGACTGTAGTGCCATAGAAGAAGAAATGTCAATAGTCGCGTTCAGAATGAGGTAGCGCTACACTGAATCGTAGCGGTGCAGCATCTAGCGCTAAATTGTTGTACTGAAGAATTTGCAGCAAAATTAAATGACATATGATTTTGAATGACTTTTGGTATTTTTTTATTTTATTCAAATTATTTAAATTATGGACACAATGAAAATTTCTATGGTATTCAAAATCATTTCTATAATTCTATTTCTTTCCGTATTATTTTTTCATTTAAAATATTATTAAAATTCAAATTTTTAAAATTAATCAAAAGCGTATGTTTTTTTTGTTCTTATAGTATTATTTTTTGATCAATTTATATTTTTACTTTTATAAGAAAAGCTTTACTTTCAAAAATTATCAGAAAATCTTGTAAACAAACACTTTTTACATTAAAATGTAAACACTTTCACATAAACGGCACGCTTTCTTTTAGACAAAAATACAATTTTATTTAGATTTTCTCACATTTGGTTCGGTTTCAGTCTTACAAAACGAAATCATATTATAATTGATTTATCATTTTTTGTGTAAGACTAAAATTGTACCAAATTTGAGTAAATTTAAGTAAAATTGTACTTTTGGTTTACACAAAACAATCAGAGAAATTGTTGACTTTATTTCAGTTAAAAAATAGAAAACAAATCATTTTTAATTTGCAACTGTCAAGTTTATGTGCATAGAGCAGTTCCAAAATTTGACGTTTTATAAAATTACTAATTAATTATATGATGATATGTTTTTATTGTGTAGTCAAAACCGTACCAAATGTGAGAAATTTAAATAAAATCGTACTTTTTTCTTACACAAAAACAGACGATGACAGCCCGTAGGACTATTCTATACTACACTCCATAATTCAAATTAAACGTTTTGGTTCTCTTATCCGTTTACCACTATTTCTTAAAAAATCGGTTGGTATTTTGTTATTAATGTATACGTATGTACATTTACAATATTGAATTTTATATTCTTCTTTTTCTAAAATTTTAATTGAAAAAGAAAGAATTTGTGTTAATAAAAAAGAAAAAATAAAAATTTCAAAATTGTACGTGTAATGTAACCTATAATATGTCCAATTTCTAATACTTCGCATACACGATAGACCGGGTTTTCAACTAAACATACCATGTCACACACTTATCCAAATTATCATCGAACTATTTATTAATTTTTATTTTGTTTTAAAGATATTTTAAATGTTTTTGAACTTAAATTTTTAACAGTTTTTTTTTAAATATATTGTTCTATCTATCTATTTAATTTTTTTCTTCTAAAATTATGATATATATTATTTTTTGATATAATATAACATTTTTCTAACTTAATTTTATAATTATTTCAAATTATTTACTTAATTCTTTCTAATTTTATGCATTATAGTTTTATTATTTTGCCTAATCGGAATATCTCAACGTCCTTTCGTGTTAAAAAAAGAAAAATACAAAAAAAAAAGGAAAAAATTTCATTTAAATTGTTCAACTTCTTCATACACGATTCAACTCAAAATGCAAATCAAAAAGCCCACAAAAATCAAAATTTTTTGATTTTCTTCCAACCAACTTTTAAACCTTCAAAATGGTCTTTCAACTTCGTAAGTACGCGTACCAAACCAAGTTGAAAACACCTTGTATGGGATGCATAACAACAAAACAGGTCCATTGTTATAATAAATTTAAAGGTCTCGCTAACACTTGTGTATTATATATATGATTTTAATCCAAATATATTAAATAGTTTAAAAACTTACGATTTGTTATAAAAATATTAGGTACAAAAACACAAAAACATTTGTAATTCACTCAAAAATTAAATAACTGTCAAACTAAATATTAGATTTTAAAAAATATAACGTTGAGGTATATGTCCCCATTGACTAATGCGCCCCAGTCTATACACATAAAATTTTTATAAAATCGACTTTATATTAGCAGCAACTTAAAATTTAGCAGAGACTGTTAAAATCGACTTTATACCCTATTCACACTACGCGAAAGTAACACGTTATCTGCGTTAACGCGCTATTTAGTTGTTAAAATCTCCAAGTAACTAGAAGTTTGTATGAATAAAAGTTGTCAAAATTATTGTGAAAATAACACGTTACTCAGTTTAACATGTTATTTTTCAATGTTGTGTACTTAAATTTTAAAATATAATCAATATTTTTTCGTTTTATCAATTTTTTATGAATTTTGATATCCCTTAATTTTAATCAATTTCAAATTTATTTTGAAAGATAATTTTTTAAAATAAAACAATACAGAAATGTAAAAAATTTTCTTTGATAAAACTAAAAACGTAGTCTGAAACGAATTTTTATTAACATGAAATATGACGGCTATAACATGTTACTTTCGCGTAGTGTGAATAGGGTATTATATTATGAGAAACTTAAGTTTTAGCAGAGACTTTTAAAATCGACTTTTTAAAATGATACCAATGGCAATTTAAAATCGATTTTAAATTTAATTGTGACAGTTTATCATGTCAAATAATATACAGCGTTATAAACATTAAATTGGCGCTGTAAACAATAAATTAATTTTTTTTACACTGAAAATTATTTTAAATAATATTTTTGAATTTAATTTTTTTAAATTTCAAAAAATCAATTAGTCCTTATACATACTTTTGACAAAGATAAAAAATGTATATAAAAGTTTAAATATTTGTCAAAATGTAATATTAATTTTAAAAAAAATTGCGATTTTAAGTCGTTAATACCAACTTAAAACCAACTACATAGAAAATTAAAATTTAAGTTACTGCTAAAATAAAATCGATTTTAAAAATGTGATTACTCATTAGTAAATTTTGGTTAGCAAAACATTAAGTCGCTAATAACGACTTAGTTAAAGCTCTTTGGTAAGGACCATTAAATTTTTCGTATCTTCAGCTAAAAATATTTTATAAATTTTTTTAAATTAATAATTTTGGGTGTTTTTTAACCAGATAAGAGTCGCAATAAAAGAATTTCATTATTTTTTTTTTTAAAGTTTGGTAATACCACGTTCACAAACTATTAATATTGGAATATGATGTTAATAATGAATATGAAGTGTATAATGTTCGTAATATGCTATACATTTTTCAAAAATTTCCTGTCAAACATTATACACTTACGGAAGTTAATATTCTCAATATACACATATTATTACGACTTTCGTCCCTGCAATTTTCGATTATTTACAAAAATTTTATTCAACCCTTGCTTTGTTTTTATATTTTAAAATTAAACTGTCAACATTTTCAGTTAAAAATTTTTTATTTTATTTTTATGAATAGCTATTTCAGGTATAAATAAAATTACCTTTTGAAAATATTAAAGAAAAAAGTAAACTCTAATAAAAAATATTATTTCACAGGTATAGAAACGAGTCAAAAATTAGGTTCGCAAAAGTGTTTCTAAAATGGCATTTGTTTACGTTTTTGAAGTCAGCTGATTATAAATATGTCAAATATTATTGAATTAATATCCCAAAATTGAATGTAACCATTTGACATTTAATGTAATATTCTAGTTAATATTCTAGTTAATATCAGAGTTTGTGAACAAGCTATAAGATGCAATTTTTTATATATTTTTTTAAATTTGTATTCAACAAAAAGTGGTACTGTTAAAATTCAAAATATTCGATTTTAAAACTTAAAATAAAAAAGAGTTTCCCAGACAAATTTAAATTAAATTCTGAGGTCCATACCAATAACAATTCCTTAATTCTAAATTTAATTTTGTAGTAGCTAAGTTATAAAATCATAAAATAAATTCGGTAGTTTTTTATATGAATATAGATGTCGCTTGAATATGAAAATCAAAATTTATTTTTTTTAAATAAATTTAATTAGTTTTCAAATTTGGATAGCCTTTTATTTGTATTTTGGAGAAATCTAAATTTATTTATTTGTATTTAATAAAAATTACTGATGTAAAACAATAAAAAAATATTGAAATTCAATTTTTTGTTATTTTTTTTTTCATTAAATCATAGTCTATTATTTATCATAAATTTTTTAGATTTCTTTACCTATTAAAGGCTTAAAATGCGGAGGAAATTTAAAGAAATAATTTGGAATTTTAAAATCTGGTAAATTATTGTTTAACCCATTTTTTTCTTAAAAAATTGATAATTTGTACTTTTAAGTTTTGTATCCTTTAGAACTAAAAGATCTTTAAAATATGATTGTGGAGAATATAAAGATAATTTAATAAGTTTTAAAATTCTCTATTTTATTTTTCAAATTTCTTAAGTAGTACTTATTCTGTAGATTAAAATCCAAAATAACATAATTTTTTTTTTTATGTTTGCCGACACCTCTGCGTGCTAACTGTTCACTGTTATAGGCCTGACTATATATGTGCATGTTGGATCATGGGAGAGATATTCATTTCTTCATTCATTAGATGTAAAAGCTATCGCGAGACACCCTGTATAATATATGTTATTATAAAATATTATAGTTATATCAACATATGTCTTTAATGTTTATTTTTGTTTTAATTTATTTATAATTTCTTAATAATTTTACTTTTTCTAAACTACTAAAAAAAGGAGAAACCTAATAGAAAATTTTTCCTCAAACGCTTTTAAACTTTTAAGCTACACTACAACTAAAATTTTAGTTATATAACTAACATAAATAGCATCATTCAAAATGTCATTGGTACAACATTTTTTTAACAGAACATTAAGTCCTTATAAAAATTTTTGTAACGAAGATTATTTCTCGTTGAAAAGCTTAAGAATGGGTGTTACAAAACAGACTACAAAAAAAATTTTTTAATAATTCTTATGGTCGTAAATGTAAATTTGCTGTCAATATGCATATTTTGAATTTACGACCAAAAATTATGTAAAAAATCATTGCTAACTGAACCTGGTCGTAAATGTGTAAATGTGTAAATGTATGTGTAAAGTAAACGTCAACTACGCAAACTAAATTTTTTATTTACAATCAGTTTACCAAGTAGTATGGTACAGTTTTTTGAGCGTTCAGCGTTGTTTTATTTTTATAATTAATAATGTAAGTAAGAAAATATTATGTCTTTTTTTGTAAATTAATTTAAATTTAAATTAACAGGAGTGAAACTGAAAGTGAATCACAAAGTTTGTTGTGGGACACACCCACCTTAAAACTACTAATTTGTACAAGATTAGCGATGGAAACTCATTTCAAAAGTGGAAAACAAAAACAATCTCTTGATTTTATATCCATTCCAAAACTAAAAAATTTACTTTTATGACCACAAAAATTTATTTGTAAATTGAATGTGTACTGATTACAAATTGTTTGGTCTTAAAATCATAATAAATGTCAAATGGCATATTTTACGTCAAAAAGTTTACATTTACGACCACACCTAAAATCTCTTACTTTAAGACTTGGTTATTCAGAATAAACTCTTAAACAACTAAACGCCTGATCTTAAATTGTCGAAAACTTTAAATTTAAACTTATTATTCGTGCTTTAAAATTTGGTTAAATGGTTTATATTAAGTAGAATATTCTTTATTAAGTTCATAGAAGATTTAATAAACCAAATGATGATGAACAATGAACTTTCAAACGACGAATGAATATATCGTAAAAAAAGGTTGTGTTCGACAGTTCTTATTTAAAAATCTTGTTATTTAACACCTCAGATGTTAACATTATTATGTTTTTTTCTGTTATTAACGTCAACTTGGCATGGACGTAATTTGAAAATGTAATGGCACTTTGAAAATTTTCTGTACATGCTAAAACAACGGTAAATATTACAAGTAAAGTAAAAAATGAGCCAAAAAAATGAAACAATAAAAAAAAAAACGAGGCATTTAAATATTTCTCTTTTTTTCTCGTGTTCAAAATTAGTTTGCCTTATCGTAGTAGTGAAAAAAACTTCAAACGTTGAAAATAGATATAACACAGTGGATAACACAGTATTATTGAAAAGAACACATGTCAAACGTTAAAATTAATTTGCGGTTGTAAGTCATATATACAAGAATTTCAAATTTAATAAAAAATGTTTGAAGAATTTTAAAGTATAAAAATTTTTTATTTACTAAGAAGTATAAAAAGTATTACTTTTATTTATGATATGAAAAGTGTAACAACTCACAGACTTGTTTAAAATACTCAAATACTGTTTTATTCAGCATAAAATTCCTAATGAAATTATATTTTATTTTATTAGTAATATTTCATTATGAATTACTAAACAAAATAATTTTGATTTGTTACCTTACCGGATTTAAACTAGTAGTTATCTCAAACTTTTCTTTCATATGTTAACTGAAATTGAACAAGAATTTGATATCAACATTTTCAAATACGCCAATCGTATTTATTATTTTTCACAGTACAAAATTTCACAACTTATTTTAAAAATTTACCATTAAATCTTTCCTTTAAATATACTTTTTCCAAAATTATAATTTTTTAAAAGTATCTCTTTCCTTACCTATCTAACAATATCTATATAAAATAAGGAAACCCTAATGCCAATTTGAATAAATTACTTAAACTAAAAAACTAAAAATAAACTCAATACAAATAGAAATTTCGTACGATATTTTAAAATTAATTAATAATTTTTATAAAAACAAAATTTTTATTACGAACATACGTAATGCTCTGGTAAGTTATATTCATTGTTGAATATAGTTATGAAATAAATAATATGGGTATTCACAACTTGCGTATCGTCGTAAAATTGTAAACTAGCAACACATTTTACAATTACTAATGACGTGAACGAATGTCATTATTGTAAATGTATTTTATTATAGGTCTTTCTGCGTATTAAAAAACTTTACAAATAATGTAAAACTTAGTACATTTTTAAAAACTTTGATCACGTATACACTTCCCCTATAAATTTTTATAAAATTAGCCAGTAAATTTTTATCGGGTTTATTTTCTAAATTTATAAAGTTTTTTGTAGACGTCAAAACAAAAAATAAATTTCACAAATTTTTTCAATTTTCATATTGAGTTATGTAAAATTTTAATTTAAAACTTAAAAAAAAAAAAATAAAATGAATACTTATAAAAATTATGTTATTCTTAGATGTTTAGCGGGATATACTTTTGTATACATAATATAAGTTTAAAAAATGGTAAGCACCTTTTAGGAGGTAGTAGGAAATATAACTATTTTCCTAATGCGCGTAAACTTTTAAAATCTTACAACATCTCAAATTTGGTACTTAAATCATTGAACAATTCCCTCTTTTTTCAAAAGTGGCGAATAAATTCTTCTTCGTTGTATATTAGCATTATATGTTCGGAACAATTTTGTATGCACAATCTTTTTTTTTGTTTTTTGTTAAGTAAAAGCTCAAAAATTTATTTTTGTGCCTGCTGAAAATTATAACTAGAACCTATTCTCAACAAAAAAAATTCCATCATTAGTAATTAAATGTAATTGGAGATAAAACCAGGTGGAAATTATGATTGAATTTTTTTGCGTTAAAAAATTAAAAAAAAAAAAAAGTACTAAATAGGTACCAATATTTTTAATTTTCCAAATAGTGTTTACTTACTTACTGGATCCTAGAACCCCTGGTGGGGCATAGGGCGTCAACAAATCCTCTCCATCTTTCAAGATTAGCAATTCCTTTTAGATGTAACCACGTTTTGCGTTGCGCTTCTGCCTCTTTAAAAACAGTACTTCTCCACGTTTTCCTTGGTCTAACCACTCGTCGTCTGCCTTGTGGATTCCACTCAAAACATTGCCTTGCAATGTTTTCTTCTGGTTTCTTCAAGGTATGTCCGATCCATCGCCATTTTTTCTTTCGAATCTCCACTTCAATCATCTTTTGGTTCGTTTTTGCCACAGGTGTATGTTGGTAATGATTTGCGGCCAACAAACTCTTAAAATGCGGCGCAGACAACGGTTTATATACGTCTGCAATAATTTGGTGATATTGGCGGTTAAATTCCATGTTTCACAGTCGTATAGAAGTACTAATTTGACGTTTGTTTCAAATATTTTTAGCTTTGTACGCAGGGCGATATTATTTGACTGCCATATGTTTGATAGAGTTCCAAAAGCATCTCTAGCTTTATTTATTCTGCTGTCAACATCAACTCCCGTTCCCCCATTTGATGTTCCCATGCTTCCTAAATAATTGAACTGCTCTACTTCTTCAATTTGACTTTCTTCTACAAGAATTTGCTGATGTGTTGAGTGCTCTGTACGCATGCTTTTAGTCTTAGCTGCATTTATTTTTAGACCAGCTCGTTTGCCATATGTGTTCAAGTTATGGCACATTTCGTTCAGACCACTTCTTGTGTGTGCCATGAAAACTACATCATCAGCATAATCCAAGTGGCTTAAGTGTTTTCCTAGTCGCCACTGAATGCCATACCTTTCATCTACGCCTACGGTTGCGGTTAAGATTTCGTCCATCACAACCAAAAGTAATATAGACAACAATATACAGCCTTGCCTTTCACCCTGCTGCATCTCAAACGAATCAGTCAACTGTCCATTGTCTGAGACTCGACACCTCGCATTTTCGTAGGATTTCTTAATAATGCCAATAATTTTCTCCGGGATTCCCCACCTACTAAGAGCTCTTCATATATACTCGCGGTTTACACGATGAAAAGCTTTTTCGAAGTCTACAAACATGAGATGTAGCGGCGTACCCGAACTCTGTTAATTGCTCGAGTATTATTCGTAGCGTGTTGATATGGTCAACATAAGAGAGACCACTGCGAAAGCCAGCTTGATGTCTTTTGAATGTATTTTCAATCTTTGATCCTTTCGAGTATAATATTTGCCATTATTTTCGAGACGACAGATAACAGAGTTATACCGCGCCAGTTATTGCAAATCCTTCAGGTTACCTTTTTTTGCCAGCTGAACAAGAACTCCTTCTTTTCACTCACTCGGGTACTTTTCTTCTACCCATATGGCCTGAATCAATGGGAGAAGTATATCTGTCGTTGCGGGGATGTCTGCTTTTAGAAGTTCGGCGGGTATTTGGTCAATTCCTGAAGCTTTCTTATCTTTCAAGAGCGAAACGACACTTTCGATTTCAGGTTTCGTGGGTGGTGCTGTACTAATACCCCTGTGTGATCGACGCAACTCAGGTTCTTCAGAGAATTTCAGAGAAATTTTTGTATATATCAGGTTCTTCAGAGTAACTCAGAGAAATTGCTGTATAAAATTTTCGTTTAGCAAACAGCAAAAATAGTTTTTAACAAACTTAAAACTAATATATGAAAAGATACTGGAACAGGAAAAGTGCTGAAATGAGCTAACTCCATTCACCACTGAAAAAGTGCTAATAAAGTGCTGAAAGGAAGTAGAAGAACTTTCAATATATTAGTGTTAAACTGATGAAATCGTCCGATCATTCTATTAATTTCAGTAGAGAAGAAGCATTTTAATTCATTTAACTGATGAATTCGTCCCCCCATTCCTATTAATTTCAGTAGAGAAAAGTGCTCTATTCAGTAGTGCAGAAATACTTCTCACCTTTTCATAAGTAACTAATGTATATTTTTGGAAACAATATTGTTGTATGTTAAAAATAAAAGTTTACAATTTTATATTATGTATTTTTTCAGGTATACAATTAATTATCTTAAATTTAAAATTAAAAAAACAATTAATGAAATTTTTGTCTTAAAAAACATCAGTCCACCCTCCTTATATTGAATATTCAAATAAATTATGATTTATATAATATATAAGATAAGAAAAAAATTAAACGTTTTAGTAAAAATTTATTTTAAAAAATTATTTACAGTTTATTCATAAAGTACAAAGTTTAATAAGTTAAAACTTAGCTAATAATGTGAAAAGAACAAAAAAAAATTAAAGTATATTTTAAAAATTAAAAATGATCAATCAAAAAGTAATTTAAATCAGACTTAAAATTTTTTTTTTATTTAATTTAAAATTTTAAAAAATCTTATTATACGTTTAAGTATTTTTTAGAAATGGTGAAAAGTACAGAATAGATTATTTTCATTTTTATAATCTGTAACATCTGTAATAATCCGTAATTTTTTTAACGTTAGCAGTTTTATTGCTCTATAATAGATATAAAATATTGTAACTCACAAAATGTATTCTAATGTACATAAATTATAACTCAAATGAAAACGCTTATAATGAAAAATTAATGATATTTAAAAGAAAATTGGAAATTATTTAAATAGATGACAATGAAATAAAGTGTTTGTGTTTTATAAATTTTATTCTTGATTTAAAGTTTTATTTATTTTATATTCTTTTTTTTTCATTTATTCAAATACCAAACAACTCAATTAAAATTTTTTTTATTTAATGAAGTTTCCTTAATTAAAATTTTCTCTTATAAAGTTAACTTTTAAATTATTAATCTATTCTGTTTTATATTTATAAGAATAGTTTTAAAAAGTTTTTCATATATGTTAAATAATTATTTTTATTCTAAAAAAATACAATAAATTAAAAAAATGTTTGAATATTTTTAATTAAAAAAATATAAATGTAATTTTAAATTTAAAAAAAGCATCACTTCTTATAATTTATATACTAAAAAGAAACCGCAACACTTCTACATATTTGGGGCACATATTATATTTAGTTAATTATTTAATAAATATATATATATATATATATATATATATATATATATATATATATATATATATTCATAGATAAAATATATCATTAAAAAACCAAATACATTAATAAATTTTTAAATGTAGGATAAAATTTTTCACTAAAAAATGCAGCATTTTTTGCTTTTTAAAAAAATAACTGATTTTACACACTTAGAACATGTGTAGAACTACTATTAAAATAAATAATAGATAAATACATTATTTAACATTATTGATGTTATTCACAAATTCAACTAAATAAAAAAATTAATTAATTTAATTAAAAATTTATAATTTCTATAAAAAAGTAATAATTTATTTCATTCTATATACATACTTTCTGTCTGTAAAGGTATTACTAACTTAAAATAAAATAAGTAACAAATTCAAAGGAAATCAAAAAAAAATTTATTAAAATATACAAATTTAAAAAATTAAAATATATTACTATGCATTTTTAGAACAATAATAAAAATTTTTGAGATGCTATATAAAAGTTAATGTGTTTTTTATATCATTTATCAATACTTTCGTTTTTATATTAATAATATAGTAACGTAAATTTAAAACATAAAAGAAAAGCGGCTGTTTTTGGTAACATAAATCAATATACTACAAAACAACAAGTTTGCTAACTATAAATTCACCGTTATTGTTCATTTGTGGTTAGCTACAGAACTAATAATCTAGTAACCGCAAAATAATTTGAAAATAAATATTATATTTGTAATAATTGAATACTTATTTTTTCTTTATTTAAATTTAAAGTTAAATTTAAAAAGTTAAATTTAAAAAATGAATATTAATATAAGTTTATCATAAATTTTAAGGTTTAAAATCTTTTTCAAATGAAATTGAAAGGTATTTAATAGTAACCTTTTATTTTTGCTCTCTTTCAAAAGTTTTCCATCAAAATATTTTCATCTTCAGATTTTGATGTTAAAAAAGAATGTCTACTGTACAAATTAATACGGATTTTGTCAGTAAGACAAAATTACTAACTGAATCAATTTTGAAATTGAACTAAGATTTCATGTAAATCTTTACTGTAAATTTTGTTCAATATAATTTTTACGATCTTTGTTACCAGATAAATAACCGCAACCTGCAACCATTAACCATTAGTAAACGATCCGATAATTTAACCGAATCGGTAACTACCACTGGTTAATTTTCGAAAGTACACAAAGTCTACGGGTTTAAATAGTCATATGATATAATAATCCGATAATAAAATATATCAATATAAAACATTTCAGAAGAAAACAACTTAGATGGAAATACTTTATTGTAATCATCTCTGATGAAGAACAGGGTCTAAGTTTAAAAATTGAGAAGAAGGAAAATTCAAAACCTAAAATATTAAAAGGAAAAGCAGAATTAAAAAAGAGACGTATTAAGTACAGGAATAACTAGCTTAGAGAAATTTTTTTCCGAAGGCGTTTTGAGTTTAAAAATAATTTAAGAACTTAAAAATTAAATTCTAAAACGCTAACAACTTTTAATTAAGGTAATAAACAGAAATTTATAATTTGTATAGGTTTATTATAAACAGTGATTATAAACAGTGTGTATCTCTGCGCTTGTGTTTTAATTCGTTTACAGCCTAGGGACGGCTAGGCTAAATTTTATATTTAAAGTTTTGATGATGTAAGTATTCCGAATTGGTAAGCTTTTGGAGCAAATGGAATAACAGCAAATGGTATACTAGTCTATTTTTAAAATTTTTGGCAAACTCATACTCTTCGTATGCGTGTGTTTTATATC